>CM029550.1:31212320-31812320 GCA_017141385.1 Sogatella furcifera
AATTTTTAATTTTTTAATTTTTAATTTTTAATTTTAATTTTTAATTTTTAATTTTTAATTTTAATTTTTAATTTTAATTTTTAATTTTTAATTTTTAATTTTTAATTTTTTTTAATTTTTAATTTTTAATTTTTAATTTTTAATTTTAATTTTTAATTTTTAATTTTTAATTTTTAATTTTTAATTTTTAATTTTTAATTTTTAATTTTAATTTTTTAATTTTTAATTTTAATTTTTAATTTTTAATTTTTAATTTTTTAATTTTTAATTTTTAATTTTTAATTTTTAATTTTTAATTTTAATTTTTAATTTTTAATTTTTAATTTTTAATTTTTAATTTTTAATTTTTAATTTTTAATTTTTAATTTTTAATTTTTTAATTTTTAATTTTTAATTTTTAATTTTTTAATTTTTAATTTTTAATTTTTAATTTTTAATTTTTAATTTTTAATTTTTAATTTTTAATTTTTAATTTTTAATTTTTAATTTTTAATTTTTAATTTTTAATTTTTAATTTTTAATTTTTAATTTTTAATTTTTAATTTTTAATTTTTAATTTTTAATTTTTTAATTTTTAATTTTTAATTTTTAATTTTTAATTTTTAATTTTTAATTTTTAATTTTTAATTTTTAATTTTTAATTTTTAATTTTTAATTTTTAATTTTCAATTTTTAATTTTTAATTTTTAATTTTTAATTTTAAAAATTTTAATTTAATTTTCTCTTAACCAAACAAATCTTAAAAGGTCGTTTATTTCTTTTATTTCTATTTAAAATATGATTGGAAGTTGAAAATAATTGGCAAAAAAAATGTTCTGCTCAGGTTTCGAAACCCCCCTGATTGGTAAGCAGTGAATTAGTAGTCCATGTCGCTAACCACTGGGCTATGAGGGTTTTGATAAGGAGCCGATTCTGCCAGTGATACCAACATGATTTCAAGAGCATAATAGACTTTTCTGACCAGGAACGTTTCTCAAAACTGATGTTAGGCTGCAATCCTGCAGTGCAGAGAGCATGAATATAGCATGAATAATGTGTATAGTAATAGTGTGTAAGCAATCCTTTTTTTCCTTTTTTCGTCCTTAATATGCAAATTTTCAAAATGCTCTATAGCCTATAACCTGGGCGTCCATGTCTACTATCACCATGGCAAGTTTGAATCAAATCGGTCGAGCGGTTCTGGAGGAGTAGTTATACAAAGAGTGACTTTCCTATCCATTAGAGCTTCGCTTCACTCCGCTCAATTATGATGAATTGATATATTTAGTTTATGTTTATGTCAGTTGTTTGAAAAAGTAATTGAATTTGAGCAACGTGACAAAAAATAATAATAAAAGAGGAACTGTAGATAGTGTTATGGAATTCAACAGTGTCTGATGACCTTGAGACAGTAGGACGACAAGGATGGACAAGGTGGGGATGGGGAGGCTTTGTGTCAACAAACAAGCGCATTGTTGTGTAAACAAAAGACTCATCCAGAACGTTCTCGAAGTAATAATGCCAGAACCTTCTAGCATTCTCTTGTTTATTCTCAGAAGCCTATATATCGGAATGTTTGGGTTTACCAGTCAGTTGTACTTTAACAATCAAATGAGTGTGTGTCAGTTCTGTGTCAGTTGTATTGTGTGATAGACAAGCCGGGATGTTGTATATAGACACTCTATAGTTATATTCATTCTGTCAGTTCTTATTTCTTCTAGTGTAACGTGATAAAGACTGTTCTCATTTCTTAATTCAGTGCAGTGTTAATCTTATTAGAATTTGTATTGTGAAACGTTATAAACTCTTGTGCTATCTTCTGTTCCGTTATAGTTTATCTTTTTCTAGTGTGTTATAGTAGTGTAATTAATAAAGTTAATCAGTATAAATTGCCTCAAGTCTTTTATTATAGTGGAAACCCGTAACAATTGGTGTCAGAAGTGGGATGTAGCTATTGATTGAGGCAATTCTATAAACTTGTACCGTTGTGAAGTGAACTATTATTTTCAATTGATTAAACCGTTATCTTTGTGTGTGAACTTTATTTTTGTGTGTGAACTTTATCTTCAAGTGAATGAACTGTGATCTTCAAGTGTGAACATCTTGTGTGTGAACTCTATTCTCTAAGAGTGAATGTTACTCTTCTGTACATATTTGTGAACTGTGTAATATTTGTGGAAAGTGAACTGAAATGGCAGGGAAAGGTGTGAAGCTCACTAGTTTAAAAGTAAACCAACTGAAGCAAGAGCTTGAGGAGCGAGAACTGGAAACAAATGGGGTAAAATCTATCCTACAAGATAGACTCCAGGAAGCACTGCTGGCCGAGGGTCAGGACCCAGATACCTTTTTGTTTGAAACAGATTCGGGAGCTCTGGTGAGTACATTGGAGAGTAAATTTCAATTGGTTGAAAGTAAAATGGAAGAAAATAAAACATCATTGGAGAGTAAAATGGAGGAAAATAAGTCAGCTTTGACAAATTTGGAGAGTAAAATAGAAGAAAATAAAACATCATTGGAGAGTAAATTTGAATCTTTGAAAGAAACATTTGAAAGAAAACTACAAGAAAATAGTAAAATTTTGGAAGATAAATTTGAAATAAAACTTAAAATCATGGAAGATAAATTTGATAAAAAGATTAAAGAGCTGCAAAATAATAACACTAGTGGAGCAAGAGCAACCTTGGAGGTGGATGATAATGCTTATCTAATTGAAAAGGATACTTCAGTAAACAACTGCAATGTGCCTATTACCATGACAAATTATCATGGTGGACTACCAACGTTTGATGGAAAGACTCCATGGGAAGAGTACGTACCTTGTTAGATGTGTATGCCGATATATATGGATGGACACCTGCAGCAAAGGCTGATAATTTGTGCCTATCACTTCGGGGAGATGCACTGTCAGTACTCCAGACAATTCCAAAGTCTGACAGAGGAAACATTGGTGAACTGTTGAAGCATATGGAAATGAGATTTGGCCACCGACACATGTATCAACTACACCGTTCAGAATTGAGGAACAGAATCCAGAAGCCAAATGAGTCACTTCAGGAATTTGAAGCTGACATAGCTCGCTTGGTGAGGATTGCCTACCCAGCATCATGGGATGATGAAATGAAGGAGATTATTGCAGTTGATAGATTCCTGGATGGTCTACGTGAGCCAGAAACCCAACAAGCTGTTAAACTGGCTCGTCCTCAGACCCTCAGTGAGGCATTAACTCAGGCCTTGGAATTTGAAGCTGTGACACAATCTGTGAGGAGCCGTGCATGCGTTCACTCAGTATCAGGGGAAGATAGCCATGAGGAGCTGGTGGAGGAAATAACAAAGAGGATTTTCGAAAAATTCATGACTGCAAAGAAGGGGATAAGGTGTTGGGGCTGTGGAAAGAGGGGTCACCTACAAAACAAATGCCCAAAGAAGTCAATGTCTGACAAGAAGCAGGAAGGAAGGAAGCAGTTGCCAACAGGATAACTGTAGCTACAGGCAAACCTGTGGAGGACTTGGAACAAGAAGAATACACCAGCAAGCTCCGGAAGCAGATGGATGAGATTCATGCAACCGTCCGCACCAACATCCAGGGAACCAGTGACACAATGAAGCAGCGCTATGACGTCAAGGCCAACCATGGAGGATACCAGGCTGGTGACATGGTATGGTTGTACAATCCTCAACGATGTCGTGGATACTCTCCCAAGTTGCAAACCTCCTGGGATGGACCTTATGAGGTGGTCACAAGGATCAACGATGTGGTCTACAGGATCAAGAAACCAAGAGGTACTCCACGCATTGTTCATTTCAACCAACTGGCGCCTTATCATGGAGACAATGGGCCTGGTGAATAAAAACAAGTAAAGACTTTACTAAGGGTTTTTCGAGTATTTACTAGCTTTGGAGTGAATAAAAACCTGTCTAGTAGAGGCTCGACTCGAGCGTTTACTAAGGGGCCTAGTAAGCTCTAGTCGACCTTGAATTTTCCTAGTGTTTACTAGCTTTCGTGAAAAAAGCTAGTAAAGACTTTACTAGGCTAGTATTTACTAGCCTTTTTGCAAGGTAGGGTCAGAGCAGACTTGCAAGAGAATACTAAGGCAATTCCCCACTAACATATTCAAGTTTATCAACGAAAATTAATTATTTAGCCTATTCTATGGAGCTATTTTACTATCTATTGAAATTATTTAATTATACAAATATTTAGGAGCTTACAAAAATTATTTTTCAATCGGCTAATTTCTGTCAGGCTGGTCTTAAACGGTAATATTTCTATTATTAAGGGAAATCATGTGAAAAGAGTTATTGGTTATCGGTTGCCATGGCAAAATTGTGATGTGAAAACTTTGTGCTCCAAATTCTTTCAAAATTCAATAATTTCCGATCGTGGATTAGTGCTTCAAGTGTTATTTTTGTGTTTGGCTTTATGAAATTTGAAGAAATTCACCAAAATTCCAATAACTTTGTTCAATATCAAGAACTACCACAATAATTTCCCAACATGGGAAATTGTGGTTATGTCGGCTGTAGAACTTCTTCGGAACTCCCCACAAAATGAGCTATACGATAATAATGTGAAAAGGGAGAAAAAATACAAAATTATATTTAATATAAATCTCTTATTATATTATAATACTATTGGAATATTACCATATAATATCGGACTGTGGACATCTCTTGCTCATTTTCAGGCCAAATTTATTTATTTAAATAATAACTATTTAATTATTCATTTATATAAATTATTGTCATCACTATAACTATACTATGATATGGTTCAGTATATCTTATATAAAGATAAAACTGATATAACAATTCAACTAGCTAGTATAGAAATATAATTTTTCATACATATAGAACAAGATATAGTTATATACTGAGATTAGGCCTATAGATAGTCTTACAATGGTTTTGTGTCGGTTTATGGTGCAAAATAGATTGGAATGTTATATTTTGGTATTTGACCAGAACTTCCCAAGATTTTAATTAATTAGTAGGATGGCAGGTAGTGAATAGGTCATAGCAGATGTCCTCTATACGAGCATTGAAGAAATACAAAGGCTATAGAAGAAACTGCGTGAGAATAATAATTATGTTTGTCCCTCTTCTAGGAATCAATGAAAGCAGTACCGTAATTGGGTTGATGGCAGGTAACAAATATCTTGTGCAGCTCTCCACTGTTCATTGATCAGTCTTCAGTTGACCAATATTATAATAAAAAGAAGTACACCTGTAGGCTTACACATTATGCCTACTACACCTAACTGTAATTACCAGTGTGACTAGAATCCATGGCTATTCTTAATTTTATTTTCTGAGAAATATCTAGAATAGGCCCACACCTGAAGAATACCAAAATGGTCGAACCGAGTACAAAAAAAAAATTAGTTGGCCTACTTGTTTCATGTTATTTTATTTTAATTTTGCTTTCTTGTCCAGCCTATTCATTCAATGCGGTGGTTGGAAATTCTAATATCCAAAAGCAAGATAGTGCTAGTTTCAATTTCCTGTCTTTTTTTATCAAGGAATATTATACAACTAAATTAGGAATAGAAGAAGTTTTGGGGGATTGATTATTTTCTTCTACCCGTATTGTACATTTGTACTCAAATAAATAAGTATAAATTTCAAGAAAATCACTATTATTGAGACAGATTATAAGTAGCCTAATCAATTTTATATGAAAATAGATTATTAGTAACTATAAAAAATAGAAACCGGTAACTCTTAATCTGAAACTTATTTCAATTTTAAACTGACAATTTTAAACTGTCTCACTTTAAAACAGAACAGATATCCTGGAATGTTTCCTCTTCAAAAATATTCTATGGGGTGAAGCCTGATTATTCAATAAATTATTTTATCTGTAAATCAAAATAATTTGATCTTAAAATTATTTTTCAAACTGACGTTTCCACTTTAAGAACAGTTTCTAGATATCCACGAACAAATATGCTCAAGAGTATCAAAGTTTCTTCTATTTGAGAGAGATTTGAAATATTCTCATGTGTAGAGCTTGATTCTATCAATAATTTTATTCATTCAAATGTAGGACTAGAAATAAAAAGAATTCATTCAGGTAGACTTGAACTTTTTGTATTCGGTTGTGAACACATCTATGAATAGCTGCTTAGTAAGAACTAGGGAGATTCTATGTGAATAAAAGCGCTGGAGAGTATACTCTATAGTAAAGACTTGGGTTTTTCCTAGTAAACACTAGAAGAGAGCGTACTAGGGTTATTCACTTCAAAGCGAGTGATTACTAACCGGGCGAGTTTACTAGGTAGTAAAGACTTTACTAGACAGACCGTACTATGTAGTATTTACTCGTTTTTATTCACTTGGCCCAATGCTGCAAGGGGAGTTCAAGAGGTGAAGGCTCTTCATCCTGCCATCTCTGATTTTGAAAGATTCATGGCCAACCTAGGGATGTCACTAGGAGAAGGAAATGTCACCATCAGTCACCAGGACTTATTCGCCCTACCAAAGAGCTATGCCTTGGCACATTGCATTGCTAGGAATGTGGGAGCTTCAAGAGGAATTGCTACGGTATTCAGGACAAAGTTTGGAAGATTGGATGAATTGAATCTCCAGAATCCAGCTGTGGGGAAAGCACTTCATCTTCAGGATCAGAATCAACATCTGTTCTATTTGGTGACAAAAGACCAACCCCAGCAGGAGTCAACATATCAGGCTTTGTGGCAAAGTCTGATGCATCTACGAACTCACCTTCAATTCCTGGGAGTGAAGCAGCTTGGGATCCCAAGACTGGGCTGTGGCTATGACGGATTGGACTGGAATATTGTGAGACCAATGATTGGAAGAATTTTCAAGGACACTGGAATCAACGTCACCTGTTGCGTCTTCAACCCATGGGCGGTTACACAAGTTGATCCATTGATGCCGGCTTCTACTGTTTGCACTTCCAGGATGGATCTGGACTGTTCTGGGACAGAACAGTTTTAAGGAGGGGGCAGTGTTATGGAATTCAACAGTGTCTGATGACCTTGAGACAGTAGGACGACAAGGATGGACAAGGTGGGGATGGGGAGGCTTTGTGTCAACAAACAAGCGCATTGTTGTGTAAACAAAAGACTCATCCAGAACGTTCTCGAAGTAATAATGCCAGAACCTTCTAGCATTCTCTTGTTTATTCTCAGAAGCCTATATATTCGGAATGTTTGGGTTTACCAGTCAGTTGTACTTTAACAATCAAATGAGTGTGTGTCAGTTCTGTGTCAGTTGTATTGTGTGATAGACAAGCCGGACGTTGTATATAGACACTCTATAGTTATATTCATTCTGTCAGTTCTTATTTCTTCTAGTGTAACGTGATAAAGACTGTTCTCATTTCTTAATTCAGTGCAGTGTTAATCTTATTAGAATTTGTATTGTGAAACGTTATAAACTCTTGTGCTATCTTCTGTTCCGTTATAGTTTATCTTTTTCTAGTGTGTTATAGTAGTGTAATTAATAAAGTTAATCAGTATAAATTGCCTCAAGTCTTTTATTATAGTGGAAACCCGTAACAATAGGTACTTGAGCTGAATAAATGGTTTTCCTGAACAATGCATTTATCTTCTCTATTAGCTGGAGAGAAAAAGGATGTAGTCGCGACTTCTGTTTATTTTGCATTTTTTTGCGATTTGAAGAAATAGTTTCCAGACCATGATGTGATGCAAACGAGAAATACTTTCAGTTCACTGTTGGTGACTTTCAGTGTGTTGTGTGTTTCGTATTGTCTTAACTCTTGATACATTGAAAATGGAGTGGTTGAAGAATAATATAATTAAATTAATTGAACAATTTGAAACAGAAACAGTGCTGTAGAATGTATCTAGCGCAAACCATAAGAACTCAAAGTGCAGAATTGACGCCCCTAAAAGGATATCTTGTCGGCAGTGAGGAATAGCTTGTCGGCAGTGAGTACTTTTGGCAATTCGAGGCGCAATTAGATTTATATTAGTAGGAATTCAAAATCGGAAGCACTCATTCTCACGTAGTTTTCAGAACCACTTTGTAATGTAAGGCGCCTCATTAAACTATTATAAGCACCCTCATATGGCCGTTTTGCGAGGATGCTTCTAATCCTCCACCATGGTCTTTTTCACCTATTTTTAAGAATTTGATAACTCCCTGCTACAACAACAAAACTTGCTAGAGCGAGCCTATCGTCCATCTTCTTCAAATGCTCACAACGAACTGAGCTCTGATGACCAGTGAATTGGAGTCCAAGTAGTCTAGATGCTGATGTTGCTCAAAACATTTGACGGAATGGAAACGGTACACCAGGCACGGTGAAAAACGCGTAAAAACATGTTGCCAATGTGTTGTGCAACACTGTTGCACGAAATGTATGAATGGAAACGGGGCTTGACGCCCAGCTAACGCTGACCTCAACGTCGGCAAAGCGTTGACGCCCGCTAACGTTGTCAAAACGCGTGATTATTTCGCTCGTGTAGACAAGCCCACAATGTGTTCTGTCGAGCACGCGTTGCCAACGCAATGTTTCTGCCGCGTTTGCTACGCCCATGTAGAATGGGCCTAAAGTACTTGTGAGATATTTAGAGCGGGTCGCCGTCAAAGTGTCTCCCCGACAACCGTTCCCCTCTTGGTTTTGAGCACAGGCGTCAACCAGTACCCTGCTGAAAATATGCCAGTGCCGACAAAGTGTCTCCCCGACATCCATTCCCCTGGTCGAACGAAGGAGACTGGCTGTCGGGCCCGTGCCCGACAACCATTCCCCTGGAGCGCTGCCGACAAAGTGTCTCCCCGACATCCGTTCCCCTATTGGGCATCAACACCAGCTTGTATAGTCTGTCCAAGCAAAGAAGACCCTCTGGCAAGATGAGAAAATGACTCCAGCTCGGTCAATATTTTTTCAACAAATATCGATTTGGTCTCAAATTGTAGATCAGAATGTTTCCTACAATCGACACCAAATCGATCATTTTTGAAACAATATTGACCAAACTGGAGTCATTTTCTCACCTTACCAGAGGGTCTTCTTTGCTTGGACAGACTATAGCAGGCGGGAAAGTAGTAGGGCTACAATCACACTGCTTAACACATTCTATGAATTTGATTATTAGAAGAAAAGCTTGTTAATGTTGTGATTGATACGACTGCAAACATTAAAAGAAAGAGTATATTTCTCTTCCCAAATTCCTACACATGAATGAATGAAATAATAATTTTCACCAGTAAAAAGGCAGGTAAGTTACAATCAAAACAAATTGATTCTAACTGTGAGAATCACGACAAGAGAAATGAATGAGACTTTAAAGCCTGTATGGAATGGCTATAAAGCCTAATTTGAAATATACTCTACCAAATTTGACCAAGAAATTTTGTCAACTTCATGCTTATATTTTCATCCTCTAATTTCGTAATTTCTTGATAGGCCTAATAAGGCCTATCCATAATTATGATTATGGTTAGTATCACACGATAGTATTTCTATTATCTTAGTGAATCGTATCACACGATAGTATTTCTATTATCTTAGTGAATCATAAGAGATATAAATATGAAATCAATTATTCATCACTTATCATTATGATTAACCAAGATAATAGAAATATTATATTGTAATACTGGCCTAACGCTTTACATTGATTACCTTATTATAGGTTTAGGGTGCATTGTGATTGTCTTTCTTGAATCATAATATTTGGGCACGGAGCTCTGAAGCTGCGGCCGTATTTCCAAACTAAAATCCACCTATGCCGATTTGTCAGTTTTTATCGGTCTAAAAATTCGGTTTATAAATAAATTTTCAATGTCATTTGTTCCTCTTAGCAAAAGTGTGACAAATGAGCAAATTATACAAATAATCTTTGTCTTAAGAGTTATATCACATTAGAATTTGAATGTTTGGCAAAGGTATGTCGACAGACAAGGAGATTTTACGTCTCGGCATACTGTTGTGAAGCGATTCTTACCAATGGTCATCCTGTGAGTATTAGGTCTCTGTAAGGGTTCTCATCCACTGATAAATTACGATCATCATTGATCGACATGCCGGTTTAGGCCGGCATAACACGGTAATATTTCTATTATGAAAATAATTATCTCGTAATTTCATCTCTTCAAAAATGATTTTAAGTGATTATAGGAATATTTCCGTCTAATACCGGCCTTACAGCTGTTTCAACCGCCGGATCTCCATCCACTTGGGGTGGTCCACATCCACTGTCAATTCAAACATCCATTTTTCACGTCTAGTTTTTTGTCGTATTTATAAACTTTACTGGACTTGATAAACACTGTGATGTGTCCTTGCGCAAAATGTGTTTTTTATTGAAATTTATAGGGTTGACAAGAAACCTGACGTACCTACAAAAATCGTGGAGTCTGCAATATTGGCAACGGACACTACAGACTTTACAGTCTCTATACGGATACTAGTAGCTAGTATCTAAATACTACAATTCTAGTATCAGTCTCCGAGGTTTCAAGGAGTGAGAATATTAAATATTATTATATTGATAAATAAATACTCTATGGGTGATAGTGGGGGTGGGGCTTCCGGGAATTTCCAGCAGAAATTCATTTCACCAAAAATGGTGTCTTCATTTAACTGTGATTGGTGCGTTCCCCCTCCATAGATTTGGCTTGACTTTCAAATATAGAGAAAATAAAAGCTACTCTATGAGGGTTCATGAGGGCCTAAAAATGTTACAATTACTTTTTCAAAGTTGGAACTTTACCAAAATCGGTTACAGGTAGTTGTTTTTTCAATATTTTATTAAGTTATACATATAAAGTTTCAAATAGAACCTATAAAAATAGCTGGTTATCATGACAGTCAAACACAATTCACCCTTCTGCTCAAAGACTTTCATAAACTCATTTAATTATCCACATTATTTCTTTCTTGTCTATGCACAGCACACCTGGGTTCCTGGGTTTTATATCATCATCTCATGGGAAGTGTATTGGACAACAGAATCAATCGTAAGAATTTTTTTCATGGCTATCAATTAAAAGCCTACATTATCCAAGCAGGCTTGATCGAAATAACATCTCACACCATATACCGAGAAACAGTCTATTTTTGTGTTCAATTGCGACTACCTCAGAAGCCATTGATGGGAAAAGTCGCATTTGGGCTCAAATTGTAGAAAATAGTCTTTTCTCTTTGGATACAGAGAAAATACAATTACCACTAAGGGTTTTCAACTCCCCTAAATTAAAAGGGGATCCGGGGGGCAAATTTTTGCATTTTTGAGTTTAAAATAGCGTTTACCACTTTGCTAGTTGAGGAGGGTGCGATTTTTTAATGATACCCATTGATGGTTTTGATCGTTAAAAGAGAATATTTTCAATTTTTCCATTGGTAGTATCATTCTATTTCTTCCGTGATAAATATATATTATAGAGCGAAAAAATGTGCTTATTGATGTGCAGAAAAACGTTGGTAGAAGTAAAACTGGAAAGTATTGGTGTGTAAATCTTCAAAAACTCATTTATGTAATTGTGGTGCACAGGGTATGATTGAAAAAACCTCAAATTTTATCCTTGAGTGAATCATGAACACTATTTAACTTAATCGAAAGATCTTGTCCAACGCGGGTGCAAGGGATGTTAACGCCCTGCCAAGCCGCAAAGCACAAGTTGAAATCTTAGTATTGGTAATTACATAATATGAGTCAAAAAACTTATTTTGTTCATTTTTAAATATAGTTACTCTGTCTTGCGAAAGAGCATGCCATATATTTTCGATTATATCTCAGTTCATAGGCCACATAGAGTTCTGGTTTTTACAAGTTGATTGGTAGCCTACTATCCGACACTACAATTTAAGCAAAGTTTTCATTGGATTCGGTGTTAATTTGTTTTCCAATTGAATAAATGAAATTTGAAATGAGACAATTTTATTTACCTGTGTATTGATTAGTGAATCAGGTGTTGAGCGAATTCCATCACTTTTAAGTTTCAAATAGTAGTTTATGCAACGGTTGTATAATGGGAGCCTTTATAGCATGAGGTGAGATGTAAGTTAGAGCCACGAGCGAAGCGAGTGCTCTAAATATCTCACGAATGCTATAAAGGCCTAATACAAACGTTGCATACACTATTTTATCTACGACCACCAGTGTAGTTATCAGTATCAGACCAGTATCAAGCTATAGACCACCAGTATCAAGCTAACTGTAAGTGTATGCTATTATAGAAATCAACATACCGTCGTTTATTTAACTTCTTTTGTCTTCATCCTACTTGAAATGTTAAGATAACCAACTTATTACTTGTTAAATATGTTAAAAATAACATATCATTCAGAACCACAAAACGCATTTGACAAGCAACAAAATTGTGAGTGTTGTTGTAAAAGTGAAAGTTATTAACATATTCACTAACAAAGTTATAAGTATATTTAACTATTTAAACTTTGGACTATTTAAATACATAAATTGAAATATTGACAAAAAAATACTGATAGGCTACTCAATCCCAGTCGCAGTTTTGATTTTGAGGTTAGTTGAACACTGTTACTTTTTATCACCTGATTTCAAAACGAAACAAGGAATGAATCATAAAGTGGAATTTGGACTGTATTGTAAAGTTCCTCCTGTATCGAAAAACGTTCATTACAACACGGTTCTAAGATTCCATTTTGAAATGGTAGTCATTTCGATTTCAATTGTAAAACTGAAATAGTAATTTTTCAATACGCCCGTAGATAAAGTAAGTTATGTGTTTATCAGCTGTACACATCATAATTATGTTATTTTAATTTTTTGCCTTTCAACTCCAAAGTCGCTGTGTTCTAGGACTCGCTTCTGGATTATTCCGCGCTCAAAATTTTATAATTCGGTCATAATTTAAAATGAAAAGTAAAAGATGAAAATAACAGTATAATAGTAGCCTAATTTTGAAAAAATATAAAAACTTTTTTAAATGCACTAAAAAGAAGAAAATAACTTTCTTGATGACACTATTGGTTAATAGGCCTCTCTTATGTTTCTGAAAAAAGTATTCAAATACAACTCAAACGAAAAAAGTGTGTCTCAAAACAAATAAGGCTTCAAAAAGTAGAAATATTTGCTCAATAAATACTTTCAAAATTCTAGTTTCAAGCCACAATTTTTTCCTTTGAGTTGTATTTGAATATATATATTTTTTTAATATAAGAGAGGGAATTCCTATTAACGTATGAGTTGTATTTGAATACTTTTTAAAGAAATATAAGAGAAAGAATTCCTATTAACTAATAGTGTGATCAAGAAAGTTATTTTCTTATTTTTGGTTTGTTTAAAGAAGTATTTATATATTTTTTAAATTAATGTTATTTTACGTTCCCACTCTATAAGAATTCTGAATTTGCAAATCATTACTTTCGCTCAGCCAATTAAATACCTCTAATAAACTCGAACAATAGGTGACATTCCAGGGAGTAACTAGAAATTATTTAGTCATTAAAATCAACATAATATTCTACTGTGTACTATTATTCCTTTCAGCCCAAATAACCAATTAGAGTGAATGAGTTAGCTCGTAGTAACCTCAAGTTATTAATATGTTGAGATACTCAACATACGCAGAATCTTGACACTCGTATACTGCTGCTACTAATAATTCAAAAAATAACACGTCCACTACCCTTGCACTAAACCAAACAATTTATAATTGGATAGATCAATGTACGGATCATTAAGTTTTGGATGTTCGTTTTGAGATTAAAGAATAGATGCTATTTTCGACAGGCCTCTACCTAGACCAGACTAGGGAGCTGTTCTCATCGCTAAATAGGGTTGTTGAGTTGGAAAACCCCATATTACTGCATCTGTGGAGCGTGGGAGTCCAGATAGATTGTTGAATTCAGTGAATGGGCAGGATGTATTATTTTTAGAATTGGAAGTAGTATCTCAGTGTCAAGATTCTGCTTATTATGTCAATGTCTGCTTCCTTCAAAAATATTTCTTAATGAACATGTGATGATGGTCTACAGTCTACAGGGTAAGGGTAATGAACTTTACATGTACGGAACCTGATATGGACAGTGTTGACCTACAATCGATTTCGGGTACATAGGATGAGCAAATAGGTAGATTGATCGATAGTTGGTGTGGGGGGATTTTTTGCACAGAAATTGTAATGAGAATATAAAAACTATAAATCTTATAAGGAATATAAAAAATAATTTATTAATATTTCTTTATTTCGTATTTTAAAGGATGAAATAGGAAAACCTTACTTGACTGTACACAACATGCGATAGTATTTTTTCACAGGAGGAATAGCCTAAGTTACTCCTAGAAAATTTCATTTGCAAAATCGAGAATTCAATGCCTTCTGATATTATCGGATATTGTATCATTAAGCAGTAATAATTGCTTCTACTTTTTCCAAGCATTGATAACTTTCACTTGTTGAGTACCAGTAGTTGTGAATGTGATATGATAGTTATATTAAAATATTGAATGAAAATATTGAATATTACATGAAGAACATATCACGTTATTCATCAAAACTATGTAGGTAGAAGTTGAGAATTGGATAGGATTCTGGTAAAACAATTCTCAACTACTGTTATTGAAACATCTATTGTGTTGAAGCTCTTTGTTATTGACACAAAAGATTTCTGAGGCAGCCCTCAGAATGGGACAGAAGGTGAGATGGAAGTCATCATAGGGCTGCCGCACACTAGCGATTTTTTCTCACCCGAAAATGTTTGCTAATGACCGTGAAATTATGGTCATCGCTTTTGGTCCGCACACTTGGCGATTGTGAAACCAGCAACGTTTCCATTTCCAAACAATGAAATTCTGAGAATGGATTCCTTTCAGAATCCTCTTTCTGTCTATTGTTTCACAAGTAACCACACCTGTGAGCTGGGTAGTACCTCACCAGTTCCAGTTTGAAGATGGATCTCGTTGAGAGAGCATGTGTGACTGCACTTATTTTAATACAAACTACTACATTTTTTTAATGTATTATAATTTACCTAAAAAAATGACTATTTTTCTGGCTACACTACTGTTTCCTATCAATTAAGTTTCACAATTTGATAATATTCTAGGCAATATAGATCTATTTTTCTCTAATATATTTTAAGGTAGCGGTGGAGTTATAAAAGAATATTCATTCACTGTTTGTATCTTTCTCCTTATCGGTCATCTCCACCCAGTTCAACACAACTTCCTTGCAAATCTCCCCCCATAAAATATTCTTCACATTACGATCAGAATATTCTTTCAGTAGTCGATTATTATAGATTACTGGATACTGGCCTCTTCTCCACCGCCGCGATAAATTTGTCTATGTCTACCTCCAATGGCATTTTTTATATTCGAAAAATATCTGCCTCCAAGAAAGTTTAGCTACTAATGCCACGTTTACACCGGAATGTTAATAACATTAGTTAATATGATGAGTTACATAATATATAAGTCTATATAATACATTATTCAAAAAAGTTATCAACTAATGTTATTAACAATCCGGTGTAAACGTGGCATTAGAATTTCCTTCAAGTCATCTATTTGCGAATTCTTATTTAAAAATAATTTACACCACAGCCCTGATTCCACAATTATAGCTTCTTTCAAATATATGGTATTTTGCAATAGTTCAGTAAATTCATTCGGATGAATCAAATGAATAAATTATTATTAATCCCCTTAATAACATTTTTTAAATGCCGTAGTAAAGCACGGCTGACATTTTATTAGTGCATTTCATTTGAAAAATGCACTATTGGTCTTGACCGGATAATCGCAAATATATGATGCGATATACTTTTTACACGTTTCCGAGCCCCCAGAACACGAATCTGATGTCCGTTCAAATTCATATATCTCTATATATATATTTATATATGTACAGATTCTTGTTAACACGATAACTCCGGAAGGGCTTGTCGGAGAGCGACCAAATTTTGCACAAAAATCATTAGTGTTAATATCTCGGTCAAGTTCGTTAACCAGCCAAATTGGTCCAAAGGAAAGGGGTGAAATTAGGGGATGAAAATTTTGAAAAATCACTACAAATTGACCAATGACTTGATCGTTTTGAAAATTGGTGTGTATAATAGCCTTATTATGCCCTACAATTTGAGCCATCAACGGAAAAAATCCAATCAAAAATGGCGGAGAAAATTGCGAATAATATGCCGAAAATTGTGTTTTTTATGGGTTTTTCGAAAACGGCACTTTTGAATTCATATCCTGAATAGCTCATTATGAGTCATATGATTCGAGCCATCATAGAATTTGAAATGCACTCTTTCCGACCGCCAGCTGCCAGAGCGAATTTTTTATCAGTTTGGATGATCAAAACATGGAAATCAAATGGAACGACATAATATAGGCTACTCTTTTCAACAAAAATACTATAAGAATTATTGTCAATGGTAGAATAATATTCAAATTTGTCGCCTATTGTCAGCTGTTAAAATAAAGACTTCTATCACATGTCCAAACTAGAGATCAATTTATGACTTCACATGAAAGTTCCCTTGATTTGAGAACATTATTATTTCTCAAGATAATATCTTCAAATTTGCCTCTAATTTTTAATCAGCTTTTCTATTGAAATCAGATGGATTTTCAAAATTTTCCATATGTCATTCTTTTCAGCCGTGATTATTGTGATGAAATATAATAGGTACGGGAGTATCTATAGATATACCGTTGCTGAGAGCTTATTTTTATCGCCTGAAAAAGGATGATAAGTCGGCCGATTTCATTGTCCAACGAACTTGACCTGTATAAAGGTTCGAAGAATATATGTTTTGAATTTGAAGCTGATTAAAGAAGGCGTTCGTGAATTATGACCGCATTTCATAACTTTTGAAGTGATGACATTGATATTGTAAAAGAATATCAATAAGTATATTGACTAAAAAAAGTTATGAATATCAGCTAAATAAAAGATAACTACACCTTTTCCAGAAGTAGTTGAGAAAGCGCCAAATGTAGTTCAGAATAGTGAATTGTATTTCAGAAAATATCAGATGTAAATCAGAATATTTTCAAAATAATATTTATTATTTTCAATATTTTCAGAATAATTTCAA
Organism: Sogatella furcifera; assembly: GCA_017141385.1. Classification (NCBI taxonomy): domain Eukaryota; kingdom Metazoa; phylum Arthropoda; class Insecta; order Hemiptera; family Delphacidae; genus Sogatella; species Sogatella furcifera. The sequence continues at coordinate 31,229,320 of CM029550.1, forward strand.
TATTTTCAGAATAATCTCAGTAGATATCAAATGTAGTTCAGAATAGTGAATTGTATTTCAGAAAGTATCATTTGGAATTGAGAAAATGTCAGTTGTAGTTCAGAAAAAACAACTGTATTTGAGAAAAAAAACTTATGATCAAAATTCAATGTAAGACCTTCATTTTGTACATAGATATTCTCATTGACCATAATTTATTATTCATATAATTGAACAAATTTTTAAAAAGTTCAATAGTTTCTAATGAAAATAGAAGTTTCAATTTTTGAGGGTGAAGTTTCACAAGGAAGTGTAACACCCTGGTGTTTCACAAGATTTCAGATTGGATATCATCAGCACCCAAAAATCCTATAATATAAAACCGTTGAAGAATCCTTTTCCGCAACTTTCCTGACAAAACTACCATTTACAGGGCTATATTATGTAACATCTCCATTTAATTTGAACCAAGAACCTATAACTTAATCCAGGACGTATGACCGCATCTACATATTATAATGTGTCTCAAAGTCAGCTGACGTTGTTGAAATTAATTTCTCATTTTCATATGACATTTTCTCAACTACGAATGATACTTTCTGAAATACAATTTACTGTTTTGAACTACATTTGATATCTTCTGAAATAAATTTGACTGTTCTGATCTACATTATGATCTTTTCTGAAATACAATTCACTATTCTGAACTACATTTGGCATGTTCTGAAATTGAATTGATACTTTCTCAACTACTTCTGGAAAAGGTGTAGTTATCTAGTATCTATCTAGTATTTGATGCTGGTTTGTTAGCATCATACGCATTCAAACTATTATTCGTTCTATTATTATTCCAATACTGCAAAGATGGTAAAGTACACAGGTAATAGAACACATCAGTATCCTAGTATCTGTAGTAAAGTAGATCAGATTTTCGCTCAATGAAAATATGGGTTGATTTTCCAACCTCTGTATAAATTTCAACTTTCAATTTCTGAATGAATCCTAGTAGTTCTGTGAACTACTACTTAATGTACTGGTATATAGTAATATTATTTTAGTACACAGGTAATTCCTTTTCCTTTCATATTATCCTTGAAATGACATATTTCAAATAACTTTATACATACATCGTCGCACAATTTCAACAGAACATTCCTGTCCAATTTCATCACAATGTATTGCCACCGTGAACGCAATGAATTTTGTCATAAACGCGGAACAAACATAAAAAATTCAGAATCGTCGTTTTGAATCTAGACCTCACTTACGTTCGGTCAATTAATAGATTAAGGAGGTATTTAGGAGGTCCTGATGGAGCTAGGCAAACATATGATAATTGGGGCATTGAATAGAAATATCTGGTACCAAGCTTTGCTCTGAAGCTGCGGCCGAACTGTTGAATTACATGAATATGATATTGTAAAAAATGAATTAAAAATTGATATGATCACCTCTCACAATTTTTTGACATGAACATGTGTTATATCGAATGTAAGTCCATTTACTCCAGCTGGATAGCGTTGGTCAGCTAACGATAACAGCCATTATACGCAGTACTTGGGATTATGCCTGAATAAGGAATATTCAATTCTATTGAAATGAGAAGACATGAAACTTGGTGACTGTAACAATTCTATTCATGTGACTTCATTTCTAATTTTCAAACAAATTCGCTTCGGCAGCTGGCGGTTGGAAAGAGTGCATTTCAAATGCAATTCTATGGTGGCTCAAACCATATGACTTGTAATGAGCTATTCAGGGTATAAATTCAAAGGTGCAGTTTTCGAAAAACCCATGAAAAATACCATTTTTGGCATATTATTTGCCATTTTCTCCGCCATTTTTTATTGGATTTGTTTCGTTGATGGCTCAAATTGTAGGGCATAATAAGGGTATTATACACACCAATTTTCAAATCGAAAAACGATTTTGGTCGATTTGTAGTGATTTTTCAATTTTTCATCCCCTGATTTCACCCCCTAACCTTGGACCAATTTGACTGGTTAACGAACTTGACCGAGATATTAACACTGATAATTCCTGTGCAAAATTTGGTCGCTCTCCAACGAGCCCTTTGGGAGTTATTGACTTCATAGGAATCTGTACATATATCACAAGTTGACATCTGTTACCCTACTAGAAAGAAGGAGACTGGCTGTCGGGCCCGTGCCCGACAACCATTCCCCTGGAGCGCTGCCGTCAAAGTGTATCCGCGTCAGCAGAGCACCTTCTAAAACCTGCTTGGAAAGGAGACCAGTTGTCGCCGTCAACCGGTCTCCTAAAAACTGGCTTTAAAAGGGGAATGGCTGTCGGAGAGACACTTTGTCACGTACCCTTTAGAGCACTTGCTATGCTCACTTTGATGCTGCTTGTGGCTCACCTCATGCTTTTAAGGCTCCCATTATACAACCATTGCATAAACTACTATAACATAACCATCAGCTGATGATTAAATTTTCAATATCTGGAAACAATAGCAGCTGAAAGTTTTCAATTTTTGTGGTAGTACCAACCTGACAACAATTAAGTTGTATCAGCATGCAATTTTCAGATAATGTTTTTGTTTTAATAAATAAATAATTTATACAATAATGAGATTTTTGATTCTAATATCTATTTGGAATAAGTACATTTGAATATTTTGCTACTACTATCACATTTCAATACTTTATTCATTTAAATGTTTTTCCACTTTGACATGGTGAAATAATGGCAATTAAACTAACAGAATGTACGTGCAACTGGCCCAAGTCACATCATTTTTATTCTGCATTTCAGAAGAGGAATGTTTATCAACTGATGGATGTATGAAAATGCAATTGTAGTGTCCTTCAGACTATAATATTTGTCAATGGCGTACCTTATTTTTTTCTATGAGCTCAAAAACTCATAGATTGTGATAAATAATCACTTCCCGTATCTATCATGTTCTCAAAATAATGTTCAACTGTTGAAATACTTTCATTTATCTGAAAATTCCCAGTTGCATTACTACTTTATTCTATAAAGACAAATCATCAAGAAATAATTCACTTTACAAATCTACATAACTGTAATCAACATAGAATATCTGACAAGATTATTTTGAGAAAATTATAATGATGTTATCTGAAATTCATAGATTTTCTTCAAAATTAGGTTAAAAAATGTTAAAAAGAATAAATTCAATCTTGAATATTATTCACCTTTTGTGATTGAACAAGCAATTTCACTACAAATTATGTAATAATTATGCAATAACATTATAGTATTAAAGCCTGCCGGATTTAACATATTTTTTGAATCAAGGTGCTATATATGCAATCCTGCATTAGGCCTACATTGAAAACTCTTGTTACGATCCATAACCTGCCAAAATTGGGCAGTTATTTTTAATCTTCAGTTACAAGAAAACTGTTTGTTACTGGCTGTGGTGAATTCCACTTTTGGAAATTTTTTGCTCGCTTAGAGCCAGCTGACTCTATAAACTAAGTTCTTGTTTTTGGTGAATTTGGCCCTTAGTTTACCAGAGATTGATAATCGTGTAACAACCAAAACCGGTATTTTGATTTTATTATTAAATTAGAGGTTTGATAACATTCTATCTTTTTATTTAAAAAGAAGTTTAGGGTTATATTAATTGGCTATAATATGCAGGGCCAGTCCCAGACATTTTTCTAGTGTAAGCAAGCATAATTTTGGCTGATTTTTTGCACCAAAAAGTTCTATAAAAAATCATTTGGTTTTTATACCAAGATAAAAATGCCGGAAGATTGTAATTTTTCATCAAAACTGTAACTTTTTGATCTTCATGGAGGGACCAAAAGTACTTCTCCCAAGTGAAATTAGCAGAATGATTTCACATTAGAAGTTTTTTTTTAATTTCACTGATACTGAATTCAATTGTTACTGATATAATGGCAAAAATTACATATTTGAAGGGATGTAAAATTGGATATATTGTAGACTGTAGTAAGCCTATTGTATAAAATAGAAGTTTTTTACTTCTTGCAATTTTCCGTCTAAAATAATGTTTTAGAGCCTATTTTCAAGAATAAAGGGATTGGTTACATTGAATCACGCTTGAATTTATACCATGCAGTAACTAAATTTTAATCTATCAAATGTTTGATTAGAGCTAGGTACCTTCAAGCGCTTCTGCACCTAATTTGTGTGGATACTGATATTTTTCAATACAAAACCAATGAATCTAGTTTTAAGAGTATGAAAGATGACATCACCTCACAGTACAACCGATTCCAACTCACCAATATGTCAATAATAGTCTAACAAATTACAAAATATTTTTATTTGTGAAATTAATATGATTATGATTAGTGTAAAAACGGTAGGTTGGCTGAAGCAATTTCACCCTAAATTTCCAGTTCTGCGCATGCGTAGTTACACTCTCACTTCCCTCGGCGGTAGACCACTTTCTTATGAAAAAATGACTGGACACACTGTCCGCGTTGCCTCACCTGCCCTATAGAAATTTGTTCTGGAAAGTTTTGAACAACTTGTACACTTTTTGTACACCGGGCCACAGAGAAGAGAGAGGTTTCTTCCACGGGGCACGGGTGTATACGAGGGTTCCGAAAAACCACGATTCCGAAAGCCAGCGCAGCCAGCGTTGATTTACCTGCCCTATAAAAATTTGTTTTGTTGTTGGCATAGCTAGTCGTTTTGTCTATACAAAGTTTTTCGTATACACAGTTTATCGCTGCTTTCTCACTGATTCCTATTTTACGTCGCTAACAGCGCCCTCTGTATGATTTCGTTTAGCGTAGATGAGGCGTGATTGGTCGGTTGGTTGTGTTGGAGTTGGTGAGTGAAGAGAGAAGAGACTAGAAGAGTAGAGTGTAGTAGTGTACTGTGTTCTGTGTACAGGAAGTACGAAGACGAACCCACAAACGGAACAGTGTAGCGTAGTGCTGTTTTGCTGTACAGTGTAGTCTTTCTCTTTCTACTTTCTGTTCAATTTTGTACTTTGTGTTTGTAGTGTTGTGTTGTCGTTATCGAGTAGAATAGAATAGAAGGATAGTGGGATATGGTAGACTAGACTGGACTGGGATTATGGCGTAAGTGGCTTCCATGTTCCATCTACGTTCATCAGCATCACTGTGAGCTTTCTACTCTTCTGTTCTACTGAGACCGAGACGATTGCTGTTGGATTTCTACATCATCTACCTTTCTATGCACTGTGTTCAATATTTGAATTTGAGGACTTGATGTTCTTTTAGTTTTGAATTCGAATAGTTGAATTATCACTTCAATCGATTTTCAATATGCTGGACCTATTAATGATCCAAAATTGAAGTAAGATTTGAAATAATTGTTTTCCTCGTAAATCAAGAAAATGACGAACATACACTGTTGTATTCCGGGTTGTGATAACGCTGTAAATATAAGCGAAGCTGAGAAATGCTCAATAACATTTCACAGGTAGGCCTAACTATTATAAATAGGCTATAGTTCAATAGTTGTCAATGTCAAAAATGTTATTTTGAGTAGGCCTCACACAATTTTTTATATTCAGGTCTAAGCCTATTTTCTCTGCTAGCATTTCAAGATTATCTCTAAAAGCTAAAGCTGTTATATTGTCGGTTCAACCGATCAAGGTTCATTGTAGGTCTACTCTCTGAGGTTATATTAATAGTATTAATATAGTCACGAGTCCACGGCCTACAGTAGAAAATTACCAATATAGGTGGTGAGCTTTACGATTAATAAATAACCAATATTGAATATAGGCCTATGAAGAAACAAATAGTTGACTTTCAATATTTGGTAGTAGAATACTAAAACGGACTATTTTTCTACCTCAGCCTACAGAGATTATGAGCAACTATTAAAAGCCCGGGGCGCAGGTTAGTGGGATAGAATACTATTCCAGAATACTATTCCTCTTTCCCCTCCCTTTCTTTCACCAGTGCAATGAATGAGAGATAGCAAGCTCCGCTCTAAAGATTAGAATAATAGGCGATGTAAGTGACTACGTCACAAATTGGTTAGCATGCGAACCTGTTTCCAAACAAACAATTGCATGGCAGCGACACCATGTTAATCAAATAGGACAAAGACATCACCTCATATTTACAATTATATTAATAGAATTTGCCAGCCGGGTTGGCCGAGCCGAGTGGTCTGGGGCGTTACAACGTTCAGTCCGCTACGCTATCCGGTCGTGGGTTCGAATCCCACCAGAGGCATGGTCGTTTATGCACCCCATAAATCACCCTCGCACACTCCATTACCCATGTACAAGTAAAATTGAATACTTATATGGGCATCATTCGCAGCAAAAAAAAAGTTACAATAGAATAAATGATTTCTAAGAGTTGAATGATTTCTAAAAAGAAGAGTACTTTTTTCAAGTCCCAGACATTCAAAACATCAATTTTCAGTCTTAAATTTATCACATCATTCAACTTTAACATTTTTTTAGTAACTTTTCCGACAAAACTCTAGGTTATGCCGTCTGCTATCACTGCTAGTTTGCAATCAGTGTTGGGTAAACTCCTTTTTAAAAGTAGTTAACTACAACTACTTTTTTAAAAAAGTAGCTGGCTACAACTCAGTGGTGTAGCCAGGATTCGATTTCGGGGGGGGGGTCCAAAGCCAATGAGGGAGGGGGGGTTTGGGGGGACCTCCCCCAATGGAAGGGGGGTCCGGGGGGTTACCCCCGGGAAAATTTTAAAATTATTATGTAGTACAAAATACCGTTTTAGAGCTCTTTTTTCATTATTACGAAATTGGGGATAAGAGGTTTTGGGCGATAGCCTGCTTTCTATTTCCTCATCTTGTAGATTTTTGTACATGAAATAGATTAATGAATAAATTTACCTTATATGGTTCAATCCTCAACATTATTTAATCTGGTTAGTTCAGGGAACTTTTAGGCAAATTTTTGTGTCCAAAATAGCATTGTAACAAAATTGTCAAAGAGAAATTAATAATTAAGATTCACCCTTTATACAGCTCAAAACTCAACAATCGGAAAATTTTGAGCATCTGTTGTTCCTGATCATCAAGAGTTCTGTTATGTGTGCGATTTTTTGTGTCCAAAGTAGCGTTTTAAAGCTCTGTCTTTGAAGATTACTAGTGAATAATTAATCATCCAGAGTATTATTTAGATTATTAACTTTATGCAATATTCACTTCAACCATTTCAACCCCCAGCAATGAGCTTTTCTTAACATCACTTGATCAGTTCAGGGGGTATTTCCAAAACAAGATTTTGAAGCTCTACATCATTATAGAGCTCCATTTTCTAAGATAAATTAATAATACAGATGCAGGCTTTATGCAATTCAACCCTAAACAATCTGCACTTTTTGGACACCACTTGGTCAGTTGACAAAGAAGTAAGACAAAAGTTTGCTTCAAGTGGGAAAACTGAGTGGAAGTTGGACCCCCTGGACCCCCCCCCTTCCATCTAGCTACGCTACTGGAACCCATGTTCTTAAATAGAAATTTTTTCATTATTCTGATGTATAAGGAATCAGCCTGAGAAGTTCATAGTTCAGCCATAGAGAACACTATGTGGACTGTATCAATTTCAGATTCAATGAGAGTTGAATCTATGAGAAACTGTATCAATGAGAGATGCCCTCGTCTCTCATTCAGGGGGGAGGGGTCCGGACCCCCTGTCTACGCTATTGCTTTATACACTTCAACCATTCCAACCCCCAGCAATGAGCTTTTTTAATACCACTTGATCAGTTCAGGGGGCATTTTCATTACAAAATTGTAAAGCTTTACATCATTATATAGCTCCATTTATCAAGATAAAGTTAAAATACAGATGCGGGCTTTATGCATTTCAACTCTAAACAATCTGCACTTTTTGGACACCACTTGGTCAGTTGACAAAGAAGTAATAAAGTTGACAAAAGTTTGCTCCAAGTGAGAAAACTGAGTTGGCGGTGGAAGTTGAACCCCCCTCCCCTTCTAGCCACGCTACTGGAACCCATTTTCATAGAAATTTTTCCATTATTCTCAAGTAGGGAAACATTACTGTTATGAACACTCTGTGTGGACTGCATCAATTTCTTAGTCGTCTCTCATTCAGAGGAACAGAGTTCAAACATGAAGGTTTGCCCAAAATTTCGGGGGGGGGGGGTTTGTCCGGACCCCACTGGACCCCCCCCCTGGCTACGCTACTGATTAACTTACATGTATTCCTTCAAATTTCGGTAAACACCAGTACCGTACCTGAATATTTCAGTAGCCTTCCTACCTATATAGGTAATAGGAAATATTGTTTCTCATTGATCGTGGGTCAGTAATTTTCTCAAGAAAAAAAACTGGTTGGAATGGGCTGGAAGATATACCAGCTCTTGTATTCTAGAAAGCACCCATTGTTACAGTCAAAAATCATTGTGCAGCTCTTGGCAATGGGACATGTTCATTGTAACGTGTCTGGGACACAAGGTCATTGAACTTAATGCTCCACCAATATAGCACCTCCCTCCACTACCCCTATACTTTAGTCTCCAATGATGGTTCAGTGTTGCCGGTTGTGGTGATTTTTCCCCTAAGTGGGGATTTTTGCTGTTGCTGAAAGCTCAGGGGTGTAATATAGGCGACTCTTATTCTTGAGGGAAAAAGTAGTTTATATTATTATTTTATCACTTTTATATTATTTAACTAACCTCTTTTTTACTTTCCTTGCCCTACCTACTACCATAGGTAAGAAAAGTATTGCTTTCCAAAAAAATTAAGGTACCCCAATTTTAAGTTTTCTATCCGTTTCAAGGTCCCCTGAGTACAAAAAAGTGGTTTTTGGGTATTGGTCTGTGTGTGTGTGTGTGTGTATGTCTGTATACACTATATCTCGATCCCTAATTGACCGATTGACTTGAAATTTGGAACTTAAGGTTCTTATACCATGAGGACTCTAAGAAATTTTGAAAAAATTCATCGAAAAATGGGGAATAATATGCCAAAAATGGGTGTTTTTCAAGATTTTCTCGAAAACGGCGCTAACGGTTTTTTAAAAACTCATACCAAAAATAGCCCTATATAAGCCCTATCGACTGCCATGAGTATCCTTCCTGGCAAAATCGCATAAGACCCTCAGCATTGTTGAGAGAAATGGATTTTGCAATATTTTGATTCCTAATTGACCGATTGACTTGAAATTTGGAACTTAAAGTTCTTATACTATGAGGACCCAACTCTAAGAAATTCAAAAACATTCATCGTAAAATGACGGAAAAAATGGTGGATAATATGAAAAAAATTGTGTTTTCCACGATTTTCTCAAAAACGGCTCTATCAATTTTTCTTAAACTCATACCCGAAATAGTACTATATAAACCCTATCGACTGCCATGAGCCTCATTCCTGGCAAAATAGCAGAAGATCCGCAGCATTGTTGAGAAAATGAATTTTGCAATATTCCCATCTCAATGCAAATTTGTTTTCAAATTGACACCCTATATATAGTCATTTATGGGCTCTATCAACTGCTATGAGTCCCCTTTGTGTCAGATTAGCAGGGGCGCCACCTCATACTTGAAAAGTTAAGGTAGTTTGTAGATAGGCAACCCGCACTACATGAATTTGTATATAGGCAACCCGCACTACATGGCTCGGTAAGTGGAGTTGGAGCAACGCGGGCAGCGCGCATGCCGTTCGTGTACAAAAAGTGTATCAATGTCACTCCGTCAAACTCGCTTCCGCAATCCGCATCAGTGTTTAAAGGAGACAAAAATCACATTTAAAAAAAGTATTGGTGTTCCATAATAAATTATTTGTAAAATACCAGAGTTATGGTTTTGAATATGGATTGAACTATTACAGACAAAAAAACTACTTTCATTCAAAATCCAAGTCAATTAGGCTAACATCTAGTCAAATCGCCAAAAGGCATGAGGCATCATGGGTTTGTGAAAATTATAAATCCCACACACGATGAGCCGAAGCGCCGGTAGGCGCGAGGCGTCATTGGCGTTTGCAAATTTTACAATATCGGAAGATGAGGAAGTAATAGCCAAAAGCTATTAGCTTTTAGCCGCGTATCGACAGTGCGAGACATGCGCCACGAATGCCTTGTGGTGCGTTGATACTGGTGCGACTGGAACGCAGTTGATCAGCTGTGGCCAATCACATCTTTTATTTTATCCTTTCAATTCAATAGCAAGAGATTGATTGGCCACAGCTGATCGACTGCGTTCCAGTCGCACCAGTATCAACGCACCGCGAGGCATTCGTGGCACATGCCTTGCACTGTCAATACAATGTTAATGAAATTTGCACTTGCTGATGACTAAGTATATAGAAAGCCTAGGTTATTTTACGCAAATGTAAATGGCAAGGAAAGTTGTGTGAGTGTGCCACACCAGATTTTTCAAAACAGAGGTTACTTTTCGAGGTAAAGAAGAATTTGAGTATTTTTAGTTTTTGTTTGCTTAGATCATCTGACGTATTTATTTGAATCGTGTAACTCAAAATCCCTCTGGGGATAATTTTATCCTCTACAATTTGAGACCAAGTAGACCTCTATTTCTTGTTTAGTTTTCGAACTAGAACAGTAAAAAGATATCCTTGTATCTCAAAACCCCCTATTTTGGGAGAAAATGTTCTCCAAAAAATTTATACGAGCTTGTATTGAAAGTTTATCTGGTCTATAATGTCTTTCAGATCAATTTCTAGCTTATAAGCCACTTACCAACCTGAAATTGGTCATGTCCAAAAGTAAGGACCCTTTAAGGATCTCAATGTAAGGATACCTCCAACTATTTTAAAAGTAATTGGATCTCAATAATCTATAGCTCAGTATTTTCAGCTCATCAAAGCGGTGTAAATCTATATATAATATGTTAAATTCGGTCAAAATTGAGAAAAATAATTTCTGAGAGAAAATCGACTTTTCCATCATAGGCTATACCAAAAAAAGGTTTTTTTTTGCTTATAAATGATTATATCTTCCAAATCCTTTGAGATAGAAAAATGAAATTATCATGAAAATTTAGATAAATTCTTCCGCTTTGATTTCCTATTAATAACTTTCATGGCATCTTGCATTTAAAATAGTTTTCATCAACTTGAATAATTGCTGAAAATCCATACATTCTTTTTTAATGGCTTGTCAGGCAATCAATGGACTCCAAATCAAGTTTGGTCATGTTAAAAAGGTTCATAAGAAGTTTAAACATGTAGAACAAATCATTGCCTACAATTTGAGCCCAAAAACGTGTTTTTATCGACTTCCAAGATATTAGCCTAATATTTTATAAGTAAAGTCGAAATCAAATATATTTCAGTCCTTTTACAAATTTGTAGGCTGAACATTAAGATGTTGATTTTTCAGAAATAAAATCAATTTGTTGGTCAGGGAAAATTGGTTTAAAATCAGGGAAAAGTCAGGGAATTCCAAAATATGATTTCACTAGTCACCCTGAATATTGATTGGCATTCATTTACTATACAGAGTGTTTCAGAAGTAGTGTCGAGCATTTTAGGGTATTGTTCCTTGGTAGAAAACATACCTAAATATAATTTTCAAATTGTCTGAAACTTCTCAATTACTCACGCAGCCGCCATTTTTGTTTTCTCATTTCCATCTAGTATTTGAGAGGGTACTATAGTGGTCAATTACTATGTAAAATCAACGGAGAAATCGAATAAAACCAGTTAGAAGTTCGTAACTTTGATGGTTATTGAGATAATTAGAAAAATAAGATGAAAACTACATTTTACAACATTAAAGGGATAGAAATAGGATATTCAATTGTTGACTAGTATTTTCAATTATTTTATATTGTGAGAAATTCAATTCTGAAGGGAAATGTTCAGTAACATTCTCGTCTAAAACTCACCCAAACCTCAAAAATCAGGATTTAAAGAAGTCAAAACAGCAATCTTTTCATAGCTGCTCTTTATGTCTGTTTTGTCTTTTTAAATTCTGATTTGTGAGGTTTGGGTGCGTTTGAGACAAAAATGTTACTGAACATTTTTCGTTCAGAATTGAATTTGCTACAATATAAAATAATTGAAACTACTAGTCAAAAATTAAATATCCTATTTCTATCCCTTTAAAGTTGTAAAATAAAGATTTTCACCTTATTTTTCTAATTATCTCAATAACCATCAAAGTTACGAACTTCTAACTGGTTTTATTCAATTTCTCCGTTGATTTTACATAGTAATTGACCACTATAGTACCCTCTCAAGGCCGCTACAGACTTATAAAATTGAAAGATTGGATGAGAATGAGAAAACAAAAATGGCGGCTGTGTGAGTAATTGAGGACTTTCAGACATTTTGAAAATGTTATTCAAGGTATGTTTTCTAACAAGGAACAATAACCTGAAATTCACAACACTATACTTCTGAAACACTCTGCATAATATCAATGTGAATATAGACCATACTATTGTAAAATTGTTTTTCATTTCAAATAATTATCAAAGTAGGTACCTTTTTTGAATTATTATTATTATTTTTTGCATTGAAAAATAATTCAAAAAGAGTACTTTGATAATTATTTAAAATAAAAAACAGTGATAAAAGTAGCCCTAAGATTGAGGAAACACTAGAATGTAGAATGTATAATAATTATAATTATATGCACCATAATGTAATAGAGAAATATGGAACTACAAAATCATTCTATTCCAACATTTTCATATCAAACCAATTCACAAATTAGGAACAAACAAAAAAATTACTTGAAAATTACAGACCTATTCCCTCTTAGCTTCTGTTTCTTGAATTATTGAAAAGTGTGTCATTTTGGAGGTAAAATTGCTGGAATATTTGGCAAATAACAATATTCTAGCTTATTGTTATGGATTTCCACTATAATAAAAGACTTGAGGCAATTTATACTGATTAACTTTATGAATTACACTGCTATAACACACTGGAAAAAGATAAACTTTAACAGATCAGAAGATAGCACAAGAGTTTATAATGTTTCACAATACAAATTCCACTAAAATTAACACTGCACTGAATAAGAAATGAGAACAGTCTTTAAGTTACACTAAGAAGAAATATGAATATAACTATAGAGTGTCTATATACAACGTCTGGTCTGTCACACAATATAACTGACACAACTAGATTCAATGCTTGAGTAAGACTGCCTGGTAAACCCAAACATTCCAAATATATAGGCTTCTGAGAATTAACAAGAGAATGCTAGAAAGTTCTGGCATTATCACTTTGAGAGGGTTCTAGGTAAGCATTTGTTTACAAAACAATGTGCTTGTTTGTTGACACAAAGCCTCCCCATCCCCGCCTTGTCCATGACTTGTTGTATAATCATCTCAAGGCCATCAGACACTGTCAAATTCCATAACATTATTTTAGATCATTTATTATATAAATAATTATGGGCTACTAGCCCACTGGGGGGCTGGTGGCATCGATTTATTGATCATTGTACTATCAATTTATGTGAGTTGATGTATACCAAAAGTAGCATGATAATTTACTCTACATACTACTCTTGAATTGTAGCGCACTACCATATTTATACTATTTTTAAAAAGGAGCATTGTTACACTACAAACTAAAAATAGTAGCGCGCTACTCCCCAACACTGTTTCCAATCAAATCTTTAGCCTAGTAAATTGATGAAGCAGTTTGAATGAGATTTTTATCACAGTATGGTGTTTGTGTCTGACTGTGAGAATGATCCTTCCAATTTCTTCAGATCTCTAAGGCTGAAGCTGCACTGCCGGTGGGTAGAGCCTGGAGGGTGGAGGGTAGTTGGTAAATCTATAGAACATACACACCATTCACAGTAATACATTGTATGAACGGTATGTGTTCAACCGCCATCTTGAAATTCTTAAATATGAACAACATAACCTCAAAAAACAGAATGACGTCATACCATTCATAGATGTATTACTGTGGATGGTGTATGTGTTCTATAGATTTACCAACTACCCTCCACCCAAGGTAAGTAAATCTACCAGGTAGGCCAGCATCCATAAGAGCCTAGCAGTCCACTTTTTTCCTGCCGGATGACATCACTAGTTTTATTTTTTACATTATGCTTTATACCTATATTTATGATTCGACATGTATCTAGGATTCCAATTTTCCAGCTGTTCCACAGAGAATTGAAAAATAAAAAATATCACGTAAAAAGCTCAATATCAATGAAAATAATTGTGAAAATATTTAAAAATGATGAATTAATTCATTGAGTATTATTACAGTAGAATAATGATGAATAATGTTGTGATATTAGAACAATATAATGCTAATGCAAAGATTCGAGAAGCTGGCGCTCAGAAAGAAAAACTTTGGTGGGTTCAAACGGGACGGGGCAACTCACTATTTCGACAACTCGCTGTTTATCCAAAAACACCGAACTGTCGCTGGGGAGGTGACTCACTGTTTGGACAACTGCGTGTTTTTTTAGAAATAGCAAAATTACGTTTTGGCTATTGCAGCTCGGCAGGCCAGGTCAGGCAGCTGGCTGTTTTGTGCCACAGTCCGCCATCAATAAAACTCATCTGTCTAGGAGGGGCATGCAAACTTTGACGCTAGTCTGATACCTGATATACTTCGACGCAAGTCTATGCAGCTCAGTCAATATTGGTTCGAGAATCACGAATTTGATTTCAAATTATTGTGGGGAACATTGTGATCTATAAAAACTGTGAATATTGGTTCGAGAATTTGATGTTTTAACGCAAGTTTGGCATATATCTTATATTTCCAATTAATTGTTGATAAGCCATGTACGCTAAGCAGGCTAGAAAGTCTGGAAATAGGCTTAAATTATAGGCTTAGAAAATAATAGGCTTAAATTCTGCTAATTCTTGACATCGAATATATTTTTTCGAGAAGTAGGCCTATCTATCATTCCCATTTTTGTACACGAACATGACCAAGCTGGAGTCATTTTTACATCATGCAAGCGGCTCTTCTTTGCTTGGTCAGACTATACCATTTGACTGGGCTACTCACTCGATTATGTCCCATTCACTTTCTTGACCCACTTAATAATTAGCGGGTTTTTCGTCGGTAATCTTTGACACGGTCTTGTATGGAGTGGGCGGCTAGCGGGGAAAATAGCGAGTTGCCGACAGGCAGCGCGATCACACAAAAACAGCGAGTCACCCGTCACAGAAAAATAGCGAGTCACCTCCCTGGCAACAGTTCGGTGTTTTGGCTGAAACAGCGAGTTGTCGAAATAGTGAATTTACCCAACCCGGTTCAAACTATGCAATTACGATTATAAAAATGAAAATAATCATATTTCACTACAAAACAACTAGGACAACTTAGAAATATTGTTTCCTTGTTAATTGTGATGTTCTCAACTCATCAGAATTAATTACAACAATACTATTCTTCAACACTAACGAAAATAGGTTATGTTTACATTTTCATCAGCTGTGCTTTTCATTTTGGGCACTAGAGTGCAACACTGTAGAAAAATAGTGATGTCAGATTTGTGAACCATAATTTCCAGGCAAATATCCCACCTGGTAAGATTTACTAGCCTTGCCCTCCACCCTCCAGGCTCTACCCACCGGCAGTGCGGCCTCAGCCTAAGAGATTACAAGAAATTTTAAAGTTGGTTTGTCAATCTGGGAACTTCTGTCTACGGTAGGCTAAGTAATTACCGCACTTGAAGTGATTTACACAGGAATAAATTGTTTATTAATGGAAGCAAGAAAATATCATACAATTATGAAGAAATTCTATGAACTGTAAAGCCTAAATTGTTTTAATTTCTAATTGTAGGCAATAGGCTAGGCCTACCGTAGGCGGTATAGCTCAGGCTATCCTTTAAGATTTTGTCATTAGGTTCTTTCAATCTTTAAACTTACACCATAGATGTTCTGTTGTAATATATTATTTTGTAACTGATAAATAGACAGATTATAGTAGCCTATACCATACCAGTAAATAACTTATTAGAACTACTTATAATGCTGCTTGCACTCATAACATAACCTAAAAATATAGTTATAAGTAAATACTTTTGTAACCTACCTTTTACCAAGAAAATCGTTTCTTGCCAACCAGTTGATTAGAGTTTTTAAAATTTAAAAAGTTTTAAATTGTTGACAATTTAAAATTTAAAAAGTTTTAAATTGTTGACAATTAGTCAAAGTAGGCCTATGTCCAAGTAATCATGAAGTTCTTTTGATGCAATGCCTTGATCCTTGATCAAGAACTTGGAAATATAGAAATCTTAAACATTTCTTGTAATCTTTTTGGAGATTTGAAGAAATTGGAAGGATCAGGTTCACATTCAGACACAAACACCAATATGTGATAAAAATCGTACTTAAACTGCTTTATCAATAACAGGCTAAACATACGTGGAAACCAGTAGTAGACAGCCATACTTCAGGTGATGCTGTGAAAGTCACTTAAAAAATGTTTAGATTGGATGATGTCATATATTTAAGACTGAAAATTAATGTTTAGAATGTCTGGAACTGGAAAAAAGTACTCCCAACTCTTAGAAATAATTTATTCTATTGATATGATCGTAAATGTGAGATGATGTTTTAGTCCCGTAAGAATAGCATGGTGAAAGGTGAATCTTTCATGCAACCGTTTGTTTGGAAAAAAAATCGTCTGCCAACCGACGTGTGATGTCACACTCACATCGTCTATTGGCCTACATGCAGTGGCGGATCCAAGGGGGGGGGTGCAAAGGGGGCCACACTCCGTTGGAGTTACAAACTTCTCACAGGTTTTGTTGGATTCCGCAGCTAATTTTACATGCGGTTTGATAATTTTAAAACCAAAAAAAGCCTCAAAAATTTGAGAAATTGATATTTTTTGAAAAATGTTAATTTTTTGCCATTTTTATCTCAATATCAACGCGTTTTTGGGGGTGAGTCTCATGGAACTTTGTAAGGAATCTGCCTGAGAAGTATTGCTCATTTCTCCTAAAACACTGTATTTTTTATAAATAAATCCAAATAAAAACTATAGATTTCAATTACGGTGGGTTCAATTACCTATATCAAAAATGATCAGGTTTAAACTCTTGATTCTCTAAAAATACGAGTCTTCAGTTAGGACTACATTTTTCCAAAAATTTTCCGGGGGTTTGCCCCGGGGTTTACCCGGGGTATACCCCCGGATAGTTCCCCTCAACATCCTCCTTGACCACCCCCCCTCCCCGAAATTATGACCTGGATCCGCCATTGCTGCCTAGCTGCTTAACTTTCATAACATTCTTACATTTGAAATGAGTTAATATTTGTTATTGAAGATTATATTTTATTTTTTTCCTCAGCTTCCCAAAGAACGAGGTACCACGACATGCTTGGATTAAAGCTACAACCAGACTAAAGATCAAAAGCGTCCCATATTCTGCAGTTGTATGCTCCGACCACTTTAGAGAAGATGAGTTTGTCGAAGATACTCATAAGCTTATGTTGAAAAAAGGTGCAGTACCCAGTATATTCACACCTCTACAGTTACAGTTCATGAAAGAAGGGAAGGAATATTTGGTTTCAAATAGGCCTATTACTCATCAAAAAGTGAAAGAATATTCACCTCCAAAAACCTCTCAGAAAAAAGAAAGAAAATTTCCAAATATTACTGGACTAGAAGGTAATACATTTTTTAACTCGTTAAGGCTAAAATCAATGGGCTACTCCCAAGTTACTGATTGGTTTTCTGAGGCCTGAGCATGATAGCGGAAAATGATAGCCTATTATCATAGATCCCTTTAACATAGCCATTAGAGGAAGCTATGCTGTTATACCTAGTTTATGTTCACTTTATCACTGAGGAAGTGCAATACGGTATCATATTGTAATTTTCATTGAATCAAATGAAAAATAATACATGACATTTTATGAATAATTTATGATATTCCAATACATTACCTATTTTTCTTTCTCAACAAATTTCTGTTTTCTGCTAAGGTGATGATGCAATTACTGAATTCTGTTGTATCAAATGAATTTTTTGGATAATTACGTTTTCAATAAACGACGGCTGGCCGCAAGAGCCAAGCGTTTGTCTTGTCTTTAAGCTCAAACAAGACCTGTGCATGTGATTGACTCTTGCGGCCGGTCGTTTGTCGTGTATTGGAATACCCGGCTTTACCTAGTACGATGCCCATCAATACGATGAATGTTTTTTGAACATTTTTATTTGGCGTTTTTATCATATCTATATTGTAAACAGTGATCTTTCATCAAAATTCAGAATTTTTCAAAGTTAAAATGTAATGTAAACTTCCATCATCTTTCATTTACCATGATGTTATTATCCACTCACTCATTATCATCTTTGCTTAAAATACTTGCTATCAAGTCACAATTGTTACAATAAATAATGAATAAAATGAGCAACCAAGCGTTAAGGTACGATTCCTAAGCGGGAGCTCGTGCTCTGTGCTGCTGGAGCTGCCTGGCTCTAGCTGCGCTGCTCTAGCCATCACAACTCTATTCACATGCCTATATTATAAATTTTCACTGTATTACATAGTTAAGTATGTTATAACATACGTAGTGAAAATTTATAATAGTCATGTGAATGGAGTTGTGATGGCTAGAGCAGCGATCACAACTCTATTCACAGAACTATGAAGAAATAAATTTTCACTACGTATGTTATAACATACTTAACTATGTAATAACATAGTGAAAATTTATAATACAGTCATGTGAATGGAGTTGTTATGGCTAGAGCAGCGCAGGTAAAGCCGCGGCAGCTCAAGCCGCGCTGGAATTGTACCCTAGGAGAAACCAATCTGCTTTATTCTTGACTTTTGTATCTTGCTTGTAATTCATTCCTATTTTTCATATTTTACTCATTTGTTTTATAAATTAATAAGTTATCAAAATGTTCCGATTTTTCAGATAAATATACTGGTGATGAATTCAATCGCAAAGTAACAGATATATCCCTACTTTGTAGAATTTGTGCTAAAAGGAGTGACCGATTGATACCCATATTTGAAGGCGAAGGGCTTTCTACAGATTTAGCACCCAAACTGCTTCAGTATTTGTCTATGAAAGTAAGTTTATTACTCACTGTATGTGAAATATTTGAAATGTTCAATGCATACACTTACACTAGTGCGTGATTTCTATAGTTATCCCCAAGCCAAGACCGTTTGATACATGTGATTTCAGTGGTGTTGATCTGGTAACATTATGTCATAACTTTTTGTTATTTCACAGGCCTAAATTCAGGGAAAAATGTCGACTGTACTTGTCTAATTTTTAGTAGATTAAGATGAAGAGCGCTGAAAATCTGGTATAGCATAATATTGTCTTACTCTTACTCTAGATTTGACAATAATTGCCACTATTTTTTTTTATCGAGGTCAGTAGAATGATAGTACACAACTATAAAATGACAATGAAAATCTATAAGAGAAAAGTTTTCAATGAAAACTCTATAAAATACTGTATGTATCTTCTATGCCTACTATATGTATCTTTTGGGGTTCTATAAGATTATTCTATAATCTATGCTATACTCTTGCTATTGATTATTCTATGCTATACGAATATTCATGGTGGTCTACAAGAAGTTACAAAATTAGTAACTTGAGGATTTTTTTCATTCTTATGACTCAATTAAGTTACTAATTTTGAAACTTCTTGTAGACCACCATGAATATTCTTAAAGCATTCCCATATCATAAGAATAGTAGAAAACTGTGTAAATCTAATTCATTTCATTCAAAATTCTATATTTTAAAACTCTTTCAGGTTACGAAAGAGGATGATTTACCTGTAAAAGTTTGCGTTTCTTGCGCTACAGCAGTGATGTCTTGGCATGACCTTGTACTGATGACTATTGAAGCAAATGAGCAACTCAATGATATTTTGAGAAATATTAGTGTCAACAATAAGAGTAATGACTCAAAGGTAAACTTTTCAATTTCCTTGCAATAATATTAAAAAATTGCATAATTGAAATCTTAAATTAATAGAATTCTAGAAGCATGTTGCATGTTTATCTTTCATTAATCTTACAAGTTACAACTAATCTGATGTGTGAAAAACAATCATAATGAATAAACAGTTCACAAGAATATTTTCTAATGTTGTTCTGATGATGAATATGTTGCGTGAAAAACAATCATGATAAATAATAATCGGTTCACAAGAATGTATTGTGCTGTTATCATCTATGTTGGTGAAAGAAATAATCCCGGCTAGACCAGTACGTTCTCACAGACCGCACCGCTCACAGATTGTTCGTTGGGTACAGGCGGACAAATTGACAGAATGATACGGTATAATGAAGTATACTGTGAACTCCACTAGCTGTACAGTTCAAAACTACTCATATCGTGAGTGAACTGTACATAAAGTAGAGTATTATAATATATTATCACTAGCCGGCAGGCTCGCTTCGCTCGCCTTCTCCGCCTAGCCAGGGGGCTCCGCCCCCTGGACCCCCGACAGTATCAACAGTGTCATTGAGTCAAACAGGCTCGCTTCGCTCGCCCGCATAACCTCTGTCGGTGTAAGCTAAGACAAACAGGCTCGCTTCGCTCGCCTGCAAATTTCGTTCAGAAGGGATTCAAAACTTATTGAACACAGCATTTCTAGACCTAATCTGGACCTGTTCACCAAATTTCGACATTTACTACCAATTTATTCTCGAAAAATCCAAGAAAAACTCTGAAAATTCCGAAAAATAGTAGAACGCTAATATTGAGCATAGTAATAGTATTGAGCATAGTAGCTTAATATTGACATAGTTTGAAACTTGATTCAATATCTTCCAAATTAGTTTATCTATAATCTCGCTGAACCATTCAATTTACAGTAAGGATTGGTCGTATTAAGGCGGAAGATATGCAACCCGTAATACATCTACAATTTTTAAAAACCTGATTACTGGCGTAATCTTGAACGGAATTCAAAAATATCTTAACACAACATTTTTAGACCTTATCTGAACCTACCCACCAAATATAATCATTTTCTACCAATTGGTTCTCGAAAAAATTGAGAAAACGCCGAAAAACTATAGAAAAACTTAAATATTTGGCGTATCCTTGAAAAGTTCCTAAAATCCGTTCTTAGCGCGCGTCTAAACGTCCAACTGAACATGCCTGCCAAATTTGAACGCATTCGGTTCTGTGGATTTTTAGTTCTGGTGATGAATGAATCAGTCAGTCAGTCAGTGCCATTTCGCTTTTATAGATATAGATAATGTAATTTCTCTCAATTATTGTACATTCAGGTATGTTTAATTTTAGAAATGATCATCGAAATAAAGAAAATTATTCCACATAGATTCTATCTTCATAGAGTGATTAACATGCTCAACAGCCTGATACTTTTACCAGGTTCTACCAGGAGCAATAATAATAACAATTTTTTTCACCAATGACATTGATGTTGTTGGCCAATATCAGAGCACTGGTAAAGTCTGTCCAAGCAAAAAAGACCCTCTGGCAAGATGTAAAAATGACTCCAGCTCGGTCAATATTGGTTGAAAAATTATTGATCTGGTCTCAATTCTAGGAAACATTCTGATCTACAATTTGAGACGAAATCAATAATTTTTTAACCAATATTGGCCGAGCTGGAGTCATTCTCTCATCTTGCCAGAGGGTCTTCTTTGCTTGGACAGACTATATACATATAGGCCGGGCATATGCTGGGACGCACGCGAAGCAGCACAAGCCAGCCAATCACAGCTCTTTTTATATAACAAATGACAAGACAAGAGCTGTGATTGGCTACTTTGCATGGGCTGCTTCGCGTGCGTCCCAGCATACACCCGGTCATAATCTCGTTCTAACTGATAGTTTGAGAAATATTAGTGTCAACAATAAGAGTAATGACTCGAAGGTAAACTTTTCAATTTCCTTGCAATAATATTAAAAAATTGCATAATTGAAATCTTAAATTAATAGAATTCTAGAAGCATGTTATTTAGAATATTTAGTAATTCTAGAATATTGGTTATTTATGGTTATATACGTGTGTTTACAATGCAACCCTGGTTCTATAGTGGTGCCGCGAATAGAAGAGCCTTTGGCAAGATGGCGGAGGGAAGTGAGAGTGTAACTACGCATGCGCAGAACTATAATTTCTGGGGAAAAATCACTTCAGCCAACCTAACGCTTTTACACTAAATTATAGTTCCAAGAGGCTGAATCAACAAAGCACACATTGCAACTGCCAATATGATTTTGTAGTCTTTGCCATGACCTACCGTACATAATCTACAGAACAGGGCCGTGTCTCATAAATCAGCTGACTACAAAAACATTCCCTCAAGACATTTTTATAATTATGTACTGAGCTTTACGGTAACCTCAAATAGGTAGATAATAGCAGTATGTTGAAATATTGAATGGTTTTAAAACAAGCATAATATGAATAAATGTATGAATGAATATTATATTAGTACCTAGCCTATTATGGTCTACTGTAAATGGTGATTATATTTTTATTTAATTTCAATCCTTTCCCAGTTTGTTTTCATAATAATCTGTTGGCCATGAGCGGTGTTAGCCACAAAAACTAAACATGAATGTTTACAAATCAGAGTATAATTTTCACCACCAGAGAGCACAGACCCCGCACAGAAGTACCATACTGTAATAATATTATGAAATATTGTGTTGCAGGGGAATCATAATCATATTGATTCCACAAATAGAAATATATTCAATTCAAGAATATATTATATATTTTATTTAAAATATTTAATAATATTTTAATTGTGAAAGATGATGGTGAGAGTAGAACAATTTTCATTTGGACTGCTGGCAGCAGTGGATGGCATCCATGTTGCCAAAGGCTCTTCTGTTCGCGGCTCCACTGTAGCTCTAAGGCTGAGGCCGCACTGCCGGTTGGTAGAGCCTGGAGGGTGGAGGGTAGTTGGTAAATCTATAGAACACACACACCATCCACAGTAATACATCGTATGAATGGTATGTGTTCAGCCGCCATCTTGAAATTCTTAAATATGGACAACATAACCTCAAAAAACAGAATGACGTCATAACATTCATACGATGTATTACTGTGGATGGTGTGTATGTTCTATAGATTTACCAACTACCCTCCACCCTCCAGGCTCTACCCACCGGCAGTGCGGCCTCAGCCTAAGGTCGGCCATTTTCATATGCACTCACTTTCCCCTTTGTTCTATGCACATGATGCATCTATCCAAGGTTATTACATAACAAGGTCTTTATTAACCTTGGTACTATCCAAGTGAAGCCCAAATTAATATTTATGTATATTATTTTTATTTTAGCAGCAGAAGAAGTCTTCTTTTAGCGAAGGAATTCTTTTTAATCAGGACCAAAGCAACGTTCATGTGTCAGTCGATCGAGAAA
Organism: Sogatella furcifera; assembly: GCA_017141385.1. Taxonomy (NCBI): domain Eukaryota; kingdom Metazoa; phylum Arthropoda; class Insecta; order Hemiptera; family Delphacidae; genus Sogatella; species Sogatella furcifera. The sequence goes on from CM029550.1 coordinate 31,252,562, forward strand.
TGGACGTCTCTGAGGAATTGGATGGATCACTGTATGTACTTTTCATTTATATTTCTACTCTATTATACTATTAGAAGTATTTTATTGAATGATTGCATCATTTTTTTGTGAATCTGATATTATTAAAAGCTATCAGAATGATGAATTATTTCAAGATTCATATAAGTTTATAAGTTATTTCTAAGTTGATAAAAAATCAATTTTAAAATCTTACTACTTTTTCATTTGTAAATAAAATTGATAAATAATGTAAAACTTCTAAAGGATTATATTATGAATAATGTAAAACTTCTGAAGAATGATATTATGAGGGAGACTCAATTCATCCACTCTTTACAGTGTGTTTGATATAAATAAAAGTTTCATTCCAAATAATTTTTGAAATATGGTGATCTCTACTTTCTTGTAGAATTGAAAAATAGAAAAGAAATAAGCTACGTATTGAGGTATTGTAATTACTCCTCTATAATATAGAAATGCTATGAAATCCAGTCCAGAAACAATATTACCAGAGAAACAGAGTCCAACTCTGACGCTGCTCAGTTGCTATCACGTTTTTATGAAATCCCTTTGATTCTCATAGAGATAAAATCTTGTCAGTTCTAATCTGAGATTAATAGTTCTACATAGTGTTATTAATCAAAATTATGCAGTTTCAAATAATTGGGACATCATAATAGATCTTATCAATATTGGACTGATTGTTCTCAAACTATTTCCCTCATATTTTAAGTAAGAAACCACTTGATGTGTTTTTCCTCATTCCTCCCTTTATCAATAGAAATCTAATAAATCTCCATTCAATTGTACTCATTCTATCTTTCAATGAGATTTCAAAAATATTTCTATATTTTGATTTTCGCAATAGTAATTCTTTAGAATACAATTGTAAATTGTGTATCTTGTTATAGGGGGACTGCTGATAGAACATCGTTTCATAAGGAGGACAGCTTGGAGGATTTGCAACAATACAAATTGCATATTCCATGGAAGTACCATGAGGTTGCTGGAACGATTTTCCTCAGAACAAAGGTATTTGGTTTTGAGCCGGCCGCTGAAGCTTTCACCTACTCGTGTTGTCTGTGTTGTGAAGAGATGAAAGACAGTGACGTGATTTCTCATTCTAAATCGCACTACCCTCTCAAAGTTACCGACATGTGTCGTCTCTGCCATTTCAGTTTTTCATCAACACAACTCCTATTAAATCACATTAAAAGACATCTGATCATCATTGATGATGAGTACGTTACTAAAACTACATCCACCATCACAAAACCCCATCGTCCTAGAACCACTAAAATCGAGATTGAGTCGAAGGTAGTACCGGCTAAACCACTGCTCAGACAGAAACCACCGCATGTCTGCGAATACTGTGGAATTGAGTATAAACGTAGAAATCTCTATGAAAGACATGTTCGCAATCAACATTTGCTGCCATTCAGGTGCAGAATGTGCCAGAAACGATTCGATAGTCAAGCATCCATTGATAATCACGAATGCTCACCTGAAGCTTTAAGGTTGAAAGTCGAGGAAATCAGAACTGAATCTTTTGATAGTGATCATTTAACATGTCAATGTCTCAAGACTTTTAAAACATTTGAAGAGTTCAAAGAACACAGTCTGACTTGCGATCAAGTTATTCTTTGTGAAGAATGTGGATTAATATTCCAAACAATGAAGGAACACACTAAGCATATGGCGACGCATTCCAAGATTCCCGTCAGAAAGGAGGGCGCTACTTGGATATGCGAAATCTGTGGTTGTAAGCTTGGAAAGCATAGCGCTAGAAAACATTACATGACACATTCCTTCAAAGAGAAAAAATTCACTTGTCAACTTTGCAACATGAATTTCATGCATAGGTGGTCACTGGTAAATCATATGCAATCGCACAGCGATGTAAGACCTTACGTTTGTGAGATTTGTTCAAAAACATTTAAAAGATCAGATCATTTGAGGGAGCATCAGCTCAACAAGCATCAGATAGGCAAATCGAAACCTAGTGATTTCAAATGCGACGTGTGCAATAGATATTTTACGAGTGAAACGTATCTGATTAGACACAAGCGCCTGCACTCAACTGGCATGAGCTACGAATGCCAAGTGTGCAAGGGTCGATTCCCCACCGAGCACAGCTTGAAGATGCATCAAACGCGCATGAAACATGACGGAGGAAATTCACAATCTGTTAATATTATATCTACTGCCGTTGGTGACCGCATTAATAAGTTCAGGTGTAAATTCTGCTTCCAGCGCTATGGCTCTATGGCAAGTCTGAAAAAGCATAGACTGAAACACTGTTCAAAGTCTACCGTGAAAGTTGAAGTTGCTGAAGAGAGTAACGAGAAACCTGAAGAAAATGAAGATAAATGTAAAAAAGAAGAAGATGCTGAATCAGAAAAAACATATGAATGTCCAAAGTGTAATTTGAGATACTTGACAAACTTTGGCTTAAAACTTCATTTCGCTCGCTCAAAACATTCTGAAATATTTTCGAAGTACAAAAAACGACCGAAGAAGGATCCGAATGAAGTGAAAAATCCACGTTTCAAGTGCGTTCAGTGCAACGATATATTTAGTTCATTGGTCAGCTTGAGAATGCACAAAATCAAAAGAAAGCATTTTTCACAATGTCCACATTGTGGGAAAAGATTCGCTATGGAATTCAAATTGAAGCTTCATTTGGTTAAAGTGCATCAACAGAAAGATGTTATTGTAGAGGACAGCGACCTGCTAACCCAGGAGGAAAAGCTGCCCTATCAGTGCGCCATCTGTTCACAGCTGTTTGCCATGAAACACAACTTAGCGTCGCATATAGCCAAGAAGCATTCCGGTAATGAAGGAGACTCAAGTCAGACTTCTCGTTCTTCCAGTCGAAAGAAGCCGAAAACCGAACCTCTTGACGTTTTTGAAGAGTTCACTCAAGAAGTTTCTGTCATCTATCACTGCACCGAGTGTTGGGAGAATTTCGCTTCTGAAGAAGATTTCAACAACCATACGCACGAAGCAAATATTATGCTAACAGAAGATCTGCCTGAAAATGCTATCATTTCTGAAGTCATCGAGTCAGAGGCTTAAATAGTCAGCACTGGAAACAAGCCATTTTTCAACAATTAGACTGGAAAATTCTGTCTTAAATTGAAAATTTATTTGATCGGGACTCTTACCTATGATAACTGCACTCACAGGTTCAAAAAATTGTGAATAGATTTTAGTTAGTAATCTACACCTTGTTGTTCCTATTTTTGAAAAGAAGAAACGAATTCCATTACACTTCAGGGTGTCGAAAATGTTTTTCATAATCTGAAAAGCACTGTTTTCCTGTTGAGCGAGAAGGGAGGTGACTGGAAAATAGAAATACAGTAATTACTCATAAGAAAATTTTATTTTTCAATTCTTGAAAATAAATTTTTAAATATCCTAATATATCGAAATAAACATTCTTAGCAACAAATAATATTCTCATACAACTTGATACCCGAATTTTCATAAAACTCCTTTGTAACTCTTAAATCTGTATTATCATTACTGTATTATATTTTTAATTTCCAACATTTGATCTCGACTGCACAATGTGCTTTTATAAATGCTAGGATTTGCTGGCGCCAAGAAAACTTGAGCATGTAATTTCAGTAATTTTGATAACGGTAATAACATTATTATCATCCAGCAGGGTCAGATGTAATAGAAAAATCAATATTGGACTATCAATAGTGAACATAGAGGTGTATTTTTTGAGCGTGATCTTTTATACCATTTCCACACAATGCGAATTCTTGAAATTTGTTAGGCCTACTTTGGAGTCGTTTTTACCACCTGTATATCCATCCGAATTCAATAAATTACATTAAAATATTTCAATGCTTCCTAGCCACAAACTCTTGAGATTTTAAAGGATTGCTTCTCTCCTGAATGACTTCTTTTTTATGAATAAGTTATACTTTTCATTTCATGAACTATGTATGTTTGTTTGCCAATGGCTCAAGGGCCCATGAGGGGCCTAGGCCTACCAGCTGGTTGCCTATGTATTGTATAATATTATTAGGTATTGCTTTTCTATTCACTTGTGGAGTAAATAATTTATGTGTATGATGATGAAAAACTAGAACTCTGCTCCTTCCAATGTTCTATTGCTATTAAACATTATTTTCTCAGATTTCTTTTTCTTAGGGTTACTTAACAATGTTTTCTATTTAATATATCAATCTCAGTACCCTTTTTGAAATGATTTTTATTTTATCATGTCATGTTTCAACTCATTAAACTCATTTTCAAATGCATTTTCAACTCTATTAGAGTCATGATAAAACGAAAATCATTTCAAAAAGGGTACTGAGATTTATATATTAAATAGAAAATAATTGAATTGAATGTGTTGAAATTGGATGGTTGTGGATTGAATTTGAAGATATTACTTATACTCCTTGTACTGTATATTAATAAATCTAGTTTTTAAATTCTCAATTTTTTGTTTTCAATTAGTACTTTCCTCAATCGAAACAGAAACACGTGAAGGTTGGGCAAACAAACATCACAAACTTTCTTTGTTGGTTACGACCAACATCAATATGCAATAGCAATTCGGAGTTGTATAGAGATAGAGCAAAGGTGTGAAGAATATTCCATTCACCTTGGCATAGAGCAACACACACTAGTCAGCTGATTTTTTTTCATTCACGGTACGTTGTTCCATACAACTCTTTATGTTATTGCATCGTATTGGTGTTGCTCGTACCAAAGCAGGACTTCCTAAGTACCTTTAGGAGGTCCTGACCAAAGCGGGCTCAGCTTTATGCTAGTCTCCACTTTTAAGTCGTCTAGGTGTACAAGGGCGAAAATTTCAGTAACCACAACGCAATCGTAATTCTTGGTCGCTCAGTACACACAGCCGATAATTGAATTACCAAATCGCCGCCGACTACAGCAGCATGTATTATCCGCAGTTAGTAATTTGTCCCTGTTCTCAGCTTTGCCACCCTGCGATGGTTTCTGCAACCGTCGCTCGTATGGACTTAGACTGGAGCTGGACTTCCACGAGTTGCATTAGCTGGCTGTATGTGGAACTCGCTGTATCCTATGTTCGGAAGAAGCATTGGCTGTATGTGGAGCTGGCCGTATCCGGATGCCACTGTATGTTGTTTGAAGGAGGAATCGTCTGTATGCGATATAGAGAGCTACGGTTTTGAAATCGAGTCACCCGGAACTGGCTGTATGTGGATGTGTCTGTATCTGCTGCTGGCGGTAGACCACGCAAAAGTGGATCATCGCAGACGACGGAATTTGAAAGAAGCGTGACAACATTGGAACGAACCAGTGATCCACTTATCAGAGGATTTCATTGTCTCTAAAGAAAATTCTACTTGAAAGTGGATTCTCGAATAACTTTCTATATTATTGATCCCATTAAACAATAAAGAACAAATCAGCTCTATTCATAACAATTTGAAAATAGAAAGAGCAAAAGTAGCCTTCCGACAAAGTTATCACACAATCACAAAGCTATTTTCCTCAATGGAGAGAACAATTCATTACTTATATCTATTTATAAATTGTTTCAGAAGTCTTTCTCTAATTTTCATTAGTTAAGTAACTAATTTATTCTGGTTTTATGAACTTTTGGAATACTATGATCAAGTTGAATTTTGATATAACTTACATTGAATATTCAGAAGGTTATGATGAACGCTCACCCAACAACCGGCAAATTCAAAATTTAACTGTTAATATGAACTTGAATTCAAATGATTGATTTACAGCAAATATTTTACATTAGGAAGAAAGTTGAGCAATATTTGGATAACTATTTGTCAATAAGACAGCTCTATTTTTATTTCAAGTCTTATTTGACTTTGGATTGGAAAGATTGAGGTTTCAAAAATTGACAAAGAAAAATAATCTTCTGTTGTTCTGTCAGTATAGGCTAATGGCAATGAATATGAGTCCAATGTAACATTAGTTTCCTTTTCAGGACAGGCATTTCCTTTTTCATTCCAATATTCGTGTTACAGTAACACATTGCTGTTTAAGTTTGGTAGTGGTATAGCTTTTCAACTTTTGGCTTTTCTTTAAAATGATCAAGGGTTTATAGGCTTATATACGCCCACAGATAGATTATCATTTAATACTTAAAATTCTCTACCGTGTTCTATGAATGTTGGAGCAAATAATCAATAGCCTATACTGTAGTTTTATTATTCTTTAAACCCTGCTTGGATTGCATTTTTTAGGGATTTTCCAGTCTTGGTCACAGTTTTTCCCTCAAGTAAATGTTACGCATGTTACAATTATAAAAGCAACTTACATATTAAAACATATATAACTATTAATAGTTTGTAGTTATAAAATCATTAGATTATAACACATGACTAGCAGTTTTTTGTTATAAATTTTTCTATTCACTTAATGTTACTGTACGCTCCATGTCCATGACAAACAAGATACCTTTATTAGAGGGGTATTTTCGTGGTTGTAGGCCTACCTAGGGCTCTATAAAAAGGGGGTAGACGCACGGTCCGCCATTCTGTGGTCAACTTTTAGCGCTAGGTTTGAATTCATATAAATATTTTTGATGATAGAGACAATAACCAGCTGTTTATCAAGTTGAGCAAATGAAATAAGTTATTGTTTTGAAATCTTGGAGGTTAATTTGTCATATAAAATGGTTTATATTGCTTAGCATCAAATTGCAAAAAATATAACCATTTTTATCATAAAACTGAAATTAAAGAATACGAATTTGTCAGATGCAAGAAGATGAATCAAGGTTAAAATTTTGACTTACAAAATTGCCAGACTGGAAATTCGATGCTCTGTGAAGTGAGTATTATTTTTTTCTAACATAATTTATATCATTAATCATATGTTTGACTGACGAATTGAATGAATTCAAACCTGGCGCTAAAAGTTGACCACAGAATGGCGGACCGTGCGTCTACCCCCTTTTTATAGAGCCCTAGGCCTACCTACTCTGTCAAAAATAGATATAATTTTTTCTTCTATTGGTCCAAAAAAACACTATAATCTACTGAAATCTGAAGACAATATCATCACCAAAAATATACATACCGTATAGGCCTAGCTGAATTCTAAATAATAATAATGTTAGCCCTACTTATCAAACTAATTAAATAATAATATGAATGGTAATTGACCGAATGTAAGTGAGGTCTGAGATTCAAGTCGACGATTTTATGACCGAATGTAAGTGAGGTCTAAGATTCAAGTCAACGATTTTGCATTTGTTTGTATGTATGTATGTTCCGCATTTACGACTGAACGTGGCAATACATTCTAATGAAATTTGACAGGGATGTTCCTCTTGAAACCGCGCGTCGATGTATATGTAAGGTTTTTTGACAATTTTCATATTAAGGACAAAAAAAGGAAAAAAGATTGAACAATTCTCTGATATAGGTATACTCCATAAATGATTTGAGAGTATATTTATGTTGATATTACTAAACATGTGATATTATGACATTCGTAATAGAAAAATTTTCAAAAATTTTTACTTCAGATGATATTCTTTCATTGCAGTCAGCTGAGATATTTCAGATGAATATTAAGGTAAGTTTTTCTTTATGCGAAACGGTCAGACGGTCGACCGCAGGCTAACAACAAGAGCTGTGATTGGCTTCAGCTGTTCGACTGCAGCCGAACGTCGGACCGTTTCGCATGAAGGAAATAGTACATTACACTACAAGCACAGAAAGTAGGTGTTTACGGTATGAGGATAGTTTCCCGGTCGAGGCTTGCCAAGCCCGGGAATATGTTATCCGAATACCGTAAACACCTTTCTGTGTGAGTTGAGTACGATACTTTTCGCCACACTGCGAGAATAAGAATAATAAATATTGTAAAAGAATGTTTGCAGCGATCGCTGATTCGAACTGAAGTAGGCTAAAGAAGAAAAGCAGTGCATTGTCGCCCGATCTAGCGGCCGGATAGGTAACTACCAGTCTCTAGCAGGCACTAGCTCCGAAAGAGCCCTCTTTCAGAGCTAGTAGCAAAACCGCCTGTAAATGGCGTCTTTCAAATCTCTTTAGTGCACAGAAAACAGCTGCTTTCTGTGCAGTGTGGCGAAAACATTATTACAATTATAGAGACTGATGCCCTGTTTTCTAAGCACCCTCAAATTTTGACGAATCGTGATGAACTGATGCCAACACAGAGCGTGACTGTGGCCACTGCATTGCTGACCAGACTTCCCTTGAAACAATCTGAATGTACCGTGAATACAGAATGTGCTTTTATGATGCAGGGAACATGGGTGTGTTTGTGAGGTCTACCGTTCACAGAACTACTAGTAACAGTGCAACAGCTATTTGAGAGATTACAATTATTGCAATATGTTGCGTGAATAAAACACCAAGTCATCCTATTATATTAAGTAAGTAATTTCTGTATGTATGTTTGTATGTGGAACCACGGATCTAGAAAACGGCTCTAACGATTTCCTCGAAATTTGAAATGTAATATAACGGTGATGGAAAAATAAGATTGCACCAGGTCTCATGTCTGGGAAAACTCTCTGGCAGGATTAATAAAAGAATAAAATATTCCTTATTCAGGTATAATCCCAAGTACTGCGTATAATGGCTGTTAGCTGACAAATACTATCCAGCTGGAGTGTAATGGAGTTACATTCAAGTCTATAACACATGTTCATGACTGTCAAAAACTTGTGAGAGGTGATCATATCAATTTTGAATTTATTTTTTACAAGGCCGGAGGTTCATTGATTTTTTACAATAACTTATTTATGTAATTCAACGGTTCGGCCGCAGCTTCAGAGCAAAGACAGTACCAGATATTTCATGTTATAAAAGTAGCCTATAGAAAATGTCAGCTGTTCTATTGAGGATTCATCAAGTTTGAGGATGCTTGAAAAAATAGGGCATTTCTGAATTTTATGAGGGTGAAGCCAATATGAGCTCATAGGCTTGTGCATGGATAATGTGATGGATGACAACTACTTTCTAGGTGAGCGGGACCGACGGCTTATCGAAATTTATCGGCTCCTCCAAAAGATGGGGTGGCTGTATTCATGTGATTGTGCTGTGGTCAAAGAATTTTGCCACGGTTGAGATACTAGAACCAGAGTCCACCTGGTTATCAGACCGGCACTCTATCACGGGGATTACTCGATTAGTCCAGTGCTCGATTAGTCCAGTCCCTATCCTACATTAAGAAACTGAAAAACTGGACTAATTGAGGCGCAGGGGTTCGATTAATACAGTGACTTGATTAGTCCAGTTCTTCAATGAGATGAGCGAGTGCCTCGATTAGTCCAGAACTGGACTAATTGAGGCACTGGACTAATCGAAGCCCTGCGTCTCGATTAATACAGTGCCTCGATTAGTACAGTTGGCGTACTGAATTCGTACCAGGTGATGAATCCACTATATGCGTTGACAAGGAATTGACTATAACTAGACGGCGTCAAAGTGGTCGTCTAACAAATTTCAAATAAAACCAAGGCGGCGCGGCGCGATCTTTGAATTAGGTTGCAAATGACAATAACTTGGTTTTCATTATACTTGGTTTTCATTATGTTGTATTTATTTATAATGTAATATTCTGAATAATTCACCGGTATCTTTCAACTTATTGAATCTTATTATCTTTGTTTAATCTATTAAATTAGGCTACCCCTATTAGAAATTCGAGATTTAATATTGTTTAATTCATGGACGGACAGTTTGATTAATTAATATTAATATTTTTATGATTTACAGCAATATTTGAAATCTGTATTGGTAATTATTCAGAAGCTGAATTATTGTATTCATGAAACTAAAAATCTAATGAGCCAAAAAACCTTTAAATTTGGCTCTCTATATGTGACTTTATTTACCATAACTTTTTGTATTGAAATTTTAATACAATTTTAATATTATCAACAGTCTTGAGGGTGGCCGTGGATGAGTTGGTTAAGTGCTAGAGTTAAAGCCTCCACATAAGGCTAATTTCAAAACAAAGAAATATTTACGAATCCACTAAAATATTTTTGGATTGGAAGTATTCAAATTATACATCGTGAAAGCGTATATCATGTCAAGAATATATGCTTTTATAAAATAAAATTGTTAACTAGTAAAGATCTGTACGATTTAAAACCTATCAGTAATGATATATGTTTGAAGGAACTCTTCATAAACCCAATTCTGCGTTCAGAAATGCGAAAATATCAATAAATAATCAGTTATCAGTTCAATAATCAAAAATAAATGAGCAGTCCAAATTTAGTTTATTATCTAGGTAGATCACTCCGAACTTTTTGAGTTTTCATTGCATTAAGATATAAAATCCGAAAAATATGAATAACTTTTTTATTTGTTGTCAGATTGACTTGAAATTTTATGGGGAGGACACTAATATAGAGAGGAATGTTCCTGTTTTTTGTAGAATTTTTCCAAGGCTCCTAAACCCCCCCCCCCCCCCCAGATAAAAAAAAACCGATCGGGCGATTTCAGTCATTTTAAATTTCCCGGCTTAGAAAGACTTGGCACGAAGGCATGTGATTGGTTGATAATTGCACGCGGAAGAAAAAAATACATTCTTAAAAGTTGAGAGAATGACTCCAGCTTGGTCAATATTGATTCAAAAATTATAAATTTGGTCTCAAATTGTAGATTAGAATGTTTTCTACAATTTGAAATTCGATTTTTTATTTTTGAAGCAATATTGACCGAGCTGGAGGCATTTCTCCATCTTGCGAGAATGTCTTCTTTGCTTCTTCTCTGTGTGAATTGTTGTCTTAGATCAAACGATCAATTCTTTTGAAGTTCCAAGAAACCTACACTTGTATGCGCATGTCTGTCCAAGCAAAGAAGACCGTGTGGCAAGATGGGAAAGTGACTCCCACTCGGTCAATATAGGTTCAAAAAATATTAATTTTGTCTCAAATTGTAGATCAGAATGTTTTCTACGATTGAAACTAAATCAATAATAATTTTTGAACCAATATTGACCGAGCAGAAGTCATTTTCTCATCTTGCCAGGGGGTCTTCTTTGCTTAGACAGACTATTATACTAGGCTACATCATCATTCTATAGTATTATTGCTGATAGTGATGTAAAGTCTCTCCAAGCAAAGAAGGCATTTTGGCGAGATGGGAAAATAACTTCTGCTTGGACAATATCGGTTAAAAATCATAGATTTGGTCTCAAATTGTAGGAAACATTCTGATCTTCAATTTAAGACCAAAATTTTACTTTTTGAGCGAATATTGACCAAGCTGGAGTCATTTCCCCATCTAGCCAGAATGTATTATTTTCTTCCTTGCACAGACTACAGTGAATAGCGAGAAATTACTACAATGATCATCAGACTCTATAAATGAGTGCCTTTTCGTTTTCATTAAATTAGATTAATTACTCATATCGGTCTCTTTATCCTGTTGGTCAAGTGCAAGGCAGGGCTTGGTCCTAACTTCGCCGTTTCAATGCTGTAACGAAGTAGTCATATTTTATTATCTATAATTAATGTACATGGATAAAGTTATTCTATTCACCTTCTCTCATTTTACTCTCTCTTCAACCTCTCCTCTCTATCTCCTCTCTCGTTTTATTCTCTTTATCCTTCTCTCTCATTCTTTTCAATCATTTCACTGCCTCATTCACTTTTCAATCCACTTTTTCCTTTCTCTTTTCTCATTTCACTATTCTCTCTATCTCTTATCTCATTTACCCTTTGTATTCTGTGCTTTCTCTTCCTTCTCTCGTCCTTCTCTCATTTTACTCTTCCTTCTCTCTATCTTTTCTCAAGTTTCTCATCTAGTAATACACCAAGATATATTATAGTCAGATTGCATAACTATTTGACAATTACAATTTATCTGATTGCACACATACCAGGTAACTATGAAATTCAAGTGAAATTGACAAGATGTGGTTAAATTGAAGAGCAAATATTTTGTTTTTGAAACATGAGGGATTTACGTAATTACAACGTGCCATTAGAGGTCATACAGTTCAATATCATTATCGCTTCCATTATGTTAAATTTTTGATGAAACACTTATTGTATAAAATATAAAACTTGATTTCTTAATTTTCTTTTCATTTCCTCTTTTATCAGTTATATAGTCTTTTTTCTGGGACTGATGCTCGCATAGGCTCCTAGGCCTGTGCGGGGCTAATGGGAGATGGCGACTGGTTTTTAGGCAGTCAAGACCGACGGCTTTACGTCTCCTTTAATAGACGGGGTGCCGTATCTATGTGATAGTACTGCATTCGAAAATATTGTTCCCTGGTCAAGGATCGAACTTGGGTCCTCTTGCTTATCAGAACTCGGACCAAAGTTTTTTCCCTTTGCACCTTTTTTCTCCACAAATTCAATTTTGTTACTATTTATATATTATGACATTTATATAAATATAAATGACATTTATTTATATCTATGGTATTTATAGTATTATAATTATTATTATCATCATCCATGCTAGCTATTATGTCATGAATAAATTCAAACTACAAAATCAAGTTGTCACATTTAATTTTGGCTATTAATGATTATTTTATAGAATTAAGTTTATTCTGAGCTATATTCTGCAAGTCTTATCAAATCAAATCAAATAGAATTTTATTCACAATAATTAATACATAGCAGAAAAAAATTAATACACTTCTTGTGAATTTTCCCCACATAGACGAATCTGTGTGTGGGGAAAGAGTTCCAAACAAACTTAACATGGCAAGTCAGAAAAAAATGTATATGAATAAAAAATATATACAAAGTAAATATAATTAACAAAATGATATATTATTTCACAAAGAAAAATAATAAAAACTAAAACAAGTTTATTGGGAATCTATTATGAAAAAATTATGATAAACCAAGAAAAATAAAAGAAAAAAACATTGCAATAAAACAGCTTTTACAGGTAAGTTGCTATTCAAATAAAAACATATCATATGATAATAGAAATAATTAAAATCTGTGTGCGGAATAGATGAGCTGATCTGCGGCATCCCTACCAATATCAAACAGCCAAATGGTCAAATTTTGTTTGAAGGTGTAAAGGCTCAAATGTTCAGTATCTTTTATGAAGATAGGTATGTTTCTATACAGGATATGGCATATATAGTGGCTATTGAATCTATTGCAGTTACTAACCAACCTAGGTTGGAATAATCCGTATCTATTCATGTTCCTGGTGTGATGTGGATGGTTGAGAGGTCTGAATATTGAATTTTTATTGTCACGGATGAAAATCAAGAGTGTTTTGATGAAAAGCTGACGCACATCAAGGACCCGAAATTCCTGAAAGGTCAGTTCTGTCGGGTAGCGACTGTCCTGGCCCAAACAGGTCTTTATTATCGCTCGCTGTGCAACTCCAACAGCTCTCAATGTATACGAGGACGCTCCACCCCATGCCAGGATACCATAAGTCAGAATAGACTGGACATAAGCAAAATAGATTGTCTTCAATTGGTGGATTGGAAGAACCTGCTTCAGTTGCCTAAAGGCATATATTAGTTTACGTACACGGCATTTGAGATATTCTATGTGGGGAATCCAGCTGAGCTTGTGGTCTATAATGACCCCAAGATATTTATACTTCTCCACTCGTTCAAGCGCCTCACAATTACATGTCAATGATGAGTGGTCATTGCACGAGTGAATTGCCTACCGTTATTAACAAAATATATGGGCAAATACTTTGTTTTACTAACATTGAGTGTCAGTGTGTTTCGATCGAGCCACCTCTTCACACTAAAAAGGTCTTTAGATGCCTCTTTAAAAGCATCCTTCCAGGTTCTCCCATAGGAAACCAAAGCAGTGTCATCTGCAAAAAGGAATAGTTTACTTGTCAATTGCAGTTTGTTTATACTATTCATATAAATTAGGAAAAGTATAGGTCCTAGAGTACTGCCTTGTATGACTCCAAAATCGACTTGATCAGTGTCACTATCTATCCCATTTATATGAACTGACTGCTGCCTACTTTGTAGATAACTCTCAAACCATTTTAATGAACCACCTCTGATTCTATAGCATTCCATTTTCCTCAAAAGTTTTGGTCTACACACGGAATCAAACGCCTTTGCAAGATCCAGGAAGGTGATAAGAACGCGATTGTGACCTTCAACCCTCTGTACAATCTCCTTTGTTATATCAAACAGGGCATGTGACGTATTTTTATCAATTCTGAAACCGTACTGATTTTGTGTTATAATATTGTTTGTTTCTAAATAATTTTGTAGTTGAATTTTTACTGCTTTCTCAAGGATTTTGGAAAAATGCTTAGCATGGATATGGGTCTATAATTACTTATAATGGATTTGGAACCAGATTTGAAAATAGGAATAACTTTTGCTGTTTTAAAAGCTTCTGGGAACTGACCTGTTCGGATACTGACATTAACAATGTGAAGAAAAGGCTCGATCAACGCATCTATGTGATTTTTCACAAATCCTGGGTTAATATTATCTAGCCCTGGTGCGGAGCCCCCTCGCATACCTCTCACAATCTCCCGGATTTCCCGAGCAGTGAGCGGTTGCAGTCTAAAAAGGGTATCAGCAACACGATCACCCTCATCACCATCGACTTCAGGGCCTCTATCTGGAATGGCATCAGCCAATTTAGCTCCTATATTCGAGAAAAATTCATTGAAATTGTTAGCTATCAATTTTATTTCAGAATTGGATGGTGCGCCCCCCTGCTGAAACTGCGCCAAGGAGAATCGCTCAGTTGATCGCGGCCTACAAGCAAGCTCATTAACTATGGTCCAAAATTTCTTATAATCACCTCCAACATTCTCGACCTTTGCTTTATAGTATTCTATCTTGGCATTCTTTATAACGACATTCAAAGTATTCCTATAAGTTTTGTATTCATTCTTTAATCTAGTGTTGAACGGCTGCCTTAACACCCTCTTACTCAACTTATCTCTATGTCTCATTGAATTAATAAGACCCTGTGTAATCCACGGCTTAATTTTTTTATTTCTAGCTGAGACTACTTTGATTTTAGTGAATCGCTCAATTGATGATCTAATTAAATGAATAAAAGTGTTAGTACAATAATCAACGTCATCTGTGACAGCAGTGACACAATGCCAATTGGTTGACAACAGTTCGGTTGCTACATCATCCCACCGGGTCACCCTGTACGTAGGCCTGTTTGGCCGGTAATCATTCGAATCTACAGACGCCCCAGAGATGAACTGAATGAAAGTCGGATAGTGGTCAGTTATAGCTGTTTCCATGATAGCAGATTTTATTTCCATGCTCCTATCATTTTTAACAAAAAAGTGATCAATGCATGAACTCCCCGCAGGACGTGTCACCCGATTCATATGGCTGACAAAACCCAACTCATACATCGCATCCAGGTAACACTCCTGCACGGAATTCAAAGCAACTCCCAAAATATTGATATTAACGTCTCCACAAAAATTTTGAAGGATTCTTCTGTCATTATAATTGAAGTCTGAAAAATAGTTCTGTAGGGCAACAGTAAAAAGATTAATATTTGTGTTAGGACTACGGTAGGCCGCCAACAAGTGGCACGGTACATTGTCGAAAGTGAAGTTGAGGGCCAGGCAGCTAGCGATCCCACCCAGGCACAGCTGTTCACAGGAGGAGACTGACAGTGAGCTATCAATATATACCACCACCCCGTCATTCTGATTCAACTTGTTTCCTGAACGATAGACATCATAACCCGGGAGCCGCGTCACAGACTCATCATCATCCAACCATGTTTCAGTCAAGACAATACATCTTATCTTAACATCACTAAAACTATCTAAAAAAACTAAAAATTCATCAAAGTTTCTTCTGTAGCTACGTATATTAAGCTGAAGTATGCAGAAATTAGCATTCTTCCTCCCATTATCAAGATATTGCTCTAACATAATACCATTATTGAAAGAAATACTGTCAGTCTGGTTCAACTCATCATATTCATCATCTTCAAAAAACATTCAATTTTATGCTAAGATAAAAGTTTTTATTGTGGGGGAAAAAGGAGAGAAATATTTGAATAAAAGAAAGAAAAACTATGTAACAAAAAAAAAGAAAAAAAAAGAATTTTGTCTAATGTATCAGTCGATCACCTCAGCCCACCGGCTACTATAGAATTCACAATGGAACCGTAATATAAAGATCAAATGAAAGAAAGATCACGATAAAAAAGGAATTAATCTGGTAATACTGAGCTCTTCAATAAACTATTGATTAATCTATCATAATAATAAGTAAATTATTTGAATATTTTCAAAAGTAGTCCTACTTTTAAATAATAATTGATAGCATTCCCGCTTGCAATTGACAGCAGGTCCATCTAAGGAAAAGAAAAACAATCGGAAAGCAGTAGAGATGATAATAAATCAACTCATCTGACAATTGTTTGACTGTAACAACAACAATAATAATAATGATAGTAATTATAAAAATCAGACTCATCAACGAGAAGTAATGTCCGGAAACGGAGCATTGCCTTGCTAAAGTAGATTGCGAAAAGGACTATAACCGAGAAAGTTGAACTGAAGAAGAAAATAGATAAAGCTAAAAAGATAGGAAAAAGATAAAGTACCGACGTCAAACTATACAACTTGGTTAATGTCGAATTCGAAGCGGAATTCCTTTCAGATTATTCTATGAATCATTGATAGATAAGATTAGTTTCTAAGTTACTAGAATACAATTCATACTAGAGTACTAGGTTACTAGAATGGAATACAATTCCATTCTGTAAATTTATCTCATAGCACTAGGAAATGATCGCTTGCAAAACAACTGTCGTAGCGCCATTCTTTATGTCATTAATTTGATATGAGTAACAGTAGAATGATTCCGATCATGTACTAAATGAAAATAGAAAAATAATAGTTGAATAAATGAAAGATAAAAGAAGAGAAAGATCATTGAGTGTGCGGTACTATTATATGAAGAGAAACATAATTAATTATCATCAACACAATATACCCTGCCTGGTACGTATAAGAAATACAAAGTAGGATATTATTAGGCTAAATTATTATTGTAATACTTTCCAGAAGTAAACAACTTTAATTCAATGGTAATAATATTGATGAAAATAATAAATTAATGAGATAAAGTAATAATTTCATGAGAATGGAATGCTCAATTCAGTTTTAAGTTTGATAAAAAGAGCCGATATAGTGATTTGAGTATAGGGCCATAAGTAATTTGGTTCATACTTATTTTACTTATTCTTACTATACTTATTCATACTTGTTATTCATACCATTACTTATTCGGTTGATTAGTCATACCTTAGCAAAGCAGTTATTTAGAATGCTACGTTTCAATAATATATCTAAATTTTGAAGTGAAAAATAAGGTTGAAAAATAAAGAAAAAGATTAAAAGGAATTCATAGGTCAACCTTCGTCCAGATCCATTTATGGATCTATAGCTATTGTGTCGATGAGCTATTTAATTGCATGACGTAAATAAAAATATTATCGTCCAAATATTATTCAATTTAATTACATCTAATGGTGGTTGGTACGGCACGCAAATCCTCCTCGCACTTCACGGTGTAGATATTTCCCTTCTCAGTAATTCTAATCTTTACAGTTCCATTCTTGTCTACCCAAACATACTTGAATCCAAATTCTTTCTGTAATTTTCTGGATTTAGCGAGTAGGATTTTTCGATGGGCCGTTAACGAAAAGTTTATATAGATTGGGCGGGTCTCACCTTGGATGCCTATGTTGCCGGTCGACAGGTTCTTCACACTCCGTTTCTGTTCCATTATTCTGTGGGTGATCGTGCGTCGAACAAATTTCACGATAATTGGTGGTGGGTTTCGCGAGTCCGGTCTTTTTTCAAGACGATGACAGGTATCAATCTCTTCTGGACTTATCTCAACACCGACAGCTTTGCATGTTTCGAGCACCACTTTTGAAACGTCCTCTTCAATTGTAACTGGGATACCGTGTAACTCTAAAGTATTCCTCCTCCCGTATTGTTCTTGATCATCCGCACGTATTGTTAAGTTACTAACTGATTGTTTTAAAGTTTCATTTTCACTTTGTAGCGCCCTAATTAGTTCTTGCTGCGCAGCTATTAAGTTTCCCTGCTGGTGTAAAATACTAGCATTGTTGTCAAGTTTTTGATTGCATAAATTTAGAGATTCCTGCAGTTTTTAAAGACAGTTCATGACCTCTTTTTTGAAGTTATCGAGGGAAACACTATTAAGATCCTTAGAGCTCGAGGAAAGGGCGGCAAAGGGGGCCTTGACAGGAGTCGATGGATCAGCACCCCTCTGAAGCCGAAGTCTCATAATACAGGCCTTGCACTTCCACGTACCCTTCGCCAGGATCTCGATTTCAGCCTCACTCAACTCACTGTCCAACTCACCACGTATACATTTTCCGTGGAAAATCGAGCTACACTCTTTACACACTATCGCAGTGTCCGATCTGTCGACCGGCAGTTTGCATTCCGCACACACACTCATTTTTATTTGATAATAAAGTCACGAAAAGGATCACGAAAAATTCAATATAACGATTAACAATTCAATAAATCAATAACTAGCTAAAATAATAACCGGTGAGCGAAGCAAGATGACCGACTAAGCCGAACGATTCATAACCTGACCGGTAGCTGATAAGAGAGACAAAAACGAAAGCCTCTGCTCCCAGCCAACTCTCAGATAGAACTCCACTCTCAGATAGAACTCGAACATCATTTTATGAAGTGCATAAAATGATGTTTTATGAATAATCATTGTTTTGAAAAATGACAATAAAATTTAATTGGAATTTGATTGGATATGGGTATGTAACTGTATTCATCATTCCTCAAACTAAGCATAATCAGAATACAATTCATTCAGTCAACTAACTATATAGTGATAACGAGAAGCAAAGATATTATTATTTCCTTCTTCATGGCTATTCTCGCAAATATGAAGAGAAGTTACTGTGTGTTATTGAAGTAAGTTATATACATATACAAGTTCTTTATTGAACAATGAATGTAACTCATTAGGCTACTCAACAATGAATGTAAGTCGCTATAAATGAAAGACAAATCGCTATAAATCGCTATACCATTAGAAAGACACTGATTTTTCAATTCATAACTTAATAGCTAATTCAATTAACACTACTACCAATTTATATACAACATTCTTAATTTTTCAACAATTTATGTATAATATTACATCTTATCAAGATAATGTAGCCTATATTGAAAGTATTCAACATTTTTCAAGATCATTTAAAGGCGCCCATAACCAGATGAGATAAGGAAGCATCCTGAATGCTCTCTTAAGCTTAAAGGAATTCATTATAGTCATTTTTAAGAAATGAACTATACAAGAATGAATACGGTACTTGTGGTAGGTATTTAGTAGTAACTTAGCCTACATACAATGATTCTTAGCACGGGAGTAGTGAATAATACAGGACTAATAGCAAATATAATTTTAGATTTCAAGTACCTAGCTGAACATTCATATTAAAGGCTAACTTTTGCTCTCTTCAAAATGAACTGTGGAGCCAAAATTTGCTGCCAAAATGACGCTTCCTCCTCAAGTCTTCAATACTCTTTCCTTGCCTGTTACGGAGATTTACTTACTCCTTTGGTCTTCCACATGGATCAGTGTCTGAGGAGTCGTCCTTACCGTGTAGTGGTGAATTTTCTATAATTTTACTTATTTATTGCAAGAGAAATAATTTTAAAATTTTGAACTTTGATGGCATCTCCCACATAGAATTTTCTCGGGAGTGCCTCTTATTCTCAGTAAATTTGGAAATCATATCTAAACTATATTTTTTAGAGTACCTCATTGTATACATTTCGTGGAGGTTTAATGTTCTCTTTGTACTAGTTTGCTTACTGAGAAATAAAAATTTATTATTATTCATTTATTTTTCCCGTGGCTATTTTCCTACCGGTAACCCCCTCCCCGTCCTCCAATTTATGAAATTGAGAATGCAATTTATATGAAATTGATCATACATTCCTATTATACAAGAGTTTTTACAAGAGCACATTCACTTAGCCTATATTCCAAGTAAGCCTACTTGTTGTGAAATCCAAAGGTTTTGACTTAGATTTTCAAAGACTGAATTAATCTACCCCTATTTGGTACGTATCAGCTCTAAAAGAATAGATCAAAATTCAACATGTGACCTCAAATTTTCCAAGTAATTTTATTGACTATAATCTTTAACTGAATATTTTTTCCATGAATAAACAATATCAATTGAAAAATCAGAAACAAAAAATTACCAAAATTTAAGGTTTTTTTTCAATTTTTAAGGGTGAATCCGTACCCTAGGACGGCAGAAAACTTCAATTTTGGATTCAGCGCACTGGAATACAGTCATAATATAAAACAATCAGAAAAAAAAACTTTCGCACACTTGTCTGATAAAACTACCATTATTTTACTGGGCTATCATAGCGTCAGAGTTTTACTGGAAACCTGACGTCAGAGTTTGCAAGCTACTTGAACTGATCGATAACTTTTGCCGTTGGCGATTATGGCAGCGTCTCTAGTGTAACGCTGAGAGAGTGATATAGTTGATTCCACATATTATAACCGGTTCAGCGGGTCGCATGAATTGGCTAAACTGGACTAATCAAGCGCCTTGCACATCCTACCTAATAAACCAACTTTACTGTACTAATCGAACCTCTAGACAAATTGAAATACACTGCCTTGATTAGTACAGGAAAAACTGGACTAATCGAACCACTCTCATAAAACAACTTATATATTTGAAAAACTGGACTAATCGAGCACTGGACTAATCGAACCCTACCCTCTATCACTCCACCAAAGAGCCATCCAAGTTACATTATAAGATGAGCATTACATTACGGCACGGTATCACATTCTATTCAAGCTAGATTTATAGCTAGCTTCTCGTTCATTGGCACTAATCACTATACAAAATTTCATTAAATACAAAATGCCATTTATTTACAGCTGAAATTGCTCAATTTATGAGCTGCAGTCATTTCCCATCTTACCAAAATGCCTTATTCTTTGTTTGGACAGACTATACCTATCATATTTTTTCCTTTACATGAGGAAAACACCAAGTTGAACAGCTAAAATCAAGGTCAAGGTGTAAAGATTAATAACCAAGAATTTAAAAATTGATTTAGATTTTCAATTGTTAAAATAATTAAACTGATTCTCATTCAACTTATATCTTATACAATACATTCTATACTTGATCACTGAGTTTTTGAAGCAAATTTATTAAGTTTTAAAGTTTGTCTCGAAGCCCTACTTTATAATTGTGCTTCTATTCAGATTTTTTGGGCTGGGTCACCGTACAAAATTATACAAGAATGCAATTCACGCAGGGCAGGTATACAATAAGAATAATAGGCCTATAGGTAATCTGAAATATTGAATTTGCTCTATTAGGCCTACCACTTGGGAAACCAAGTTGACCAAGTAGTATCATGTAACCAATGTAATAAATCATATTAGATTAACGAAAATAGCAGTCAGTTTTTTAATCGCATTAATTTATTCACTTACATTGTAGGGGAGAGTGGTGTAAGTTACCTTTGACCAGTTTTGCTTCTAAGATTTTTTTAAACTTTATTTTGGCTTAAAAGTAGCATGTGTTTGTATGAATCTAAACTTCAGTTAGTTAACTATCTTCTACCAAATAGTTATTTGTGTATCAGTGCGTGAAGTGTGATATTGCTGCATCGAGAGAAACACTTACGCACGAGCCGCGGGCGAGTGCGGAATAGTTTCTTGAGTGCAGCAAGAAACTTTGTGCCTGTATTACACATTAAATTTTTCCTACAGCTACCGTATTGAATGTGAAAGGTAGAAATTGAAACAAAAATTGTCATATCTCAGTTATTTATCATCGAATCCTGACAAATCAGGCACCATTTTATTCAGAACTTCAAGCTCTAAATTTTTGTAATGATACAGAAGTTTATAAAACTATTACTTTTAACATTAAATTGGAAATTGATATTTCAGTTGGCCACCATTTTGAAAATTTTCCAATTTTAAATTTAAATTCTACATTCTAAATTTTAAGTTTTAAATTTTTAATTTGTCTTTTTTATTTTTTTTCATATAAAAGAATCTCAAAAGGTCGTTTATCACTTTTATTTCTATGTAAAATAATATTGGAAGTTGTTCTAAGTTGAAAACAATCAGCAAAAAAAATTTTCTGCTCAGGATTCAAACCTCCCCTGATTGGTAAGCAGTGAAATACTAGTCCACGTTGCTAACCACTCGGCCATCGCGGTTTGTTAGGGGTTATTTTAGGTTAGCTTTTGCCAGTGATGCCAACATGATTTCAAGAGCATAATAGACTTTACTAGCCTGAAATGATTCACAAAACTGGTGTTAAGTTGCAAGTCTGGAATGCAGAAAAAATGTTTGCCTCACTAGAGCGGAAAAGTAGATTTTGAGTATTGTAATCAATGCAGGAACAGCAACTTTCTAACGTAGCAGTAGGAAAATATAATTTTCTAACTTTATCCAAAGTACCTTTTTTTAATTATTTTAAAAATCACTACCAATTGGTCAAAGGAACAACATATGGTGTTGTACTTTTGACCAGTGGTTAAATTGGATTGGGATGTCGGTTTAGGCTACGTTGAGCAGAAGTTCTGGTAGATTGAAATAAATAAAGTAAAATGCACACAATAGTATATTAATTGGAATTAATTTTAACTGAAAAATAGGCAATATTTTCAAAAGATTAAACTTTTTAAAATTTACACCAAAACATAATATTTCACGTTGACAAGCAGAGCCTCCCATAGCATCTGGATGAGGAAGTTTGGCGACAATATCTTCAACATCTATTTCATAGGAAGCTGCATCATCTTCCAACTAAAACTTTAGTCCGGTTCCTTATGAAGAAAAACAATCTCCCGTGTGCAAGTTCGTGAGCATGGCAAGAGACCCTGATATTCTGTTTCTGGGGTATCTAAGGATATTCAAACCACTTGATGGACATCTGAGGGTCGCGTCTGGCTCAAGTAATGGCGGATTCAAAATGGAGGATATTTTGAGACTGCAGCGCTCCAAGAAAATGCTTGTATAATCGTAACCAGTAAAGATACAGACTTCAAATTACTGGCAATCGATTCACAATAAATTTTTCTACAATTTTGGTTATTACACATTTTGTGATAAAATGTAACCTAAATCCAGAAAAAACCTTTTTCAAAAAAAATGTGTTTCCCAATATCTGTTTACAGTACAAATTTTGTGAATATCATTTGAAAATAACTTTTTTCGATAGACTATTGGGATCAAGAGTATTGGCAATAGTATTTGTGATTGATTCCCGTTGTTTAGAGGGTTTCATGAATATTGGTTTCCAAGTTATGGATTTCAACATATTTCCTTGTACAACAAAAAATATTATATTTTGACTAAAAAAAGAGTCAAAACATATATTTATATCCTTATATTGAAGTTTTGTACTAGAATATTTTTTGTGAGATCATATTTAGGAGAAAACCCTACTATACCGCCCTTAATTCAGGTTATTTCAAGTAGGAAGGACTCTTCAAGGATAAAAAAATAAGGACCGCTGTAACTTTCGTAAAAGTTGGCGGATCTTGGTAAACTTTGGCTCATTGTCTTCAGCTCGTCAAGGCGGTTGAAATGCATATATTATTTGTAAAATTTGATCAAGATTGAATAATTTCACGACCTTGAATACTTTGAGTTCATCTACATATACCGAGAAAAATGCGACTTTTTGTGTTAAAATGCGTATATCTTGGATGAAATTGACTGGAAAATTTTGCATTTCCGCCCAAATTATGGGCCATACTCTTCTATTATGTTGTATGTGAAAATCATAAATTCGTCCTGCTGAAATTAGATTTTTCAACAAAAACAAAAACTGAAAATTCACTTTTTCTTTCTTCCCTACTATCACTAGCTCAAAAATTTGATTTAAATTTAGATTTATCAGAATTATTGATGCATTCTGAATCTCAAATCATAGAGAATTGAAATCTGTACAATTCTAAATCAAAGACACAACCATTTTTTGAATCAATCTAGATTTAAAATTGTATTTTAAAGACAGACATAGTAAGGAAAAATGAAAAAGTTAATTTTCAGTGTTTGTTTTTGTCAATGAATCCAATTTCAGATAATCGAAATCATGATTCCCACATATAAAATGATGGGGGAATTCATGGTCTACAATTTGAGCTGAAATACAAAATTTTCCTGCCAATTTCATTCAAGATATACCCATTTTAACACCGAAAGTCGCATTTTTGTCAATGTGGATGAACTCAAAGTACTCAAGGTTGTGAAATTCTTCAATCTTGATGAAATTTTACTAATAATATTCACATTTTCTTCAAAAATATTGGATCTGAACTGGCACAAAAAATATTGAACAATCAACAACCTGCAGATGAACCTACAGTTACCACTACTAGAGTATGTCAATCAATATTTTTTACGCCAGTAGATGAAGAAGAAATACAAAAAATAATCAGCAGTCTCAAATCAGATAGTGCACCAGGCCCAGACTACTTCAGACCAGAGCTCTTCAAACAAAACAGTGCAGCCCTAACTAGACCATTAACATTAATTGCCAACAAAATCCTACAAGAAGGTGTCTTTCCCCACTGTTTGAAGGAAGCTGTTATATATCCCATTTTCAAATCAGGAGACAAGAAAGATTTGAATTGTTATAGACCAATATCACTTTTAAATATCCTGGCGAAAATTTTTGAGAAGATTATCAAGTCTAGACTCATCAACTTCCTTGAAAGAAATAATATTTTATCACCGAATCAATATGGCTTTAGATCAAATTGTAGTACCAATGATGCAATCCACAATGTTATTTCACAAATATCAGAAAAAATCAATTGTGATGAGAAACCTTTGGCGATATTCCTGGACCTGAAAAAAGCATTTGATACAGTATCACATGATATTCTGCTGGATAGACTCTACAACTATGGTATCAGAGGAGTAGCATGGGAATTATTCAAAAGTTACTTGTCAAACAGAACCCAGAGTGTCAGAGTCAATGGAAAAATAAGTAGCAAGCTCAAAGTGGATTATGGAGTACCTCAAGGTGCAGTTCTCGGTCCAATAGTCTTTTTGATTTATATAAATCCTCTGTGCAGTATGGAAATTGAGGGGAACATCACCACCTTCGCCGATGATACTGTACTTTTGTTTTCAGGACCAACATGGTCAATAGCATGGAATAAGGCTGAAATAGTAGGGAAGAAAGAAAAAGTGAATTTTCAGTTTTTGTTTTTTGTTGAAAAATCTAATTTCAGCAGGACGAATTGATGATTTTCACATACAACAAAATAGAAGAGTTTATGCTCCATAATTTGGGCGGATATGCAAAATTTTCCAGTCAATTTCATCCAAGATATACGCATTTTAACACAAAAAGTCGCATTTTTCTCGGTATATGTAGATGAACTCAAAGTATTCAAGGTCGTGAAATTATTCAATCTTGATCAAATTTTACAAATAATATATGCATTTCAACCGCCTTGACGAGCTGAAGACAATGAGCCAAAGTTTACCAATAGTCGAGTCATTCTAGGGTTGGGGGTGGAACTAATTGCAACAAAGCTGTTTTATGGTGGAAATGGTAGCTGACACCCTCCTATTTAACTGTAAAAAATCCCACTCTGAACTCGTGTCGGAAAGTTGTTTTTTTGGCCGCCATATTGGAAAATTTTGCTCATTTTTTTGTTTTCTTGGAATAACGTCAAAACGAAGCGTCGGACAAAAAAACTTACTGAACCTTTTTTTAGTTAATAAAATTTGCAAGAGAATGGTGGTTGAATCATCTCTTTATCTTCACTAGAAACCGAGTTAGGATTTTTCAAAAAATAGGTTAATTTTCAAGAAAAACTGTAATTGACTATTTTCAGTTTTTGTTTGCTCAGATCTTTTAACATATTTCTTTGAGTTGTTCAATTCAAAATCCCTCTGGGGATAATTTTGTCCTCTACAATTTGAGACCAAGTAGACCTTTCTTCCTTGTATAGTTTTTGAACTGGAGCAATTAAAAGATATCCTTGTATTTAAAAAAACACTATTTTGGGGGGAAATGGTCTCCAAAAAAATTTATACAGTGCTTGTATTGATATTTTCTTTGATAATAATATCTTCCAGATCAATTTCTAGCAGATAAGCTACTCACCGACCTGAATTTAGGTTATGTTCAATATTAAGGACCCTTCAAGGATCTCAATCTAAGGATACCTCTAACTATTGTGAAAGTCATCGGATCTCAACAAACCATATCTCATTCTTTTCAGCTCATCAAGGCGGTCTGAATTCATATACCATATGTCAAATTTGGTCAGAATTGTGGAAAATAACTCTTGAGAAAATATTGACTTTTCCATCATATACAAAAAAAATGTAGATTTTTGCTTACAAATGAGTATATCTTCAAAGTCCTTCGTGATTAAAAAATGAAAATACATTAAAAATGTAGCAAAATTCTTACTCTTCGATTTCTTATGAATAAGGTTTATGACATCACGCATTCAGAATAATTACATCAACTTAAATAAATGGTGAAATTCAATACATCTATTTTTTTAATGATTTGTCAGACAATCAATAGCCTCTAAATCAAGAATGGAGCAAGGTTAAGTCTCGTATTTGGGCTCAATTTGTAGAGAAAGATTAGTTTTACATGCTCAATTGTCTTATTGACCTTTTGAATCACTTTGTTCGATTACAATATGATTGAAAAGTGAAATGAGTAGAATTATGGACCATTCTTTACATCATAAAAACTAATATTTTTTCTTCTTATTAAACAGATAATTGTAGTAATATTATATGCAAATGAGAGGTAAAATTGTGTTCTACAATTCAAGACTAATTACAATTTTTTATCACAAAGGACTTTGGAAATATACTCATTTGTAAGCAAAAAACTACTTTTTTTTGTATATCTTTTAATTGCTCCAGTTCAAAAACTATACAAGGAAGGAAGAAAGGTCTACTTGGTCTCAAATTGTAGAGGACAAAATTATCCCCAGAGGGATTTTGAATTGAACAACTCAAAGAAATATGTCAAAAGATCTGAGC
The DNA here is from genome assembly GCA_017141385.1 of Sogatella furcifera. NCBI lineage: Eukaryota > Metazoa > Arthropoda > Insecta > Hemiptera > Delphacidae > Sogatella > Sogatella furcifera. Next base: position 31,279,616 of record CM029550.1, read on the forward strand.
AAACAAAAACTGAAAATAGTCAATTACAGTTTTTCTTGAAAATTAACCTATTTTTTGAAAAATCCTAACTCGGTTTCTAGTGAAGATAAAGAGATGATTCAACCACCATTCTCTTGCAAATTTTATTAACTAAAAAAAAGGTTCAGTAAGTTTTTTTGTCCGACGCTTCGTTTTGGCGTTATTCCAAGAAAACAAAAAAATGAGCAAAATTTTCCAATATGGCGGCCAAAAAAACAACTTTCCGACACGAGTTGAGAGTGGGATTTTTTACACGTTAAATAGGAGGGTGTCAGCTACCATTTCCACCATAAAACAACTTTGTTGCAATTACTTCCAGGTTGACCCCTGTTTTGAGCTAGATTGACTCGACTACAAGATCCGCCAACTTTTACGAAAGTTACAGCGGTCCTTATTTTTATCCTTGAAGAGTCCTTCCTACTTGAAATAACCTGAATTAAGGGCGGTATAGTAGGGTTTTCTCCTAAATATGATCTCACAAAAAATATTCTAGTACAAAACTTCAATATAAGGATATAAATATATGTTTTGACTCTTTTTTTAGTAAAAATATAATATTTTTTGTTGTACAAGGAAATATGTTGAAATCCATAACTTGGAAACCAATATTCATTAAACCCTCTAAACAACGGGAATCAATCACAAATACTATTGCCAATACTCTTGATCCCAATAGTCTATCGAAAAAAGTTATTTTCAAATGATATTCACAAAATTTGTACTGTAAACAGATATTGGGAAACACATTTTTTTTTGAAAAAGTCTTTTTTCTGGATTTAGGTTACATTTTATCACAAAATGTGTAATAACCAAAATTGTAGAAAAATTTATTGTGAATCGATTTCCAGTAATTTGAAGTCTGTATCTTTACTGGTTACGATTATACAAGCATTTTCTTGGAGCGCTGCAGTCTCAAAATATCCTCCATTTTGAATCCGCCATTACTCGAGCCAGACGCGACCCTCAGATGTCCATCAAGTGGTTTGAATATCCTTAGATACCCCAGAAACAGAATATCAGGGTCTCTTGCCATGCTCACGAATTTGCACACGGAATTACACAAGGAACCGGACTACTTGTTTAACCTGGTCAAAGGAACAACACAGGTATCTGGTCAGAAGGAACAACACAGCTATCTGGTCAAAGGTACAACACAGCGCTCCTTTCCTTATTCCTTTCCAATTCCTGCATTGAGGTAATGTTTGTGGATTCAAGTGATATAGCATAAGATAGTTTGAATAGTAAGGATTACTGTAGATTCACACAAATTCAATAGAACTGACTCTGTAAAAACACAAAAAATATATACAAGTGGGAAAATTACTTACTTTTCACTGGTGATTTTAGTTACAGATTTTTGTTTCGCTCAAACGAATCAAACAGCAGTCTCAAAGCTAGGATGGTAGGATTCCCTAGTGGAAACTCTATGAACTATGACTATTAGATTTATGTAAGGGCCACTGGACGCCTCGGTAAGCTCAGTGGTTAAAGGTTCATTATGGTCAATCAAAGGTACACCACTATCCCCTACTCTTTTTTCAAAGGACTGTCAGATGGACTTCATTTTTACAGTTGAACTCTGACAAGTATAAATATAAAAGTACTATCATCTAATAATTTAGTGCTGATAAATATTATAGGCCTATTAAAAAATTGAAATCCATCAATCACAGTACATCAAATACATTACATAAAATTTTTAAATTAAATAATTCCTCTGCAGCAAAGATGTAGGTTAATATGAATCTATTCTTCAGAATTTTTTGTATTCTTAAAATTGAAAAAGTCAATATCCAATGCCTGTATAGGAGAGATTTATAAGGGTTCTATGGAGACCTCTTTATAAAGCCTCAAGATTTATGGAATAAACAATGAAGATGAATTGAAGACATTACATCATAGGCATAGTCAAATACCTATTTTGTGTGAGGTGTTCCTTATGGTTCATTTGTTAATATTCATGGGGATGGGGGGTTTCCACAGCTATTTGATATCACAAGAATGAAAATGAGACAACATATTGATAAATAAAATGAAAAATGAATACCCTTTTTAAAAAACTTTGGAAATATTATTTTACAGACATGTTATAATATTTATTTAATAATTTATCTAATATTTATTTAATAATATTATTTTAATCACGTTGAGAATGGGCTGAGTCCCGAAACATGTCTGTAAAATAATACTTCTAAAGTTTTTTAAAAAGGGTATTTGATTTTATATTTTATTTATCAATAATTTTAAATAGCCCTAAGTTTAAAGTTCAATTTTGAGACAATATAATAGGCTGGGTTCAAATTATTGAAAGTTCATAAAACAGAAATTCATGTGAAATTTATGGTAGGTCAAAAATTGAACAATAGCAGTGACAAATATTCTATAAAAAAATTTTTAATCAATGATAAGTTTTTAGTTAATGTAACATTGACAGGAACCATTGTTCGATGCAGAATGGAAAAGTAACACACACGATGGCTGTTGATGAACAAACTCTCTGTCTGTCACTCGTAATATGGCTTTATGCCTAAAAAGAAACCAAAGAAAAATTAACACACTTTTTATGCAATGGGCACAATGCATTGTGAAATTATAATACAACAAATCATTTATTAATAGGACATTAAAATAGCATTTTCAATTCTCAAGTTAAAATTATGGAAAAACTCTATTCCTAAAAAGTTTATTGCTTGAAATCAGTGATTCCAACTTTTTAAGGCGTTTTCAATGTAGTTTTACAAATACCGGTACTCCCATAGCGTCCGACTCCGACTCCTGTTACACACACAAATTTATTCTACTAAATAGAATCATACTTTATAAACTGATTTTACATCTATAGTCGGCGCAATCTAAGTTGACGAAAACCCCCTCCACCTGAGAAATAGCTACGTTGTCATTTTGCGTGAAATTGAAAATTCTCCTAACGCAAACACATTCAACTGAATGTTAAAAGTGACAGCGTAGCTTCGGAAAAATCACGCGGTGTTGTGAAACTCACTGATAAACATGCTGTTCGCATCTCGAATATCCAAGTCGATTAGCTTCAATAACTCCAATCTTTAACATACAATGATTCATGCATATACCGCTCTCCTTACTTTGAAACTCTTGAGAGGCCAAATTACAATCTTCCGACTATTTTCGACATTTGGAAAAATAATTTCAATTGTTTTTGAACAATTTTCTCGCTTTCACCACCCACTTATCTTCTCAAACAAAAAAGTTTCTAGATCATCGAAAATTTCATGTTTTCTGTTTGAGTAAACTGGACATTGGCAAACATATTCATTACATGAAACATAATTATTGGTCGGATATAGGAAATTCAAAAACCATTAGAAAGCTCGAATTCTCCTTGTCGTTTTTATATAAAAAACTTCACTTTTACTACAACCTATGATTGTGAGAGAAGTGATATACGAAAGAAAGTAATATTTTCGCGATATTTCAATTCAATTTTTTCAAAAAAATCAAATTTCCTTTGAATCCTTCTACCCAGGAACTTTTTTAATATTACTGGCATATCAAGGATAAAATTCTACGTCTAGATATGGGGTTTAATCACGAATTTGAAGATGTTCCAATTTCATACAATCTGGCAATGCAGCTATTTCCTAGGTGAAGAGAAAAATAGTAAACTTAGATTGTGCGGACTATAGTGGGATTGGACTCTGGGATTTGAAATTGATACGTAGATGAGCTGCTTTGAAAATATTGTGAGAAACACTATCTCAGTAGCGGTTCCAGGCCTGGAAGCTACCCTGGTGGTTCCAGGGGTGGCAGCAACCCCCCCCCCCTCCCACCAGTTTTCATGGATTCTTTTCAATTGTTTTCCTTATCAGATCTTTATTGACACTCAAATATATAAATATACAAGTAGACTAAATCTGAAAGTTTTTATTTCAAGATAAAATAGAGTCTAGTAGCCTACTTAATGGTAGCCTACTAATGTATTTTCTCAAAGAGATACCCTAGCAAAATGACAAAGAGAGGAGGGAGCAAGGGCAAAGCCAGGAAAAGAATCTGGAGGGATGAAAGAACTAAATCATGAAGGGTGGGTCAGGTTGCAACGTTCCATTCCCGCTCCCACCCAGGTGAATTTCTGAACAAATTTCAAGTTAAAGAATGTAAAATGTCTCCTGTTGAAGGGAAACATGCATAATTAACAAACAATTTTCATTGATAATCCCAGATATAATATTTTAGCTGACTCATGAACTGATAGACTACATTTGCATGCATTAATATTTGAGTACTTGGAACAGGAATATTAATAGAATCATTTCATATCAAACGAATCATCAACAGGAAAGGAACTACTCAGATTGTTTCATTTGGTATGTTTGATAGTGCATTTAAATAGATTAATTCGATAGATCATTTAAATATTGAGTTTAAATTAAATTACCATTGGAGATGATTTGTACTTCGAGTATTTTAGTACTACAGCACATAAAAAAAATTGAAATATATCTTGCTCACATTTGAATGGGTACATGGTACATTCAAAATATGCGGTCTATTCTTAGAGTTTTTACTATCAGAGAATCTATTCAAAATTTCTTGAGTATTAATGTGAGTGAATATGTTTGTGGATGTTAGTTTGTGACTGCTAGTTTATCCAATAAGTCTCAGAAGTAGTGGATTTTAGATCTAAACCAAGTCTTTTTTCTCCTTAGCAACAGATACTAGGAGCACACATACATGATACTTACAAAATTCTTCTTATATTGGGAAAAGAAGATATCCATTGCAGAATAATGGGGTTTGAATAGGACTGTATAATAACGTCAATGTTCTCCTTTTCTTTTTTCCCACTTTACTTTCCAATGCTCAAGTTCCATAAATAATTAATCCTCATCAATCATATAAACGGTGTTTCAGGAGGAATAATTATGCAATACTTCTCAGGCTGATTCCTTAGACCAAGTAGACAAAAACTTTCCATGGGACAAACCTCCAAAAACGTTTTGTTATCAAGATAACAATGGCGGAAAATTGAGATTGATAAAAAAATAATAATTTTTCTAATTATTTTAGAACCTGAGTGAAGCCTCTAAAGATGAGAAAAATCAATATATTTTCTCAAAATCCCAATTTTCCGCCATTTTTATCTCAGTAACAAAGCGTTTTTGGAACATTGTCCCATGGAATTTTTTTGTCTACTTGGTGTAAGGAATCAGCCTGAGAAGTATTGCATGATGTTGCTTGGCACATAGCAACATAAAACAATGAAAAAGTGGCAGAGTTTGAAGTTGTGTGAAAAGTAAATTGTATTGTAGTATTATACTCTTTTACAGAAAAAACTTGATTACGTTCTATCCCTTAAAAACCATTTCCTGGAAAAAAAATTATTAAAAATTGGGGGGTGGAGTGGCTACACAGAATATTTTATCAACACCAACCACCCCTATCATCACAAGTCAACTAAAAAAGCCACCACTGGATCTGAGTCTTGGTCCCTCCTCTTTTTCAAGTCTGAAACTGCTACTACGACTATCTATGATTGTATTGTAATCACCTAATCATTTTGTTTGCCAAAAGATTTTCACTTCAGGGATCAATTTTTATTGATTGATTATTATTTGTGATTTCCATAAGAGTAATATTATAGTACATAATACATTTCAAATACTGTAACTGAATAAATTATACTTATTATGAGGAAATTGTATTGTACCTAAGCACTCGACATAATGTATTCATCTCCACAACATGAATAACCTTTACAGTTAATAGTATCCATTATTGAAGATTCTAATACTGATAGTAAGATTTAAACATAATTATACTCACGTACTCTGAAATCAATTGTCATGATGGGTTTACAGTTATTGCTTAGAGGTTCCTTTTCAGACCCATATTAGAAAGATAGCCTGAAATTGAAATAAAAATACAAGGTAACTCAACTTACTTGAAAGTTTTTCCATGTAGCCTATTCAAATGAGAATTGAAGATCTTCAAATTCTAATGCAAATTAAATAATGGATAACTATCCATCATCATAAAATATCCCTCTTCTTATACTTATTTTCTCTTAGGGCTACTGTATTCGTTAAAACGTTAAATAATTAAAATCAAAGTACCCTTCTTTAATTTTTTATTTTACACTAAATGTTTCGGTGATATAGCCACTTTCAAGTGCAAATAAAGGTTATTCAAGTGTAATAAAGAAAACATGTAGTGTAAAATAAAAATATAAAAAGGGTACTTTGATTTTAACTATTTGAAGTTCTTATTCTTGTGATTATGATAACATCCCATCCTTATTCCTTAGAACTGACAAAAATAATTATTATTTCAAGTTTAGGTGGCTTGTTGGAGGAGTGACAAAGCGCCAGTCTGATAAGCAGGTGGTCTCTAGTTCAAGTCTCAACCGGGGCAAAATTCTTTGACCACAGCACAATCACATAAATACGTGATTGGAGGATCAGTCTTTCAACAACTGATAATATTTACCAAGACAGGCCACTCAGAACATGATGGTTGAGAGACATTCTTCATTATTGAAATTTTCAAATTGTGTTCAAGTTATGTAGCCTAAGTTTAAATTAATCTCCGTAAAATAAGTGTAGCATTATTTTGGCAATAGCAAAATCGCCTGCTGTTAGAAAAAAAAAACAATTAATCACCGCACTTGTCATTCAAAGTATTTCTAAATTCAAATTCAAATTTTTTTTGTTTCTTCTACAAACTCTATAAGTTAATAAAAAGTTATTAGACTCTTAAAAATTTATATTGATATTATGAGAAACTATACTTACAATAGTAAGTATTATTATATTATATACTTACTTATAGATTATTATACTTACTTAGGCCTATAGTAAAAATATAAACACATATGCTCACATACCCGGATCACTTGTCATGATGGGTTTACATTATTAGGCTATGTGTCTTGAGTCCTTTTTTCACCCACAAAAAACATGGTCGATTGCCTGAAATAAAAATAAAAGGTGAATCAGCTTAGGCCTACTTGGAATTATTTTCATGCATTCAAATTAGAATTGATGATTTTTAAATGCCAATAAAAATGAAATAATGGCTAACACTCCAGTTGTGGATTCTTGCTCTTATATAGCCTACTTGAGATTGTGATAATATAGGTAAAAACTATAACTATTTCAAGTTCTATATTTGCAATCTAGTTACTGGTCAGCTAGTTTTGCATACTTTCTTGGCAAGGTAAGGTGTACATACCTATATCTAAACAAACATTCATACATAATTTACAGAAATTACTTGCTTGATATAATAGAATAAAATTGGAAGTACAAAATGATTCTGACAGCTCTACTAGTTTTACAATAAAAAAAAAATTTTGTGGAATACAAAAAGTGCGGATACACTTAGTCTCAATTACCACCATATGAAAGGGACTTAGGTTTCCTTTAAGTAGGGTAACCATATTGCTTGGATCAAAATACCGGACACCTTGAGACCCAGGGGGGGGGGGGGGGAGGGGGTATTCCATACCCACTGGGAAATGGGAAGATGAAAAAATTTAATAATTAGGTGTCAAATTTAATCTGGTTTTTTCAAAGATAATTCTGATAATTATTGAATAGTATGGTAATGAAAAAATATAGGCTATATAAGTTGGTATCAATCAAAGATGGATAGTTTGAGACAACCAGATAATAAAAGTGATTACGGTTAGTAAATTTGTATTGAATTTGATATAATAGGAAGAGCTTGAATATTAAATTTTACAATTTTATCAGAGATCTGACAACCTTTGTTTCCACTAAATGATGAGATTAGTAGTTTAGAAACATAAACAGATTTATTACAAATAAGCCCCTTTGTGGGCCGCGGACAAATTAAAATTATCACATTACCCAGGCTATATTTTCACATTTGAACTTAGGAGCTACTCTTAGAATTATTTCTCATATTCTAAAGTTTTTTCTGAACATATCCAGGTATGTTTGTTGTATGTTATGCCAGTTCATTTAATAAATGAAAGGATAAAAGAAGCATATTTTGAAAATCTTCATTATTTATAAGTTTAGGCTATTAACAATTAATACAAAAATATAATGCAAAAAAAATTATTCACTGTCATTTAAAACGTCTTCAAAAGTTTTTATTGAATTATATTTCATAGTAGGCTTTAAATCAATAGCCTATAAGTTAGGTTACCTATTATTCAGCAATAGGCTAATTGATTTGACGAAACTCAAGTAAGATAATACAGTTAGGCCGAAATATGGGTTTTTGCTAACTCATATTACTATTAGCTTACCGTAAAGCTGAACGAAATGAAAACTATCATACAAGTTAGTTTTACAAATACGGTACCGTAAAAAATAAGCTACAAGTGTTGGTTAAGTTTACCCTGAAGGCCTAGACTAATTCATACATTTCAATGTTAATAAATTGAGGCTACAGACCTATATATTAAGGTAACTTTCTCAAATGAAGTAACTTAGTTTGAAAACATTAATTGAACTCCGGTCAAGTCAATGAAAGAAGATTAGCATGAAACTTTTCATGAAATATTTTGTAAACATTCAAATTTAGTACTTAAATTGTTTTGGCTTCAAGCTGTTGAGTTAAATCGTAGGTCCAACAAATTCAATAAATCTCTTCTTCAAAAGATATAGTAAGTTTGAAAGGATACATTAAAGTTATAACTTTTAGGTTATAGGTCATTTCATATTTCACCGGGGCAGGGACAGTTCACTGTACTGAAAACTTCACAGTCCTATAAAGGATATAATTTATTGTGGGCCGTAAACTTGAAGCATTTTTCGGTTTGTCGACGACACACTTACACGCCATCATACAGTGAGAGGCATATACCGAACTCCGCCTTTGAACAGATTTGGTTTCCGGCGCTCGCTATATCAATATAGACTATTCCTCTTTTTCGCATACAGTGAACTCCACTTTTAACCAGGATACAGTGGCCTCCTGTTTTCGACAGGATTCCTCTATATACAGAGGAATCCACATACAGCCAATTCCGCGTTCCCCATTCCCCTGGCAGACGAGTGATTGTGAGTCAAGATTCTTAGACACAAGGTTGAACGCTCACCTATTGCATTCGAGTTGACAATCCGTTGGAGTCGAAGAATCTTGAGTGTGAGTGAGCTCTCACTTCCACTGTCGGTACTGTGTTGTGGAAGAGGAAATCGATTCCCCTACCTCTATGTCGCAAGAAATATTTCGTGGACTATTAATAGAGTATCGGTTTATAAAATTTAACATTTAAAACTAGAGAATTTTCAAGTACGATAAGCTAAAATATTCTATTGTAGAGCCTCTGTTGTAAAATTGGGCGTTTGAGCCTAATTAACAGTAAAACCTAGAAAGGTTTTTAGGAATCTAAAAAGTTATTGCCCAATAGCAACTGGTCTGCTAGTATTCGGCTCTATACTATAGTATAGAGTATGAGTCATAATATTCTACGGTTCATATGTCAAAATGTTCAGATGTCAAAATTATAGTACCAGTTAATAAGACTGAGGATTTAACCAGTTCATTTAAAATAATTCATTTAGGGTAAAATCCAGTTAGAGGGGGGAGTCCTCTAATAGATAACAGGTTTAAGTTAATAATTTTTTTTCTAACGGGGATTAATCTAATTTGATTAACAAATATGAGGTTGTTGTTTAAAAAAAATAGTATAGCTCTTACGTTAAGGGAGGAGTAAATGGTTAAAAACATAATTATAGCCTTTTTTCTTGTCATGAATGAGGAGGTTATTCATGAAATATTAAAGATGGATGAATAAGCTATTATTTTTTTTAAATTTAACTGATTAACCCCACTTATTCTCCCTACAATGAGGGTAACTAAAAGTGGGATAATTAATAAATGTATACAAATTATTTTATTAATTAAAATCATTGGGGGGATTTTAATTAATGTGGTTAATAACATACATTCTGTTCATTTTAAATTTTTTATAACATCTGGCTTTCAAACGTGAAATGGGGGCATTCCAATTTTGATTATTAAACTACTTAACATAACTATTTTAGTAAACTGTAGAATTGACATTATCTGTGTGTTTTATTTCATTTTGGAACGGTTCTCCAACATCGAAAACTGTATTATCTTTTCTCTACTCTCAATAGCCTATTATTTGGCTGCTCAAATCCTTATCTGATAATGGATTGTATTAGAAGGAAATCAGATACTCAACTGTACATTCAGGAAGGTTTTATTATTGTTAAGTAGGCTCAAATAGTAGAATATTTTTGCGCTCTATGACTAGAGTTTCTTGGATATAATAGTACAGTAATAGAATAATACATTTCTCTTTGATACTATAATAGATATAGGTAATAATATTATTATATAAGGTATATAATATAATAAATACGGTTTATAAGATATGTACTAAATACTATTACAACTTCTTTGATTTTAAAATGCCATATCAGACTATACGGTATGTATTACAGTATAAATATAATAGAGAATATGAAAGCTTCAATATATAATTATTAGCTCATTGAATTGATTCATCGTTGTTTTAATATAATTATTATTTCAAGCTACCGTCGCCCGTCGGTAGGTAGTCTATTTAAAATTTTTAAAAAGATACGGTATTAGGTTTTTTAATTTTTTATTGGATTTGTATGTATAACCTTTGTAGTTTGCATGATATAGCCGACTCATGCAATTTTTGTAGAAAAATATGGGGTGAGAGGGCTTCTCTATTATAATTTATTTTTCAGTTTGGAAGTTTGAACACTCTCACATTTTATCGTGTTCTAAACCTTGGTACGATTGAGAATTTCATCGTGTAAAAAGTCATTTTGTATGTAACGTGTGATGCAAAATATAGATAGCGATCATCTTCCTCTGCAATTTTGATTTATTCGCAAGTGAAGTTACTATAAAGCCACGTTTACACCGGAGTGAAAACAAATGTTAATAACTTTTGTGATTAACTTATTACTATATAGACTTATACAGGGTGTTTCAGAAGGAATGTGCAATACTTCTCAGGCTGATTCCTTACACCAAGTAGACAAAAAAGTTCCACGGGACCAACCCCCAAAAACGCTTCGTTACCGAGATAACAATGGCGGAAAATTGAGATTTTTCAAAATATATTAATTTTTCTAATTCTTTAGAGACTCTAGTTAGGTTTTAAAATAATCAATTCCAATGTAAAATTAGCTGAGGAATTCAATGAAACCAGTTCCAAGTTTGTAACTTTAACGGTTATTGAGATAATTGAAAAAATATGCTAAAAAACACCATTTTTCAACAATAAGGGTTATAACTGGATAAGGAATCATAAAATTGTATTTTTTATTAATGGAAGTTGAAGAGAGCCGGATTCTGAAGAAAAGTTTCAATGGCGGTGATTGTGTAAATCTTACCCAAATCTCAGAAATGGCAATCAAAAATCGCAAAATTGACAAAAGTGATGAATTTGTGTTTAGTAGCGATTTTGCGATTTTTGATCGCTATTTCTGAGATTTGGGTAAGATTTACACAATCGCCACCATCTAACTTTTCCTTTAGAACCCGGCTCTCTTCAACTTCCATTAATAAAAAATACAATTTTATGATTCCTTATCCAGTTATAACCCTTATTGTTGAAAAATGGCGTTTTTTAGCATATTTTTTCCAATTATCTCAATAACCGTTGAAGTTACAGACCTGGAACTGGTTTTATTGAATTCCTCAGCTAATTTTACATAGGAATTAGTTATTTTAGAACCTCACTAAAGCCTCTAAAAAGTTAGAAAAATTAATATATTTTGAAAAATCTCAATTTTCCGCCATTTTTATCTCAGTAACAAAGCGTTTTGGGGGGATGGTCCCATGGAACTTTTTTGTCTACTTGGTGTAAGGAATCAGCCTGAGAAGTATTGCACATTCCTCCTGAAACACCCTGTATATTACATAAAAGTTATTAATAATTTTGTTATTAACTACGGTGTAAACGCGCCTTAAACATATAAAAATTATCTATACTCATTTTCACTTTGATCAAATAATGTGAACTTTTTTGCTATAGCTATAGGTACTGATGATCCTGATGGATCGTCAGCATGTTGAAGTGGGTTTAAAAAATGACTTCATAATTCTATAAAATGTGTGGTATTGATTTAGTCTGGGTCATTATCGTCAGTTGAAGTGAATTTCTCTTTACCATACCTTGGATATTGTTATCTATACCAATTCATGTAATATCTATATTGCACTGCACCACTTGCTTAAATTTAAATACCGTACCGGTACCTATTACCCAAGGTTATTAGGTTATTTTCTAATAACCTTGCCTATTACCTATATAGGTAGGAAGGCTACTGAAATATTCAGGTACGGTACTGGTGTTTACCGAAATTTGAAGGAATACATGTAAGTTAATCAGTAGCGTAGCCAGGGGGGGGTCCAGTGGGGTCCGGACAAACCCCCCCCCCCCCCCGAAATTTTGGGCAAACCTTCATGTTTGAACTCTGTTCCTCTGAATGAGAGACGACTAAGAAATTCATGCAGTCCACACAGAGTGTTCATAACAGTAATTAATGTTCACTGTACTTCTCAGGCTGATTCCCTACTTAAGAATAATGAAAAATGGGTTCCAGAAGTGTGGCTAGTGGTGAGGGGGGGTCCAACTTCCACCGCCAACTCTGTTTTCTCACTTGGAGCAAACTTTTGTCAACTTTATTACTTCTTTGTCAACTGACCAAGTGGTGTCCAAAAAGTGCAGATTGTTTAGAGTTGAAATGCATAAAGCCCGCATCTGTATTTCAACTTTATCTTGAAAAATGGAGCTCTATAATGATGTAAAACTTTACAATTTTGTAATGAAAATGCCCCCTGAACTGATCAAGTGATGTTAAGAAAAGCTCATTGCTGGGGGTTGAAGTGAATATTGCATAAAGTTAATAATCTAAATAATACTCTGGATGATCAATTATTCACTAGTTATCTTCAAAGACAGAGCTTTAAAACGCTACTTTGGACACAAAAAATCGCACACATAACAGAACTCTTGATGCTCAGGAACAACAGATGCTCAAAATATTCCGATTGTTGAGTTTTGAGCTGTATAAAGGGTGAATCTTAATTATTAATTTCTCTTTGACAATTTTTTCTCTTTTTTTTTGACAATTTTTTTACAATGCTATTTTGGACACAAAAGTTTGCCTAAAAGTTCCCTGAACTAACCAGATTAAATAATGTTGAGGATTGAACCATATAAGGTAAATTTATTTATTTATCTATTTAATGTACAAAAATGTACAAGATGAGGAAATAAAAAGCAGGCTATCGCCCAAAACCTCTTCTATCCCCAATTTCGTAATAATGAAAAAAGAGCTCTAAAACGGTATTTTGTACTAAATAATTTTAAAATTTTCCCGAGGGTAACCCCCGGACCCCCTTTCTTTGGGGGAGGTCCCAAACCCCCCCTCATTGGCTTTGGACCCCCGAAATCGAATCCTGGCTACGCCACTGAAGTTAATCTAGATGTTAAAAATATCTATGCATCATAACAAAAATCAAAAATTGTTTCTGTTCTAAATATCACTCAGGGAAAATTGTAGTAACGTATAATACTACCGTATTTTGTTTCTGAAATTCTGCTGTTAAACACCAGTCTCGAGATGACCCATACTACTGTATTGCATGTTTTGCTTCAAATGTTTGTTTTGCATATGCTTCAAATTTTTCTCAGATCGCGATAATAATATTATTGTAAAGCTGACAGTTTCAACCTGAGTTCATATTTCGCGCGTCCTCGTCAGAAATGTTACGTACGTCATCGCAAAACTTTACAGGGATAACAAATCTGGATAACAAATAGAATTGATTTAATAGAATAGAAAATAGAATAGAATTTTGTATGGACCCGACATTATTATTTATCATTAATGAGTTGAATATAAATACAGTAGTAATATTATTCTCATAAATCGAGATTGAATAGGTTGGTGGAACAGCTGTACAATTTGGCGGGAAGCACGTTCATTCGGTCATAATAATCAAGAGTCAAGACAACACAAGTTTTGTTTTGTTTTGATTGATACTTTATAGCAAATTCAATAAGTATTTTCCTATTTCATTATTTATTACAGAATAATTGTAACGAGTCCGTCACTGTAATTTTATTTGAAAATTCTATCCCATAGTGCGTACATTTAATAGATAAGGAACTTGAAATATGTAGACCTATAATGTTTTTCTCTAACCTATAAACGTGTGCCTCGAGTTGGATATAGGACTCATTTCAATAATGGATTAATTTACGTTCCATATCACTAATATTACTCTCCTTGTGTATTATTATAGAAATAGGTAACTTTGTTCTCTTGAAATTATCAAAATGGTTCTTCAAAACTCTGGAAAGTATCGTCCCGAAAAGGAAGGCCAAAGTTCTGGATCAAAGTGAGTACGGTAGCATTGGGTTTGAAATACTCAAATTTATTCTATTATTTAAAAAAGTAAACTTTTGAAACCACGAAAATGTTGAAAGTTAGCATATTTATAGAAAATTATATAACTCACTGTATATACTTTATATAGTTACTTATATAACTTTGGGGAAGCGGTTTGTCTCAGTGGTAGAGAGCGTCTAATCGGTGAGATTAGATAAGCGACGTGCCTCTACCACTACTGTTGTAACGGTGACCGGTTCCTCTGAATTCAATTCATGAGCCTCAAAAATCGCTTCCCGGTGGTTCGGAACCCACCTAAAGCAGTAGGTTCATTGTTCTCTCATCATCATCCTTCCCATTACCCACGCACAGGCCCAAGATCCCATGTGGGTATCACCCTCAAAAAAAAGAAAAAAACAACTAGCTGTTTCCAAAAATTGAAAAATTTGAAAAAAAGACAGTTTCATCTGTTCATCTATCAAATATGTTACCGCTATTTGTAGCCATCTAAAGTTTTTGTCATCTTTTTTCAATTTGATGAAATCTGCCTGGCAACTACCGATCATGGATATAAGATACTGAATTACTGCATTAAAATACTAAAGTTCCTTATGTAGGCTACATCCAATTACAACTTACAGTACCGGTACCTGGGTAACAGGGTAAGTGTAACTGGTGTGAGAAATTGAGTCTGTTTCGTCTATTCCGTGAACGTTTTGATAACTATCAAATTAATATGTTGCAAATTATTTTTAGTCTTCAAATTATACCTTGAATATTTTATAATGATTCTTCTTAATTCATTTGTATAACATGAGGACATTCACAAGTTTCTGGAACTCATAAGGTACGGTACTGATTGGATACTTTATAAATTTAACACTTCCAAGGAACCACATTAAAAGATGTGATATCAAAGGAAGGCTTAGTGACTCATGCTGCATTGAAAGGTCGAATATTGGTCTACTATGTAGAGTGATTCAAAAAGAGAGCCGGCTTCAATAGGTATATCAAATTATGAGGTTAATTTAAACGAAAAATTAAAGATGAATCCTACATCAAAATGTTTATCTCATTAATGTCAAGCATGGGGCCTCCTCTTCTGCACTTGCACGCATCAGCTCTGTCCATGAAACTATTCTGCACGAAAATTTCCCAATTCCTATTCGCCGACAACCCGTCGAATTTCCTCCATCAAATCATTGATGTTTTGAGGTTTATTAACATACACAAATGGGCAATGATTTCAGATGATCCCAAAAATGAAAACTGTAGCAAGGCGTCAAGTCACACAACCTTGGTGGCCAATTCGACGGGTTATCGGCGAAATGCCGAAATGGAATGGAGCTTGTCGTGCACAGAGTTGATGCGTGCCAGAGCAGTATAAAGGAGGCAACATGAATGTCATAATTTTTCATACACGTAATCGGAAAGAGAGAAAACATTTTGATACTTATTTATTATCATTTTTTTGTTTAAATTATTATCATACGCCCTATTTGAATCTCATTTTAAAACTATTATATTTAAGCTTATTTTTCACAAAACGTTCAAGTTTTCAGTCATATTGAATGATATTAGATTATTAGCCTGTAGCAACAATAATAGATATGTTGCATATGGCGTCAACTCCAAAAATACGAAAAAACCCCAACCACAAAGAACAAAAATTTGACTAAGAATCACAATTTTATTATTTCAGAGAAGAAACGTCGGAATTCAGAGTACGACAAGCGATTGAGAACAATGCTGTCGACGAAAAATATGGTTTCAAGAGGCTAAAGCACAATGAAGAAAGAACAGGATACCTCATTAACATGCATACCGTGAGTACTGTCGTCCCAACGAATTTCTATATAAAACCTTTCAGTGAAATGAAAACAAATTAATATATCTAGACCAAGTTTGGGAAAGTTATGATGTGCCTCTCTTATATTTAATGAGAAGAAAAATGTACATCAATATTGATTAAAAAATTAATAAAATAAGCCATACGATAATAATAATTAAAAATGATACTCCTAATTAATAACTGAACTTACTCCTAATTAATATATTAATCTGGGCAATATAAGTTATAATATAAAATATTATATTTGAAAAATTGTAATATTGTTGATATGCATGCAAAAGAGCTCAAGCAAATTATGTACTGATACCCTTGTAATACGGTAATGAAAGATTATTACCGGTACATATAAAAGCTAAGTCCCATAAGTTAGGCCCAAGCTACATCAGCAAAGCTAAGCTTGTGATGTTTCATTTGTTTATAATTATTGTGGATTACCATTTTCAAAGTCAAAGTGATATTTATTCATTATTATTTATAAAATTCTGAGTGTATTTGAGACTCAGCATCCGGAAACCTTTTCATAGTTTTGACAATTTAATTATTCAATTTTCATTTTTCAATTCAATTCCCTATGATCTTGGTGATATCCTCCATTTTGAAATCTAAGGCCTCTGTCTAGTTCATTTTTCATCAGTCCATTCATTATATTTTTCTCAATGATCACTTATTTAATGCATCAATTACATTTCCAGACTGAAATACTCAATGAAGACAAACGACTTGTCAGTGCCGTCGACTACTATTTCATGGAAGAAAATGCAAAACGTTTCAAGGTTTCCTATATTTTCAAACCTTATTTCTATGTACTTGCTAGAAAAGAATGCATAAAGGATGTTTCGATTTTCCTCGCTAAAAAGTATCCTGGGCTTATCACAGCTCTAGAAGAAGTCTCAAAAGAAGATCTGGATTTGGTAAGTTTTTAAAATAAATAATCAATTCTATATTTAAAACACACATGAAAACATTCTTGAGTTTATTTTTCTTTGTTATGAGGTTATATGGTTCTTGGTGCTGGTGTGCTATGAAAAACTTACTTTGCTAAGAAATACATATCTTGTTTTCTTTGTATTTTCTTTGGACTTATTTCTCTTTCATTGGAAAATATTTGTAAGCGTTGAATAAATGAATTTGAATTAGTGGTGTGTTGGCCAACATGTCGTCTAAGCTTATCAAGTAATTTTCTCTGACTGATCACTGGACTGCTTCTCATTCTCTATATGTTGGTACTTTGTGTTACTTAATGGTTAGAATGAGCAGCTAAACAGATTGAATCCTTTTATAACATCTTTCTAACAAAAAACATGTAATTAACAATCTAATTAGATCTGATAAGTATGTTTTATGTCTTTCCTTCACTTGGAAAATTATTTTATATTCCAGCCAAACCATCTGATAGGATTGAAGCAGCAGTTTCTGAAACTATCATTTGCAACGGTAACTGACTTAATAAAGGTTAGACAAGCAATTGCTAGCAGCATAAGGAAGAATAAGCACAATGAAGATAATGCTCATTATACAGAAATGTTGAAATCGACTTTGCATGGCAAGTCCGGCTCGGAAGCAACAAAGAAGCAGACAGAGCAAATGGAAAACATAATTGATATCAGGTTTGTGATGTTGTTTCTAGCTCCAAATGAAGTTTTTCATGAAATTTTTGAAATATTTTTCAACCTTAGTGGTGAATGAAATTGAAAATTAATTTAAACCTGTTACAATAACCAATTGAGAAGTGATCAATCAAAGAAATAGTTGAATTCCTATAATTTTTTCATAAGCTCCTTTCATTTTTGAAGAAGATTGACTTATGAGTCACTAAGAAATGATGACTTGGTATGTAACTGATAGCGTTTTTGTAATGAATGACTTAGTTACCGTAGTTACTTTTCCAGTACTCTTTCAGGAAGTATTTCTCAAATTTTTTTACTAATCTTCTTTGTCAATATATCAATGTGCTCCGAAAAAATTTATTCCACTTTCCATAGTCACTGCATCATACAGTAAAATGATCAGACCTGAAACAGCATGTATGATGCTACACTATTTAAGCCATACTCATGCACTTACTCTTGCAATAATCATAATCTTACTTGAATTAACAGAAATCAATCCCTAAATAATTTTCCAGTAAAACTTATTTTATTTTTAATAACAATTCCCAGTTTCCTGGGTTGAAGAAAGTGTTAGACACCATTCATAATAATGTCTTATCAAGAAAACTATAATCACGCGACAAAATAGACATACTTTTCAAGCGAATAAACTATCTAAGAATAGTGGGCTATAGTATACACTTCACTTGAGTTACACTTAATTTTATATTTACTTTAACTTTATATCAGCTTACACTTTAATTCTGCGATAAGCATTTTTTACACTTTCAAACAGAAACCAATCTATAATTCCAATCTCTATGATTGTGGAGGATTAAGTGTAAGAGAGGGCCCTAACTCCGCCCTCCCAGGCTAACAATTAAAGACAGCCATTCTATTCTATTCAATTTTAGAATGTCTACAACTACTAATCAACGCCTTAACTTACATCTAAGTAAAAACTGACGCATTGCTTCAGAAATTTTAGGCTGCCTAAAAGAGCCGTCTCATTCCCAATTCTATTTCCATTATAAAACTGTATATATTATTTTAATATTACCGTATTTTAAAGGAAATAATTTAAAATCGGTACTTTGAAAATACGCCTAGTATAGTATTCATTATTGATACTAGGAACTATTCAACAATACGTTTGCAGGTAATACACCTAACTTTTATATTTACAGGAAACATCTGAAAGGAAAATATTAAAGTTCTGTTTTTTTCATGTATGATTTTTCACAGAGAATATGATGTGCCTTATCATGTGCGCGTATCAATAGATAGGAAAATATTTGTTGGTTCTTGGTACAATGTGAAAGATATGGGACCAAATAAAGACATAATCATTACAAAACGGGAGGACCTCATCGACCGGCCTGATCTGATTGTACTGGCTTTCGATATTGAGACAACAAAATTGCCACTTAAATTTCCTGATGCGGCGACTGATCAAATTATGATGATCTCCTACATGATTGATGGACAGGTGAGGAAATCCCCTATATCTTTTGTTTTGCTTCCATTGTAGGAGTAGGAGAGAATAGAATAACTTTATTCATGCATAGTAGGAATTACAATTTTTTAATTCTAAATATTAAATGAAACTAGACTTCTTCGTTTGTAGCAATGAAACGGCGAAGTAAGGACCAAGTCTTCTTACACGTGACCAACTTAGAGAGAGAAAGAATAGGAAAATTATTGTGCAAGTCATTTTACTTTCAACGTTCCAGGTATTTATCATAATGAGTGTGAATAGTCGACGAACTTTTCCATTTGTCCTCTGAATTAACCTGTTATTTCTGTCGACAACTATGCACAATAACATCATCTTATATAATCAAATTATTTCAATCCTGTCTATCCTATCATTGAACAACTAATTTAAATTGGACATAGTTTAACAAGTTACTTCATCAACCATAAACCGATACAACGGAGTATCCAAGAACTCGACATGATAGTTCACAAAAAAATCAGTCGTCAGCTGGAATTGAACCAGTGCTTCAAATGAAGAGGCTGAAGCAATAATCAGTAACCCATCGAGACCCGATGGAATAATGGTGAAAACGCTTACGTCAACCTCGACCAGCTACGACCTAAACAGAAATGCTGTGGATTTGCATTTGAAGCACATGATAGTATCTTGCATATTTTGATTCTAACTTTTGTTAAATTCAAGTTTCAATAGGCTACTTACTCTATCTATAAAGATATAACATTTAAATTGAATTGTTGTTGGACGTTTATAACATGTTCGTTGGACATTCCCTCTGTCAAGTCTTCAATAATATTAAACTTGTTTCAGGGATTTCTCATCACCAATCGTGAAATAATAGCTGCAGAAGTAGAAGATTTCGAGTATAATCCAAAGCCGGAATTTGAAGGATTCTTTACAATTTTCAATGAGCCTGATGAAGCCGCTTTATTAAGACGATTCTTTGATCATATTTTAGAGGTTTGTAGAAATATAAAAATGTTTATTGTAGCGTATTTATATACATTGTGTAGTTTATGTGTTGTTGATACGTTGCGATATTCATAATTCTACAACTTATTTATTCGGCATTAGGAGCGTTTACCATTACGAAATAGTTGTTCTGAACGTGTATCTGTGGAGAATCGTGTGATTCAAACATATTATTTGATCATAGTATATTATACAAATATATCAAGTTTTAATCATATCAATGTCAACAAAATATCTTACCGACTCAAGGTATTAGGTGGGTGTATTGATCATCTTCACTAATTCAATTCATTCATTCATGTTATGAATAAGTACTGTACAAATTCAACTCAAATCACATAGAAAATAACAATATAGACACAAGATGCTATGGTATAATTTAAAACTTCTCATATTGGAATTCAAGCTCTACAATATCTTATGGAACGTCATGAAATTACGGCTTGAAATGATGGATTTAATAGTCATTAGTTTATTTATTCATAAAGTTCTTCAATATGATACTCACTTCAATTTAACCACAGTTCTAGCTGTGGTTGAATTGAAATCTCGAACAGTATTTTGATCTTGAATTTCTTCTGGTATGGCATTACATATAATATTTCTATTAAATGACTATTTTGCAATGCAACTTGAAAACGCAACATATTGTTAAGAGTAAACACTGTAATTTTCTTTTCACAGTTATTGAAGCTTACTTATCTTTAAATCATCAAATAATTTCCATGCATCGAATGCCCGCTGATTTGATTTTGATTTCAGGTGCAACCCCACATTTTTGTCACTTACAACGGTGACTTCTTCGACTGGCCGTTTGTTGAAACCAGAGCAGCAACTTATGACATGGATATGAAAACTATTATCGGATTTTCAAAGAGCAAAGATGGTGTATACAGTTGCCGACCTTGCATTCATATGGATTGTCTGTGGTAAGCGGGCCAATAAATTATCCTATCTGAATTTCTTAGTTCTTGTTCTTTTAAATTTTATTGTGTCTTATAGCCTTACAAGCTCGAAAAATAAGGTGCTAAGTTCAACGGCAAATTTTTGTCATTGACAGCTATAATTTTTATTCATGTAGATTTTAATTTTACATTTCGAGTTGAGAATTAGGGCCAAATTGAAGAATAGGAAAAGTCGGAGAACAGGAATGCCTTTCTATCAAGTGTGACAAAAATACTAATAAGCTACCCACACGCTTGGAAAAAATCCGCTAATCTTGGGTACTACATCTTTCTGTCATCAGCTATTCGTTTCTTGTATGAAGCTCCCCACGCACGACTCGCAAAACTTCCTTTTTCAACTTATCATTCTATGATACCAGATGTACTGGGTATTGGCCACTCGGTGAGAGAGGTCGCTTTGTGATCATTAGTCACGAACGTTGTGGACCGCTCTTCGATGGGTGGCCAGTATTTGGCCAAGTACACATTGGTGAGGTGGAACATTGGCCGTAAGTCTCCCCACCATTAAAAGCCATAAGAATATTTTATATATTTGTTTGAGCCAACTTACAAGATACCGAATCAACTTTGTTTTTTAATTAATTCTTTTTAAATTATTCGCAATTAGAAGTAGAGTTATATTTTTTCTACAAACTTTTTATTTATTTTTTTTGTTACCAAATCAGATTAACCAAATTTATGAGTTTTAGAGCGATTCTTTAGCTTCGAATTGATATGATTTTTAAAGCTCTGGATGTGAGTTTAGTACGGTAAGACATTTTCTCCCGTAAATGACTTATGAAACACCTGTTTTACTAACCTTTATTATAGACCGTAATATACAATAGATTAATGTTGTTTAGCCTACTTGTTTATTGCGTTTGGTTAAAAGCCGAAACACGTCATGTAAAATAAGAATTATTATAAAAGGATACTGAGATACTGAGGATAAGAAAAAGGAAATATACAATTGTACTATGTTTTTAGTTGGGTGAAGCGCGACTCGTACCTGCCTGTGGGATCGCACAACCTGAAGGCGGTGGCCAAGGCGAAGCTGCGCTACGATCCGGTGGAGCTGGATCCAGAGGACATGTGCCGGCTGGCCGCCGAAGAGCCGCAACAGCTATCTAACTACTCGGTCTCCGATGCGGTCGCCACCTACTACCTCTACATGAAATACGTTCATCCCTTTATTTTCGCCCTATGCACCATCATCCCCATGGAGCCTGATGAGGTAGCTATCCTCGCCCAACGATATTAATATTAATACAAATATTTATTTGCCATCAAAAACAGTATTGTACACTAGACTTCGTCATTAGATAAGTTAACAAGAGGAATAGATTTACAGAGGTTTAAATACTACTACAAAGTGCCTTGTCCACAGTTCCTAATTTTATAACTAACTTATATAACTATTGGTTTTCTACAGAAATAAACTATTTTCAAACCAGTTAGTCCTGGATTCAAAATTATGTGTTTAAGCAGTGCGATAATATCATAACCTCGCATTCCAGAAAACATTGACTTCATAAACATTTCTTTGGGAGAGGAAATACTGGCTAATAGAGGACTACTGGCTGGGTAGTTTTTCCTCCCGATTTCAGTATTTTATATAAATGTTTTAATAAATGGATGAGGACCGGATCCCTAAGCAGGCCTTGATATACCAACCAGTAGGGAAAAGAGATTGAGAGCGTCCAAGGAAAATATGGACCGATTATAGAGGCGAAGATGTTCGGACCAGGCAGTAATACCTCAACCGTGGAAGGAAGAAGAAGAAGAAAAATTGAATTGAAAAATACGATTCATGTTATCTTTGTGTCATACTGTGCACGTTAGTGTAGCTTGTATATTCATTCAAATAATAAAATGATCTGTCTTTCATGGATATCACTTTCGGTAGTGATTATCTTGGGCCGGTAATTGTCTGAATGAACTTTTCATTTGGTGTCTTTGAATGACATGTTTTGAATTAATTCACAATGGATTTGTAAATCTATTGTAAACCAAGTTATTGTACTATTGTAAACCAAGTGTTTAACCAATTGTACTATGATAAAATGACAATCGATAATGCAAAAAAACGAATTGATGAAATCCGACCAATTTCTATACCTCATTCACAATGTCTTGACCCGGAGTAAACAACCCACATAGAGTGGCTACTTTTGCGATGACTAACCTTAGCAACGATACGACACAATCCCGATAAAAACTTGATGATACAAACGCACACATTCGCAGTGTAAATGCTATGACGTGTCCATGTTACGTCGTTTATTGGTAGTGGTCTGTCGTGGATAAGGTAGCCATTCCATACTTACAAGCACACATATGTAAAACGTTTGTTTATTTTGTCTCATTGTGAATGAGGTATAGCTTAAATAGTAAAGTTTTGGAGGTGCTTCGTCTAGATTGATTCTTCGCCTCTCAATTGATTTGAAACCCAAGGGTGCGTGTTTTATAATTGTTTTTTTTTCAACTTTCAAGCTGTATGAGTGTGTACTAGTGTGTTTAATAATAATGAACTATTCTTATATTTTCTCTGTTTCATTCAAAATATTTTTGTGGTGTTCTAAAAATTTGTAAATCGTTTGCTTCAGGTCTTGAGGAAAGGTTCTGGAACACTTTGTGAGGCTCTTCTGATGGTGGAAGCTTTTCATGCCAACATTATTTTTCCGAACAAGCAGAAGACCGAATTGAATAAGATGACTCCCGACGGCCATATCCTAGATCAAGAAACTTATGTTGGAGGACATGTCGAAGCTTTGGAGTCTGGCGTTTTCAGAGCAGATATTCCATGCAGATTCAAGATGGTAAATTTGTCTCATTGATATTTATTCACAGATAAAGACTACCTCTTGATTCGCATTATTCCAACTTATATTAACGCTATTAATAGTTTATAACTCATGCTTGGATTTATGGTGCTTGCATTATATAATGCAAACATTTTTTTCTATAAGTGAATTAACATTCACTTCAAATGCGCTCTATTGACAACTCTAATTGACAGCATTAGCTGTTGAAGCGCACAAGGAGCAGACGAAACTTCAGTTATACAATTATTATTGTCTTTCCAAATACTTAGTTTCAACTAGAGTGACTGCATAACCTTCAACAAGAGAGTCCCTATACTGATCATACAGTTTCTATAGTTTTAACTTGTTTGTTCATTTATTATTTGGAACTCCTACTTCTATAGAGTTTGTAAACATATTCCATCCAACTGATAACTTTATATAAAAAATTTAATGATATTTTTTCATAATTAATTATTTACGGTCCCTTTTGTTCAGGTACCGGAAGCGTTCAACATGTTGATTGGTAGCATAGACAATGCTCTAAAACATGCCATTGAAGAAGAAGAGAAAATTCCTCTGGAAACTGTAACGAATTTCGATGAAATTGCACAGGACATAAAGTCGAAATTGGAAGATCTCAGAGATACACCGTGTAGAATGGAGAACCCTGTTATTTACCATCTTGACGTTGGTGAGTTCAAGTTCCTTTTTGAAATATGAAAAATGTTATTGATCCATTTAATATGAAAACCGTTAATTTCCAATTGAATCACTGTATTTGTACTTCTTAAATAAACAATACCCTGAATACAATATCACCTTCACAACTACTCAAGAAGTATTTGTACTGCAGTGAAGAAGGGTGTTACATTCATCCCAACTACTGCTTCATAATTCTTATAAAACCTCCATAGTTCCACTTTTGCAGATAGTGCCGATTTCTGTTACATTCTTATTATAATATTGTGCAATGTATTGTTTTGTTACATCTTTCGAGATTACAGTATTCATTTTGTATTGTGTTTTTTCTTGGCTGAACAAAAATCAATTCAACTTCACATCTATTGGATGATACGCAAAGGTAATTTGAAATTGATAATCAATCATGTCAAATTTTGTTTACTATTAAGGTAATAATTTTTTCAAAAATATATCTAATTCAAATGAGTTAAGAGATCATTATTTAAATATTCTGATGTTTTAGGTGCTATGTATCCGAATATAATTCTGACCAATAGGCTGCAGCCATCAGCCATGGTGGACGAGGCCATGTGTGCCGCGTGTGATTTCAATAGACCTGGAGCCACCTGTCAGAGAACAATGACCTGGATGTGGCGAGGTGAAGTCAGTAAGTGAACATTATTCAACTTGTTTTTATACGACAAATAATCAATTCCTATATCTATTGACTCATGAGTATGAATTAATTGTCAAGTGTTCGCCAGCTCCTGGGTTCTTTCCAAGTATTCTTAATTTTAAGATTATAACGGTTCAATAAAGATACAAGGCTTATACAAAGGTTCTCAATTTTTAAAATACAGTATAATGTTTGATCGATCATGAGGTTAAGGCTCAAGTTATATTAGCGGTAACCACTCAAGACTGTTTTTGGATGGGTGACAAAAAGTGAAAAGATAAGACGATGTGGAACCTTCCCATGAGGGTTTCCTCAACAAGCCTTACAATTTTCATATTCAAATACACAGTAAGAAAATCAGAAATTTGGAAGTATTCCAAAGACATTCATAAGTTTGAGATCTCTTTTATGGGATCGTTTTTGTTTTATTTAATGAATCCCATGAACCAAAGTGATCAACTAACTTACCTTTTGGTAACTAATTGGCGATCCATAAATTAATAGTAACGTACAGTAATTATATGGTGTGCTGCAATATAATTGATTATTTATAATAATAATAATAATTGTATGAAGGAGTATAATTTATTATATATTGAAAATAAAAATAGTATATAATAATATTACAATTAAAGAATGGGAGACTATTGAAATTTCAAGGATAGTGATTAAATATTGAACCAATAACTCAGAATATATGCTAATAGCTTATTCACGTTGATCAAAATGTCACTGACTGAGGCTAAAACTATTAGAGGTAAACCGGGTATAATTCACAATTAATTTGTGTTCCGTAAGTCTGGCACTCTAAAAAGTTCTGGGGCGCATTCCTGGAGATGCACGTATAGAGATTGTTCAGCAACTCTGAAAACTTCTCCCGGGAAGACAACTATTTTGGAAATCAAGGAAACATATTCCCATTCCCATGATGATAGTATTCCCATGATGATATATACACAGAAGAAAATACAGACCCTGATCATCAATCATTTTCTGAAAAGTCTAATGATGAAAAATCTTTGGTACAAGATGAAAATACTTAAATAAATCAGATTGCGTCTCCTGTCCCTTCTCATAATAATAACTCTCCACTCAATTCAAACCACACGGATAGCCATACTCACCTACTTAATACAAAAAATACCCACTTACACAATAGATCTCTGAATAATTCTGAAACTGAATGCATTCTGAATAGGCAAGTAATACTCTCACTCCCACTTCCTACATTCTCTAATTTGGGTGCCGAATTGGACTTTTTGCGGTCGAAGTTTCTCGAGATTGATAATATTAAAACAGCTTTATTAAAAAGAGCAGTCGAGATAGAGGCGTCTGACCTCATGTTGTCCTCAGCTCCTAATGATGGAGAAGGGGAGGATGTGATTCAATCAAAAAATGATAACTCTATCCAGACTGGCCAACAGGAATTAGATATACAACCTTCTATTGAAATCAACCATTTAAATGGACTAATAGACCGGATGACAACTACCATAGAGACATTGGAAGCTGATAACTTATTCCTACGAAATAAAATTGAGGAATTGGAAGGGACACTCAAATCATTCAAGTGTGATAGGGGTTTGATTAGTCAGGAGGTCCTGAAAGACAAGATTCTTTCGAGTCCTCATGAGAAACGCCAGTCAGGTGTACGTGCTCTGGTATTGGGGGATTCAATAATCAAGCATTTCAAATGGAGAAGAGGTGTGGAAAATTCTTCATTTAAATCATATTCTGGGGCAAATATTGAAACATTGACAAGGGTTTTATCCGACTATGACAACCTCTATTATATAATAATAATGCATGTGGGTACAAATGTTGTCTGGAATTCTGCAACACCAGACGATCTGGGATATAAAATGGAAAATCTTATCAGAATAATCAAAATTCATTTCAGGAAAATTGGTTATAAGTGGGCTTCTTTACAGGTTGGATACTGATTACAGATATATAGATGCAATTAATGGCGTAATAGAATGGTATTGTGGTCAAAATAGTTGTATGTTTGTGGATCCTAACTGTTGGGTACGTGGTCGCACTATTGCGAGAGATGGACTTCATCTCAATCGTAAAGGATCAAATATTCTAAAGAACTTGTTCAATAGGATTATACTAGATTGCGAAAAAAGAGAAGTACTGAATTCAGCTCCATTAAAGCCTCAAGATATACAGAGCATAAAAACTACAGTAACAATAATGCAATCCATCAACTCAATACACGTGGATCTCCTGCAAGCAACATTGAAAACTCAACTGTGAACGGCCGGGCTAGTTATCGACATGATTTTTTGTCTCCAGTTCGAGTTCATCACAATACGAGGTAGATATATATGATTGTGGTGATCATTCTGTTGAAAATTGTAATTTAATTGACACCAATAGTAATAATACTTCATTTATAACTTCAAACTCTATTGATTCAGGAGGTGACTGTCATAATAGGATTAACTCCATAAATATACTGAGAAATTCTGAAGACAACCCTCAAAGTCACAGCAGGTTTACCGTGAATGATTCTTTGAAAATTGTTACAATAAATGCGCAGTCAATGAGAAATAAGTTGGGTCTCATAGAAACTTTAATATTAGACAATCATGCTGACATCATGTGTGTAAGTGAACATTGGCTGTACAAAGAAGAGCTACCATTTTATACACCAAAAAATTATCTTCTCACGAGCAGCTTTTGTAGGAGTCCCCCATTCTCACATGGAGGGTCAGCTGTGTCAGGGAAAATTTTAAATATGAGAAAATTGATATAAAAAGTTATTGCAGAAATTTTATACTTGAGGCTTCAGCAATCATTTTGAAAGATTTTGATCTAATTGTCTTGGCGTTATATCGCACACCCGACTCTAATGTTCATGACTTAATTGAAAACATGGAAACACTATTGATTGAAATAAGAAAATACAAGTACACGAATTTTTTAGTAGCAGGTGATTTCAATGTAAATATATTAAATATGACGAATGAAACTCAGTATTTTTCAAACATGATGAGATTTGACTTATATCCTGTACAAAGCAAACCAACAAGAAATCTCTCGTGTTTCGACAATGTTTTCACAAACGTTGATAAGGAGATGGTTTTCACATTTCTAACTGAGGAAGGTATCATTTCCGATCATGCCGCCGTCTGGGCAGTATTTTCATTCAAGAAAACTGAGGAAAATTATGATAGCTCTGGACCCAGTTTTCTCAAAAAACGCCTCCTCTCTCCCAATAGACTTGATAATTTGAAAAACTCTCTGATGAATTATGATTGGTCGCCACTGTATGCATTGGATGACATAAACATGGCTTTCACTTTTTTCCTGAATGTCTTTCATTTCTCTTTCAATTTGCATTGTCCTATAGTGAATATACGAAATCGGAATGAGTCAGCTAGGTTTAAGGTTAAGAAAAATGCTTGGTTTACCCCTGAACTTGCTATCATGAAAACATGGTTGTTGTGCCTATATGACAAGTGGAAAATTACCTCAAATATGGATGACAAAATCAGATTCAGGTATTGGTAATACTGAGCTTCATTTGCTGGAGTCATACCTCAAAAACAGGAAACAACTGGTTGTAATGGGTAATTCCTCATCTGAAATCATGGATGTAACTTCAGGAGTACCACAGGGATCTGTTCTGGGGCCTTTCCTGTTTCTTGTGTTTGTGAATGATTTCAGCTATAATGTCTCATCTTTGAGTATATTATATGCTGATGACACAACTATTGTTGCCACAGATCCTCTGGTGGAAAGAGTGGAAGCTGAACTAAACAATTCCTTATCTGCAGCCAGGATTTGGTATGAGGCCAATGGTCTAACATTGAATGATAACAATACTGAAGTACTGTTTTTTCCCTTAAAGACAAGCTTCGTGATTCCATAATCAAACCAGTTAAACTGCTAGGGCTTCATTTGGATTACAAGCTGAACTGGGATACACATGTCTTTCACCTGTCAAAAAAATTATCTCGAATAGTATATATGCTGAGAAAATTGAGGAATTGTGTAAGTTTAAACACGGTCCTATTAACATACTTCGGGCTTTTCCATTCACATATGAGTTATGGTGTGCGTCTATGGGGGAATTGCGTTGAATCAAAGAGGGTGTTTTTATGGCAAAAAAAGCTGTCTGAGCGATCCTTGGTTTATCCCAAAGAGAGTCATGTAGACCGCATTTTTCTGAGCTTGGTATGTTAACTTTCCCCTCACTCTACATTTACTCAAACTTAGTATATGTTAAAGAAAACTTGGAGAAATTTCCCAATCATCAACACTTTCATGCATACAACACAAGAAACAGGGAAAATATTGTAGCACCTTGCATGAGACTGGCCAAAATGAAAAGAAGCCACATCTACCAACAATACACGTTGTGTAACAAATTGCCTCAACTTACAAGAGATCTGCCTATAAATAATGTTAAAAGATTCGCTCCAGCAGCTGGCGGTCGGAAAGAGTGCATTTCAAATGCAATTCTATGATAGCTCAAATCATATGACTTATAATGAGCTATTCAGGGTATGAACTCAAATGTACCGTTTTCGAAAAACCCATGAAAACACAATTTTTGGCATAGTAATTGCCATTTTCTCCGCCATTTTTTATAGGATTTTTTTCGTTGATGGCTCAAATTGTAGGGCAAAATAAGGGTATTATACACACCAATTTTCAAAACGATCAAGTTATTGGTCGATTTGTAGTGATTTTTCAATACTTTCATCCCCTAATTTCACCCTCTACCCTTGGACCAATTTGGCTGGTTAACGAATTTGACCGAGATATTAGCACTAATGATTTTTGTGCAAAATTTGGTCGCTCTCCGACAAGCCCTTCGGGAGTTATCGTGTTCACAAGAATCTGTACATATATAAATATATATATAGAGATATATTGTAATGATTTGGGACCCTCCACCATTTTATAACAATGGGAAGAAGTCTCTACAATTTTTAAAGGTCTTGAATTTGGCACAACCACCATTTATAATGATTTTAGAAAGAATGAATTTGGCGGCTGCACTATTCTGTAAAAATGTGAGAAACCTCCATTTGTGATAATAGAAAAGTCTCTGCTATTGTAATTACAATATGGGCGATAAATGGATAGAAAAAGAAGAAAAGGTACCTATTTAAAGGTTTAATGAAAGGGGGCGTCCACCAGTTCCCAGACGGGAACACTGTAATTTATTTAAATCAAAATAGCGTAGCATGATGGTAGAGCAGGTGAAAAGTTAAATTTAGCAGACCTAAAGTTAAGTTGGAAAATTTGAAAGGAAAACAAATGGTTACAATGTCAAGATTTTTTATCGACCAAGAATCTATAATAGTTTTGATATTATAGCACACATGAATCCAAATTTATGTATTCCAATATTTCTTTAAAAACAAAGGTATCGAATTCTACCTGATTAGTTTTTATTTCTTGTCTGAAGAGTTATCTAATTTGAGTTATTTTTTATTTTATTTTTTTCAATTTTATTTAAAACTTTAATTAAAAGTTATTTGAAGAAATGATAATTTCAATTTTATTTGAAAAGTAAATAATTGATCATATTTATTTTATTTAAAACTTGATTAAAATTTATTTTAACAAATTAATAAAAAGGCATTATTAATTCTGGAAAGAATAAAATTGAATGAAATATATGATTGGAACGATACCCAAACCGCTGATGGTCAATCCTTGATGGTCGCCATGGCAGAATGGAAGGCCACACGGAAAGTCCAGGTCCCAGAACTGTCTCAGGAGGAAGACGGCGAAAGAGTGTCTTTTAAAACGATTTAATGTAGTAAAAAATATTGAAAGCTTTTCCGCTAGCTGGCTGGAGGGGAGCCTAGAAGCCTAGCCCCACTCCTCTCACAGCACAACGTATTTGGATAATTTCGTCAGCAAAATTCTGAGAGCTTCCGTTCTCACGAAAACTTTCAGAAGCTGACAATATCTGAATTTAAATTTGAAAGGGGGAAAAAATTATGATTAAAATAATGCTTAAACTTTGGGGATCTGTCGAACCTTATGGTTCATAACATCATGAATTTGAACGGACATCAAATTCGTGTTCTAGGAGCTCGGAAACGTGTAAAAAATATATCACATCATAAATTTTCGATTGTTAGGGCAAGACCAATAGTGCATTTTTTCAAATGAAATGCACTAAAAAGCTGTTTCTTCCCATCTTAAAACAAATGCATTCTACTCTCTTGATGAGTACCTTAATTACTAACAGGGATCCTTCATGTATGTTTATTCTATATTATGCATTAAAATAATTCTTGTGACTTGCATACTTATGTGTTTTAGTTTATGTAAGCTCTTGTGTTGACTTATATGCATTTATTTTTGTGATTCTTGTGCTCACTATTGTTGTTTCGTATATTTTCGATTGTATGACTTGCCTATTGCTCTTTATTTGTAGCCTGATGGTTAATAAATTATTCTATTCTACCTTTTGATACCTTTTGGTATCTTATGCAATCTAGGATGGCCACAGTGGATTCATCCTTAGGTGATGTTCTATGAATAGTTGAACCGTTAAGGGGTTGGTTCATCTAATGATAATTGTTATAGCTCGAATTGAGTCAAACCACTATGAAAGCAATATTTTAATATTGATTTAATATGAATAGTCTAGCCAAGCAAGCATAGAAGACATTCTGGCAAGATGGGGAAATTAGTCCAGCTCGGTCAATATTGGTTCAAAAACTGTAAATGTGTCTCTAATTGTAGATCAGAATGTTTCCTAAAATATGAGACACATTTATAATTTTTGAACTGGTATTGACCGAGCTGGAGTCATTTTCCCATCCTAAAAGAATATCTTCTTTGCTTGGACAGACTCTAGCAGTTTATTGAATTTGCATGGTACTCAATTTCTCTATCGGATCTATGAATTCTCGTTTCTTATTAGGTTTTGTTTGAATAATGAATTTAGATGAAGGTCAACTTGAAGTCTCAGATATTGTACATTACAATTCAATTTTACTTTAATGTTTTAGTGCCGGCGTCAAGAGGGGAATTTCAACGTATTCAGCAACAGTTGGAGATGGAAAAATTCCCTCCTGCTTTTCCGGGAGGTCCTCCAAGAGCTTTCCACGAGATATCAGACGAGGAAAGAGCTGCAATTGAGAAGAAGCGTCTGTCTGAGTATTGTCGTAAGGTGTATAAGAAAGCTCACGTCACAAAGATGGAAGAGCGTTACACGACAATTTGTCAAAAAGAGAATTCATTCTATGTGGATACAGTCCGTGCATTCCGAGATCGAAGATATACATATAAAGGCCTCTGTAAGGTGAGCTATAATAAAAATTGACTATTTCTGGCAGAATGCTTTTATCAATGCTTTCATTTGTTGAAAATAATACGCGTACTTTATTTCAAAAGTAATCCGCATGGTTTCATTGAAACTAATCTATTAAAAGATTTTGTTTGACAATATATTGAGTGATCTTGCCTTCCATTTTCGCCGGTTGCGTGCACGTTCATAGTGGAAAGTCGTTTTCAGCAATTTATGAATATAAGTTCCATTCATCTTATCAACAACAAAAGATTTACCTCGTTCTGCACCTGTAAGGAATACTTCGTATTAGCATTTCATTAATATAATGATGACATGACGGCACATTTGATAATTTACTCTTTGGAACATTTTTCTGAAAAGGGTTTCAAATAATTCAATCTTTCTACTTGAATCGCTCATTTATTTCTTTGGCGGTTCAAGTGTAAGAGAGACTTAACTTCTCCCTCCTAGCAATCTACTCTATTCTATTCTCTGTGAATTTATTATTTTTCCAAAATTTATTTGTCGCAATTACTTTGACACCCCTCGTTGTTTCAGGTGGCGAAAAAACAAATTGCAGATGCTATCAAAATGGGAGACGCTGCTGAGATTAAGATAGCAAAAAACAGAGAGGTTCTGTACGATTCATTGCAGTTGGCTCACAAGTGCATTCTGAATTCATTTTACGGCTATGTCATGAGGAAGGGGTACGCTATATTATAATATTGAATTTTATTCAAAATTTTATTCATCCATGTATGATTCATTGTTGAGTGGTGGGGGGCGGATTCGGCTCGTTCAGTGTTGGTTCGGGGACTGTGAGTTCTGTTTGATAATTTATGGCTTTTGGGCCGGTACTGGCCGGGCTAGAGTCATTTTACCGTCTTGTCGGGGTGTCTTCTTTGCTTGGACGTACTCTATAGTGAGTTGGTATGAAACTGGCAACCAGCTGGTAGGCCTAGGCCCTTCATGGGCTGTTGGGCCATTGAGACAGACAGACAGTATTATCATTGACTATGGATATAAGTCATTGACTTATATCCATAGTCAATGGTATTATTCATTGTTTTCCCTTTCACCATGAACCAGTCGTGAATATTTCTGATCAATTAGAAAAAATCTGGTGTGGTACACTCACACAACTTTCCTTGCCATTCACATTTGCTTAATAAGAGTAGGCTATCCATTATCCATACCTAGTCATCAGCGAGTGCAAATTCCATTACGCTATTACTTGCTTCCGATACTAACAGATCAATTTGCACTCACCGACGACGCCTCGCGCTTACCGGCGCTTTGGCTAATCGTTTGTGCGATTTGAAATTTTCACAATTCTATGATGCCTGTCGGCGCTTCGTCTAGATGTTAGCCGAATTGACTTGGATTCTGAATGAAAGTAGATTTTTTGGTACCTATTCCAATATATCGGATCAAAGAGGTGGAATCGATAATGGATCATACTCTGGTATTTTACCAAAGATTTATTATGAAACTCCAATACTTTTTCCAAATGTGATTTTTGTCTCCTTTAAATCCTGATGTGGATTGCTTTGATTGCGAGTTTGATGGGATGGCATTGATACAATTTTTGTACACGAGCGGCAAGCACGCTGCCCGATTACCGAGTCATGTAGTGCGGGTTGCCTATCTACAAACTACTTAACTTTTCAAGTCTGGGGTGGCGCCCCTGCTAATCTTACACAAAGGGGATGTATGCCAGTTGATTGAGCTTATAAATGACTATATAGGGTGTCAGTTTAAAGAAAATAGTTTGAAACATTTTCGAGAAAATCGAGATAGAAATATTGCAAAATCCATTTTTCTCAACAATGCTGCGAATCTTCTGCGATTTTGCCAGGAACGAGACCCATGGCATTTGATAGGGCTTATTTAGGGCTATTCTGGGTATGAGTTTGAAAAAATCCTTAGAGCCGTTTTCGAGAACACCGTGAAAAACACCATTTTTGGCATATTTTCCGCCATTTTTCAATGATTTTTTTAATTTTTTCGAGTCAGGTCCTCATGGTATAAGAACCTTAAGTTATAAATTTTAAGTCAATCGGTCAATTAGGATCGAGATAAAGTGTATACAGATATAGGCACACACATACACACACTTATACACTCACTCACACACACACACACACACAGACCAATACCCAAAAACCACTTTTTTTGACTCAGGGGACCTTGAAACGGATAGAAAACCTAAAATTGGGGTACCTTAATTTTTTTTGGAAAGCAATACTTTCCTTACCTATGGTATGGTAGGTAGGGCAAGGAAAGTAAAAAACATACATAATTGAGAAATTATTGACAATATTATAATTGAACCACCTGACCTGGATAAAATATTTACAGTCCATTCACGATCACTTGAGACGAAATAAACAAACCTTTTGCGTGTAATGGAAGGTCTTCTTCTATGTGAAAAAGTCGGCTGCAGTCGAACAGTTGACTCTTGTCTAGAGCTGTGGTTGGCTACAGACCGACTTGTCTTGTCTCAATACTGTTATCTTGAGCTGTGATTGGCTACAGCTGTTGGTCTGTGGCTGAAAGTTTCGCATAGAAGAAGACCTTCCATTACATGCACACACACTCAAAAAGTTTGTTTATTCCTTCTCAAGTAATCATAAATAGAGTAACTTGTAACTTGGTACTTTTTTGTATGATACAGAAACAAACATATTTTATGCATGAAGAATAATAAAAGTAGATATCTTAATCGCCTTACATAAAACAATCATTCCAGTTTTATTTCTTATTTATACCGTTATTAACTTTGAGACATGAGATCAGGCTGAATTGAGATCAAAATAAGATCTGAGTAATGAGTTAATAGTCTTCAATCATACATAGTAAATTTTCTTTATGAATGTAGCTAACTTATCAAATATTATTTTTTTCATTTTTCATCTATCATAATTTATTTATTTATTTGGAATATTACATCATCGAGGGCACCAGGAGTCAATCCCATCATAACACAAAAAGAGTTACAGAAAACTAAATTGGTGAAATACAAAATTAAAGTAAATTATAATAAGAGTTACATAATTTCGTAAGCATATCCTACATAATTAAACTATATGAAAATCACTAATGATAAACAAACGAATGCAAGAGAAAAAAGTAAATTAGGATTAGTAATGATACATAATCTTTGAAAAAGTAAAATAATAAATAGAAAAGTTAGAAAAACAAATTGGTTAGTTTTAGTAAGTGCTTAGTATAATGCAAAACAACCGGAATTTAAAGATACAACCCATAGCCTATCAAAGAGAACATGTTACAAATTTTTTAAATTATTATAAATTCAATATAATAGACAAAATTATTATACAGCATACAATCCTCTCCTGAAAACACTGTCCAACCATAACAAATCAATCACACTATTTAGCCCATTATATAGTCTGAGAGGTTTGAACAGAGGAGCATTGAAACCACTGACAGTTCTACTCCTGATGAGATCGAAGGTAGGACAATTCCTAGAATTGAATGAGGGAACATGGAAATTCATCAAGGAAAGAAGCCGAGGAGAGGAGAAACGACCCCCGATGAGACCATGAATGAAAATCAAAGAGTCTCTCTCTCGTCGCAACCTCAGTGACACAAAGTGAAATGGACGTAGTTATGCAGAAAGGAACCAATCCACAAGAATAAAAAAATCGTATTTTTCAATATTTGGGTTGATAAACCCCTAGGTAACTGTTTTTGATGAAAAAAAATCACTGGAATCAACCCTTATGGCAATTATGTGGGTTGGTTCCTTTCTGCAAAACGAATATACTACTTGATGTGTTATGCAGAAAGGAACCAACCCACATAATTGCCATGGCATGTTGCAAGAATTCACGGCCAATTAAAAATTACAGAAAATTTTGAAAAGACGTTCAATTCCAGTGGAAAATTTTGATATTTTAACAATTATTCTTGACATGCTGTACAAGTTTTATGGAAAAAATACCAAAAGTCGAACAATTCTGTAAAACTTTATTTGAAAAATAATGAAAATTAGCGGCTGAAAACATAGTTTTTCATTCTTTCTTCCATGAATAACCTCATGCAACTTCAAAAGCTAGAGTGTAATGATGAATACATATATTATGAGTTGAAGCCAATTGAATCCACTGAATAATGGTACCAAGTACAACTATTTATCTCCATAGAGTGCCGAGACACATCTGATATAAGAATTCTTGAATAAGAGGGCTAGTGTGGGGACTTCAGACAGGACACTTGCCAACATGCTAGCTATCAATGGGGAGAAAATCAACTGTATACAATCTCCCCAAATGAATTATTTTAAAATTAAATGAATTGAAAGGGGTATTTTAGTACTCACTTGATAGACCATAATATCAGGCTTTCCGCCAAGCGCTTCTGAGATAGCGCTTTTCATTTATTAACTGACTTACACTTGACTTACGTTAAATTTCAGAAAAATATATGTTTCTATCATTCAAAAAGTAGGTTTTGGAAAGTTCTACAAGTTTCATAAGAGACATTTCCAGTAGAATCATCCTGTAAACTTTCATTTAGAAGATAATTAAAATTTTATGCAGAAATCTAGGGAATCCCTCCATTCTTCCATTTATATAACTTCTGAACCGCAGGACCTACAATGAAATGATTAGACATAAAATGAAGAGAATTTAATTCACTGAAAAATGAGAAAAAGTCTGATTTCTCATTTCCAATGAGTGCTGAGATACATTCAATGTAAGAAACCCTTACAAATGGAAACTTTGAGGGGTGGAGAGGGGGTAGCAAGATGGGGGGGGGGGTGTTAAATTTTGACAGAACACTTTTCTTCATAATATTAATCAATGAGTGAAAAAATTAGCCTCTTATGATTCTTTTTCACTGAAAAAACAAAAATTTTAGTCTGGTTCCTATGGCAATTATGTGGGTTGGTTCCTTTCTGCATAACACATAAAGTAAGATATGTTTTTTGCAGAAAGGAACCAACCCACATAAATGTCATAAAATGGGAAATTAATGCTTTTTTTGTATATAAATATCTAGTTTATGATATTAAAAGCTTATATACGTTCCCAAAATCAGAATATATTATTGGATAATAAAATGGGAGGAATTATTGCAGTTTCATCTTTGGTACGCGATATCTCAAAAGTAGCTGATTGTGGGTGGGTTCCTTTCTGCATAACTCCGTACAAATGTCCTCCTCAACAGGTCAGTTGGATAACTCACAGGACAAGATCCGCCAAAGTGTTTGTAGAACAGGAACCTCAGGAATTTGTTCTGAACCACCTCAAGTCCATGAGAATACACAAGAGTGTAAGGATTCCAAATCAAAGAACAATTCTCCAACACACTCAGGACAAGAGACCTATAAACAGTGCATATTGCATCAAGATTGGTGAAGTCAGATGTGTTACGCATAACAAATCAGCATTTTGTTAGCTTTAGTTATACAATGGTCTATATGTATTGAGAATCTGAGACTGCCATCAAAACTGACGCCCAAATCCTTACAAGAGTCAACTCTATCCAGTTCAATACCCTGAATTCTGTAAGAGAAATTTGTTTTGATAGTCTTTCTAGAGAATGACATGCACTTGCACTTATCAACATTTAACTTGAGACCATTGATTTTAGACCACCTGGACAATCTATTAACATCCTGCTGCAACATAACACAGTCATCTGAGCTGGCTATTTCCATGTAGATCTTCACATCATCTGCAAATACCAAACATTTTGCTCTTTTCATTTGCAGAGACAGTTCGTTGATCAATAATACAAACAGGAGAGGTCCCAGCACACTTCCCTTAGGAACACCCGATGTGCTATAAAAGGGAATTGACCTATAGCTCTTAACCATAACATAGTTTTTGCGATTAAACAGATAACTTCTGAAAAGACTCACTAGCCTCCCACAGAAACCCAAGTCATCAAGTCTTCTCAACAGAGCTCCCTGGTCCACCCGATCGAATGCCTTTGAATAATCTGTGTATATGACATCAACTTCGCCTCCAGAATCCATTGTCCTTGAAATATCCATTGTAAATTATATTAAATTTGTCACCACAGATCTACCCGGAAGAAATCCGTGCTGACAATCAGATAATAGAGGTCGGGAGTACCACAGGATCTCTCCATACAACACACGCTCAAATACCTTAGCAAATACAGACAGCAGGGAGATTGGACGGTAATTGCAAATGAGACTTTTATTTCCAGACTTGAAAATATGTATTACCTTGGAAATTTTCCACCTGGTAGGAAAAATTCCCCTTGCCAGTGACAAATCAAATATGTATTTCAGAGGACCAACCAACAAGTCCTTACACCCATACTACTATGTATGCAGGGATCTCATCCTCTCCAGGACTAGTAGGAGGCTTCATCCTATCAATTGCCTTTCTTATGCTTTCAACAGAAACCGAAGAGATATTCAGGGAACTGGAGGCCAGATCCCTCCTCACTTCATTTTCCTCACTGATCTGGTTGATATCATCTCTAAAGAGGCTAGTAACAGGAGTATAAACAGATTTGAAATACTCAGCAAAACCATCCGGCAACTCAGATCCAACAAAGACCCTATCACCCAGCTCCATCCTATCAGAGATCCCCTTGGCATTGCGTTTGCTATTAACAAACCTCCAAAATTCCCTTAACTCACCTCTCACATTCATCTGAACTAGTTTCATATATTCATCATGAGAGCGAGATATAAGTAGCTTCAGGTCCCTTCTAATAATGACATACTGATCTCTATGGAAAGCTGAAAACTTTTTCTTCCGAGCAGGTTTGTCTTTTCTCCTGATCATCTGTATGATGTCCCGAGTAAACCAAGGAGGATACTTTGAACTAACCAAATTGAAATTTCTTCTAGGTATGGTGACATCAAAACAAGAATAAATAGCAGAATAAGATCAATTGCCAAATCAACATCACTAATGCGGTAAAGATCCTCCCAATCCCTGTCCCTCAAGACCTGATACAGAGAGAGATAGTCAGCTTTTCTAAAATCATATTTCCACTCTCCATTGGATTGTTGGTGATGATTCTCTTTACTGAACCGGACACCTGTCAGCAGGTCAAAGCTGAGGGCTGGATGATGCTCAGAATCTTCTCATGCTCAAGCCCCTTAATCTGCATACTAGACAACACTAAATCAAGAGTACGTCCATTAATATTTTTAACATCATTGTAAGACTGGAGATCAAAAAAATTCAAGAAATTTTTCAACTTTTTAGCACACATAGTTCCATTTATTAGATTGTAATTACCACCAGTTACCTCTGGCAAGTTGAAATCACCAGCAATGAAAAGTTTATCATTAATTGTATGGGAATAGGACTCAATATGATCAAAGTAAGACTCAAAGTCGTTGATAAGAGCATTGTTACGGAAATAAACTATATTAATAAAGATAGGACAAGAGGGCAACAAAATACGAATCATCAAATTTTCTGAATTTTTTAGATTATGTGATGAATTGATATCCAAACACTCTTGTGAGGGTATATCCCTTCGAACAGCAAACCCCCACCTCGACATGAGTCACTACCTGGTCGATCCTTACGATATACAATGTATCTCTCATCAAAAAGTTCAGAATCAATAAAACTGGAATTGGGCCAAGTTTCCGTTATCATGATTCATAATCACATGCCAACACTGATTGAAGAAACTCGTGTGTCTTTGTTCTCAGGCCTCTTTCATTCTGATAATAAACCTTCAAAGAATCAATTCGATAGTTCATGGTGAAAATAGCAGAAAATAAAACTTAATAAGACAAGCCAGATTAGACAAGAAAAGTTGGTAAATACAGATACTAATGTAATATAAAATAGTTCCCTAAAAAAGTCGTTATAAAGTTATTGTAACTATTGATTGTTGAAAAGGAATAGAAAAAAATTTAAATAAATTAGCTTCTAGTATATAAAATTAAATAGGGGAAATGTGCTCAGCACTCATCAAAATTAAATAAAACTCTGAAAAGATAAGCCTTCTACGTATTAATATTGTCAAAATTAACATTTCAGTTCCAAAGGGGAAAAATTGTACTGTTAAAAATTATAATGTCTCATGAAAGAAAAAGGCAACATACTTTGTCTCTAATAAATAGCAAAGTTATTAAATAGAAAACGTCATGAAAATAAATTAAACCCTCTCTCTAGGCTCACTAAACTCTCCACTCTCACTCCCCAAAGATAACAGCAAAACAAGTAAGGGGAAAAAACTTACAACTGGGAAGAAAAATAATCTGAATATAAATTCCAACGCTATCAGATATCATAGTTGAGGCATTGATATGAATCAACTATCAATCGACAAAGAAATGATAAAACTTCCGAAATATCTAAAGATAGATAAGACAGCTAATCATATCCCAACAACAAAACCCAACTACAATTAGTGAGAAGCTACCCACAGATAACGCTTGGACTCTTATCACTACGCAAAAATAATCTATAAAAGAGTAGAGAAAAAGAGAGAGAAAAAAGTATAAAAGAAACTATAAAAGAGAGAACAGAAAAATCATTTGTTCACTCAGTTACGCTTAAGAGACATACACAATATGTGGAATGAAATCATTTGCATAAGAAAGTAAAATAAAATAACACTAGAAAATTCAGAACTGAGAAAGGAAAGTAGAATTATTACTAATGAAAATTAATGATTATCTAGTCTGTAGCTTTTGAGAAAGAGATCAGATCACTATCCGAACGAATGACTGTGACAGGCCCCCCCCCCTGCACACTTCGTGCCTTCACTCGGTCACTCCGATCCACCCACAGGTATTTTATCCTACCAGTCTTTAGTAGATGTTTGGCCTTGCCAAAGAGAACACGTCTTTTCGCCGTCAGAGAAGCGTTGACGTAAATATTATTCGTGCCATCAAGTCCAATATCATTCGGCGTCAGACTACCCTTCTCCTTCTTAGAATTTAAGAACAATTCGGCATCCTTTCTTCGTACGAATCGAACAATAATTCCCGCCGTAGACATGTTATTTTTCTTCTTCAGTCTATCACAACTACTAACAGCCGCCTCCATATCCCCACCAAAGTCAATCGATCTACCGACATCCACTAATATTTTGGAGACATCTTCATCCTGCACTTCAGGAACCCCATATATTTCCAAGCAATTCCTACGCGAATACTTTTCAAGTTCATCAATTTCAGCACTCAAATCACTTAATTTTGACTCAACATGCGCATTCTTTAATTCGAGATATTTTATCGTACTGTTTTGAGAATTGCTTGTATCACCAAGTTCCTTGAGTTGATATCAGCACGGATTGGGGACAAATAACTATTTATACGTTCATCAATTTGCTTCAATAGATTACTCATGCTTTCATCTAACAAACGTTTCACCTTGTCCATCGTGACCACCTCATCACTGCCCTCGAAAACATCATTAGGAAAAGAGGCACCTACACATATGTCTCCATCCGTCAGTGAACGACTTAGTCTTTTAGTCTTAATACATTTCATGCAAGACCATGGATTACTTGTACATATTACCTGGAGCTCCACTTCTGTCAAACCCACACAACTAGCATGATAAATATGTTTACATTGGCTGCAATAGACTACATTTGCTTTGGATTTGAGCGATGGATTCATCACATATTCCACAAGCACCCATTATCACTGTTGAAGAACAAGATTCAATTAAGTAGCTGATCAAATAAAAATGAATAGGATAAAAAGATGAAACCGGAAAATGTTGAATATAAAGGCAGTTCCAGAGCTAATTAGAGTGTAAGCACAAGTTACAATCAGCACTTCATTTAACACAGGAGTAGGAGATAATATCACCTAAACGTCAGTTCA
The DNA here is from genome assembly GCA_017141385.1 of Sogatella furcifera. Classification (NCBI taxonomy): domain Eukaryota; kingdom Metazoa; phylum Arthropoda; class Insecta; order Hemiptera; family Delphacidae; genus Sogatella; species Sogatella furcifera. The sequence goes on from CM029550.1 coordinate 31,322,115, forward strand.
GTTTTTTTTAGAAATTCTAAATTAATAATAATTTCTACAGTAGATTAATGTACGATTCATATTATTGAATTGACTTGATTTTTCAATACATTCTATATGTTCCAGTGCACGTTGGCATAGTATGGAGATGGCAGGCATTGTCTGTTACACAGGCGCTCACATTATCACAAAAGCAAGAGAAATTATTGAACAGGTGAGTTTGTATCATGTGCCATTGAAATGGAAATTATGAAATCAAGTGATTTATGACGATCGATATTTCATTTTGCAATTACTTATTCAGTGGAACATGAAAAGGCCATTTTATATGGTTGCAGATAAACTATGCTATTTAACAACAATTTGAAGGAGAATCACTCAATGAATTGATATCAAACGGCAATGCTCCATTTTTTCACTTCAGTTGATGTTAACTGCTGTAAAGTTTTAAAACTGTATTTTTTTTAAATTGCGGATGATGTCCTCATAAGCATTCTCAGTGTTGGGTAAACTACTTTTTTAAAATAGTAGTGAGCTACAACTACAACTACTTCATTAAAAAAGTAGCTAAACTACACTACAACTACTTTATAAAAAAAGTAGCTAGCTACTTTTTCGCTACTTTTCCTAAAATTCATGATAGAATAATAATAATAATAATAATAATAATAATAATAATTTATTTTTGCATGTACATTACATAATAGAATATTTTTGCAATCGTCAATACAAAAAGTTCAATGGTAACAATTTTCAAAAACGTTTTATGCCTCATTCAAAGTGGCGTTTCAAAGTTCTCTCACTCTTCAATATTATAAGAATAAAACTCCATCAAAGAGTAGAAGCATCTCTCCTGCAGCCAGCTCTTCAATTGTTTCTTGAACATCTTTTCACTTTCGTTATTCAGAAGCACTGTTGGTAGAGAGTTCAATATTTTCCGACTCATATGCTCCGGATTCGCTTCAAAGTGTGAAGTGCGATGAGGCTGGATTCTCAGCAAATTCCTCGACCGCGTTCTGTGTGAGTGTAGTGAGGCACCCGTAATCCACTCATTCTTACGGACAAATCCGTATAGTGCAGCTTCAAGGATGTACAGACATGGCAGCGGCAGGATTCTTGCTTCCCTGAATAGCTCTCTGCATGGGGTCCTTGGTGGCTTCCTGTACATCAATCTCAGCACCCGTTTTTGCACTCTGAAGGGCCTCAATGAAGCAGGTGCTGCTTCCCAGAACATCAATCCAGAACAGAATGTTTTTTTCGTGTGGTTTAGGCAAATAATGTCCATCAAAACGAAAAAACGTTATGCTTAGGCTACACATTTACTATATTGATTGACATTCATTTATATTATACAGAGTGTTGCAGAAGTAGTGTCGAGCATTTTAGGGTATTGTTCCTTGCTAGAAAGCATACCTAAATATCATTTTCACAACGTCTAAAAGTCCTCAATTACTCACACAGCCGCCATTTTTGTTTTACAATTTTCATCAAATCTTTTAGAGGGTACTATAGTGGTCAATTACTATGTAAAATCTACCGAGAAATCCAATAAAACCAGTTAGAAGTTCGTAACTTTGATGTTTATTGAGATAATTGGAAAAATAAGCTGAAAAACTACATTTTACAACTTTAAAGGGATAGAAATAGGATATTTAATTGTTCACTAGTATTTTCGATTATTTTATATTGTAGGAAATTCAATTCTGAAGGAAAAATGTTCAGTAACATTTTTGTCTAAAACTCACCCAAACCTCACAAATCAGGATTTAAAGAAGTCAAAACAGCAATCTTTTCATACCTACTCTTTTTGTCTGTTTTGTTTTTTTTTTATCCTGATTTGTGAGGTTTGGGTGAGTTTTAGACGAAAATGTTACTGAACATTTTTCCTTCAGAATTAAATTTCCTACAATATAGAATAATCAAAGTTACGAACTTCTAACTGATTGTATTCGATTTCTCGGTTGATTTTACATAGTAATTGACCACTCTTAAGGCCGCTACCGATTTATAAAATTGATTCATTAGATGAAAATGAGAAAACAAAAATGGCGACTGTGTGAGTAATTGAGGACTTTTAGACATTATGAAAATGATATTTAAGTATGTTTTCTACCAAGGAACAATACCCTAAAATGCTCGACACTACTTCTGAAACAATCTGTATAATATTAATGTGGATAGATATGGACCATACTATTGTAGAATTGTTTTTTATTTTAAATAGGTAATTATTATCAAAGTACCCTTTTTGAATTTCTTTTGCATTGAAAAATAATTCAAAAAGGGTACTTTGATAATTATTTAAAACTAGCCGGGTGGCTCGCTTCGCTCGCCTTCTCCGCCTGGACCCCCGACAGTATCAGCAGTGTCAGTGAGTCAAGCAGGCTCGCTTCGCTCGCTTGCATAACCTCTGTCAGTGTAAGCTGAGACAAACAGGCTCGATCGCTACGCTCGCCTGCAAATTCCGTTCAGAAGGGATTCAAAACTTATTGAACACAGCATTTCTAGACCTAATCTGCACCTGTTCACCAAATTTCGACATTTTCTACCGATTTATTCTCGAAAAATCCAAGAAAACTCTAAAAATTCCGAAAAATAGTAGAACGCTAAAATTGAGCGTAACCTTAGGAACTATATCGGACACTTGATTGAAACTTGATTCAATATCTTCTAAATTAGTTTATTTATAATCTCACTGAACCATTCAATTTACAGTTAGGATTGGTCGTATCAAGGTGGAAGATATGCAACCCGCAACACATCTACAATTTTGAAAACCTGTTTACTGGCGTAATATTGAACGGATTGCAAAAATATTTTAACACAAAATTTCTAGACCTCATTTGAACCTGCCCACCAAATATCAACATTTTCTACCGATTGGTTCTCGAAAAAATGAGGAAAACGCCGAAAAACTCTAGAAAAAATGAAATATTTGGCGTATCCTTGAAAAGTTTTTAAAATCCTTTCTTAGCGCGCTTCTAAACGTCCAACTGAAAATGCCTGCCAAATTTGAACGCATTCGCTTTAGTGGATTTTTAGTTTTGGTGATGAATGAATGAATGAAACAGTCAGTCAGTCAGTGCCATTTCGCTTATATAGATATAGATAAAAAACAGTGATAAAAGTAGCCCTGAGATTGAGGAAACACTATTGTAGAATGTATAATAATTATAATTATATGCACCTTAATGTAATAGAGAAATATGGAACTACAAAATCATTCTATTGCAACATTTTCATATCATACCAATTCACAAATCAAGAACAAACAAAAAATTTACTTGAAAATTACAGACCTATTTCCCTCTTAGCTTCTGTTTCTTAAATTATTGGAAAGTGTGTCATTTTGGAGGTAAAATTGATGAAATATTTGGCAAATAACGATATTCTAGCTTATTTTTGATCATTTATTATATAAATAATTATGGGCCACCAGCCCACTTGGGGGCTGGTGGCATCGATTTATCGATCATTGTACTATCAATTATATGAGTTGATGTATAACTTACCAAAAGTAACGTGAAAAGTAGCGTGATTTACGCTACATACTACTCTTGAAATGTAGCGCGCTACTATATTTATATTTATACAATTTTTAAAAAGTAGCGTCGTTACACTACAAACCAAAAAAAGTAGCGCGCTACACTGAGCATTTTAGCTTGTGCGTGGGTAATGGGTATTGAGTGCGAAGGTGATTGATGAGGTGAAAAACAGCCATGCCACTGGGACTCGAATCCAGACCTGGCAGTGCTAGCGGACTGAAGGTTGTGACGGCCTAACCCACTGCGCCAACCAGGCCGGCTGGGCTTTGTAGTGTGGGCTTTACTACTGTAAGTGGGCAATACTACTGTATTGTGGGCTTTGTAGTATTTGTGACTTAGTGACATTATATTTGGAAGCGGTTTGTCCCAGTGGTAGAGAGCGTCTAATCGGTGAGATTAGATAAGCGACGTGCCTCTGCCACCACTGTTGTACTGGTGACCGGTTCCTCTGAATTTAATTTATGAGCCTCAAAAATCGCTTCCCGGTGGTACGGAACCCACCTAAAGCAGTAGGTCCATTCATCTCTCATCATCATCATCCTTCCCATTACCCACGCACAGGCCCAAGAGCCCACGTGGGCATCACCCTAAAATACCACACCATAAAAAAGGGGGTAGCTCTTATGCTTCTAACAAGTTGAATGACATTTTTGTTGGGAATTATTAGATATTGCAGTACACCACCTGCTGGATAATTATAATTATGATAACAAAAAATATATTCATTTGTTATTTAACTTCATCATTTTCAAACAGATATAAAATTAACCGTTTCAATGTTTTTGCGTTATTCAGGTTGGCCGTCCTCTGGAATTGGATACCGACGGAATTTGGTGTGTGTTGCCTGCATCGTTCCCTGAAAACTATGTTGTAGAATCAACTCATCCAGGAAAATCAAAAGTTACCATTTCTTATCCGAACGCTGTCTTGAATTCCATGGTCAAGGTATCCGAACTTTATTTTAATTCTTTACAGCAAAATTGCCTATTCCATACAATTCCTTTGGAAATATAAATTTGAATATGTGGTTTACCATCTTGAAAGCTGTATTTATTATTTTTATTCCAATCCTTACACAATGTGAGCAAACACTCATCATCATAATGGTATCAATAAGTGTTACTTATAATTAGGTGAATCATTCAATTAATTACAGCAAACGTTTGATTTTTTTTAATTATTTAATTTCAACCCACGTTTTTAGTTTTCAACTTGGGTGAGCTTCTAGACTTGATCAGCAATCGACAATTAGCATTAATGATTACTGGAGCTTGAAATGATTGCTTAAGAAATAGAAGTGTTTGTTGAAGTAATCAGAGTTGAAAAATAAATTAAATATCTTTTAAATTATAACATTTACTCTATTTAATATTTTAAATGAACATTTCTTTGTACCTATTAAACTCCTATATGGTTCGATTGCTGCCTTCTCTCACTCAAATGGGATAGCCGGGTTTGGATCGGATTCTCACGAACCAATTATTTATTTTTGTCTTTCATAACAGGCGAAGTTAGGACTCGCAGGTCCTTTCTTACACTTAACCTTGAATAATTAGAAAGTAACATCAATACTAAAGTGTTACAATTACATGTCACAAAATGTATTTATACTTTGCTTTATAATGTATTTATACTTTGTATTTATAATGCTTTGAATAATCTCATAATTGTTTTTCTAGGACAATTTTACAAATGATCAATACCATGAGCTGGTTGATGGGAGAACTCTCAAGTACGACAGGAGAAGTGAAAATTCTATCTTTTTTGAAGTTGATGGTCCCTATCTTGCTATGGTATTACCTGCATCGAAAGAAGAAGGCAAAAGGTTGAAGAAAAGATATGCTGTTTTCAACTTTGACGGATCCTTAGCCGAATTGAAAGGGTAATTATTAAACAATTTAAATTCCTTCTATAGTCCTTAGAAGCAAAGAAGACATTCTGACAAGATGTAAAAATGACTCCAGCTCGGTCAAAAGTGGTTAAAAAATTATAAATTTGGTCTTAAATTGTAGGAAACAATTTGATCTACTATTAAGACCACATTTATAATTTTTGAATCAATATTGACCGAGCTGGAGTCATTTTCCCAAATTGCCAGAATGTCTTATTTCCTCGGACAGACTATACCTTATTGTTGAATGATTCAGTACTTGATCATTTGGAAACGTAAATTACTTCCAATTCTAGAATAATTATTCTATATTATTACTTATAACCCATTTTTCCAACTTCAAATTCAAGGATCTTGTTTTATTGTTTTAATTACTTACTTATTCATTTCAAAGGTAGGCTATCCGATACCTTTAGACTCATCTCCCAAAAACAAATAAGTGTTTAGAGCTGCTTTATAAAGTAACAGTTGTATAAAATATCATTGATAACGCTGTATTCTTGTTCCTCTACTTGAACATTACAATCACTTTTCAACATTTTCCAAATGTTTTAAATTAAACGGCTTAATAGATTGGCACAGATGATCACATTTGCCATTTTTGAACTTTTGTATCGTTTTTTTCCAGATTTGAAGTGAAGAGGCGTGGGGAATTGCAGCTTATCAAAAATTTCCAGTCCTCTGTCTTTGAGGCATTCTTGAAAGGTGACACGCTGGAAAAATGCTACGCAGCCGTAGCAAAAGTAGCTGACTACTGGCTGGATGTGTTGTACTCTAAGGTGAGTCTTACAAGAGAATACATCGTCAAGAAACTTAATTATCGCCATTAATAAATTGTAGATTCTATTGCCTTTGTCCTTTCAAGCACTTTGAAATACCTTGTATTCAAGGATTTTATTATTGGGAAATTTAGCACGTTTATCATCTGATTAACACATGCAGAAAAGAAATTTATTGGGTTAAATTCAGTGAATCAGGATTCCATTATCAAAAGATTATCTCTTCACAATTTTCTTAGCTGATCAAGTGACATGGCTTCTAGTTTGTTGTACTTGTTGTTTATGGAGAGTATTTAAAATCATTTGAGTTGAAGAATAAGAAATGGGAAAGCATGTGGAAATGATGACATATCACCTGAATTTGTGAAGTATGGAGGACCAAAGCTGATAGAAATATTGAGATATTTAATGAATAAGATATGGTATGAAGAAACCATCCCAATGTATTGGCAAAATAACACAATAGTTCCCATCCATAAGAAAGGAAGCACTCTTGACTGTCAAAACTATAGAACAATTTGTTTAAGCTTAGTAGTCTAGAAGCTGTATATCAGGATTCTAGAACAAAAGTTGAGAGCAAGAATCGAGAATGACCTGGAAGATGAACAGGGACCTTTTCGGCCACACAGACAGACTCAGGATCAAATATTTATTTTAAGAACTGCCATTGATAAGTGCCTGAGTCGAAGGAAAAATTATGTGTGGTATTCATCGATATAAGTTCAGATTTTACACTGTCATTAGAAATGAGGTATGGGAAATTCTCAGACTGAAAGGAGTGGAACCTAGAATAAGAATAAGAAATTTTATTTGCCATTAAACAATAATTACAAACATTGTAATAGGCATTGCCACAGTTTCAACATACATGAAATTTGTCATTATTAGGTCATACAAATTCATAAGTCTATAAATTATTATTTTTCAGCAATAAAACATTATTTCGACTACTATGTATTTGCCATATTTTGTCAATTACAAAAAATTGAGTAGGCTATCATGAATACATTTTTCAAATGAGCAGTTTAAAGCATAAATAATATAAAATTGCTCCGGCAGCTGGCGGTCGGAAAGAGTGCATTTCAAATGCAATTCTATGATGGCTCAAATCATATGACTTATAATGAGCTATTCAGGGTATGAATTCAAAGGCGCCGTTTTCGAAAAACACAATTTTTGGCATTGTGTTATTCGCCATTTTCTCTGCCATTTTTTATTGGATTTTTTTCGTTGATGGCTCAAATTGTAGGGAATAATAAGGGTATTATACCCACCAATTTTCAAAACGATCACGTTATTGGTCGATTTGTAGTGATTTTTCAAAATTTTCATCCCCCAATTTCACCCCCTACCCTTGGACCAATTTGGCTGGTTAACGAACTTGACCGAGATATTAACACTAATGATTTTTGTGCAAAATTTGGTCGCTCTCCGACAAGCCCTTCGGGAGTTATCGTGTTAACAAGAAACTGTACATATATAAATATATATATATATATATATATATATATATATATATATATATATATACCCGTCTTTCGGAGGAGACGATAAGCCGTCGGTCCCGACTACCTAAAAAGTAGTCGTCATCTATCATCCATTTCATTACCCACGCACAAGCCTATGAGCGTATGTGGGCTTCACCCTCATAAACAAATAAACAAACAAACAAACAATATATATATAGATATATGAATTTGAACGGACATCAGATTCGTGTTCTAGGGGCTCGGAAACGTGTAAAAAATATATCACATCATAAATTTTCGATTGTCAGGGCAAGACCAATAGTGCATTTTTTCAAATGAAATGCACTAAAATATAGTTCTTACATAGAATGAATAAAAACACTTGATCTAAATACTGGTAACTAATTCACCAGTATCACAGTTCATGTACTCTTTTAGATTATAGAATGGTTTTGTTCTTAACCATTTATTTGTAATTTTTTTAAAATTTTATTTCAGGTAACTTTCTTATTTCTAAAGGATGTTTGTTGAATATCACAGATCTCTGATACAAATGGCTCTTATGAGTTTTTGATATTAGAAAATATGGAGTAATAAGATCAGTATTAAATCTAGTATTGTAATTGTGGTTATTGTTATTTTGAGCAAATCTGTTGAAAGTTTTCCTTACTTCTATTAAATTATAATAAATGAACAATGAAGGCACTGTCATAATCTTATATCTTACAAAACTTTCCGTACAGCTATCTCTTTGACTTAGGTTTGCTATTATTCTTATTACTTTTTTCTGCATTAAAAGTACTTTTTTGGCGTGACTGCTTTTTCCCCACAACATTACTCCGTAGCTCACCAGAGAGTGAAATAAGCCAAAATAGGTAGTTAAGAGCACTTCTGTGCTTACACAATGTTTAAGTTTCCTTATTAAAAACACAATTCTTGAGGCTTTCCTGCACAACATTTCTACTTGCTCCTTCCAGGTGAGCTTGCTCTCAATGTACAGGCCTAATAGTTTTACTGCTCTATTCTCAACCATATTATCATTAAGTGAAAAGTATATAAATTCAGTTTTTCCATTATTTATGGCTAATTCATTTGATTCAAACCAGGCTGTTGACAATCTAATACTTTCTATCAACATTGCTACAACCTCATTATGCCTTTTTTGGAAACACATCAAGGTGGTATCGTCTGCGTATATTACAGGTAGGCTCATAGGGGTAACATTACAATAGAAATCATTGACAAATATTAAAAAGAGAAATGGACCCAATATTGAACCTTGTGGGACTCCTGCAGTTACATTGAGAACTTGTGACTTCTTATCATTAACAATAACAACCTGTTTTCTGTTTTTTAAATAAGACATAACATTTAATTCTTTTTCTAGGATGTTGTAAAAACATCATTTTCTTTCTAAGATGGAATGTGAGATACAATCAAAAGATTTTCTTAAATCTATCAGACAAACACCTGTTGATAACTTATCTTCAAAAGCTACCAATATTCTATTAATAATAGTTTCAACTGCCATTACAGTGGAGTGCTCTGGTCTATACCCATATTGGTGTTGATAGAGAAGGTTATTTGAGTCAAAGTAGTCATACAGTTGAACAAACATACAAGCCTCAATTATTTTACCTATTATTGGCACCAATGCAATTGGTCTATAACTATTTGGTTGAGTCCTGTCACCTTTCTTGTATACAGGGCTAATTTCACTAAGTTTAAGTAGCTCTGTAAATTTGCCATTCATCAGCACAAGATTCACCAGGTAAGTGAGTGGTGTTAATATACCAATTATAAAACCTTTTATAATCACATTGTTCAGTCCATAGATATCACTTGCTTTCGAAGAACTTAAATTTCTAACTATGTCCAATATCTGCTTTGATTCCACTTTCTTCCATTTAAAATGTTGTTCTGTATCTACAGGCATATTGAAATTTTCCAATAAATCTAAAGGATCTGTTGTGAGCCCAGTAACATTATTAATAGAATTGGGTACATCAACAAAGTATTTGTTTAGAATGTCCACAGATATAGGTGGTTCTTGGTGTCTACTCCTTACATTTGTTGATTCAGTTCTTATAATACTCCATGCTGTTTTACATTGGTTTTTAGCGTACTTAATACAATTGTCATTAGCCTTAATTTTAGATTGGATGATAGCTTTCTTGTAAACTTTCTCAAACTCTAAAAACCTATGTTTATTCTCATCATTATCATTTGTTTTTCAACTATTATAAAGAGCTATGAGCCAGAATCTCATATTGGCAATTTGTGGTGTGTACCATTTATGACTAATTTTCTTATCAGATCTTACCCTGTAGCTTATTTCTGGACAAATTATATCAAAGGAATACATTACAATATTTAAAAAATATTCACAAGCAGCATCTGCATTTACACAATAATACAAATGAGACCAGTCATCATTTAAAAAACTATATTCAAGCTCTTTTAATCTAGTAGCAGTGATTACTCGTTTTTTAAAGAGCTAGACACTGTCGGTTCAGGTTTGCTCAGAAATATTTCCAGACACACTCCTGCATGATCTGATAACATACCTTCTCCCAATAATTTGGATTTATAAAACTCAGGATGGATATCTGTAGCAATATTATCTAGACACGCATTGCCTCTAGTAGGTAGCTTGTTTGCACAGTAAAGGTTGAATGTCCTAAGCAAGTTCAAAAAATCCTGGCCAGCCATATTTATGTTCAAAATATTCACATTGAAATCTTCCACCAAAATTATATTGTATTTATGACTTTTCGTAATAATAAACACCATTAAATTTTCAAGAAAAGTAAGAAATGTTTTAAAATTAGAATCTGGTGTCCTGTATATATTAACTATAACTAAACTCTATTCTGGTAGTTTAACAGCTGAAGCTTTACATATGAAATCAGTACTATATTCTGATACATCAATAATTTCGAATTTTGTGTTTCGTCTGATCTAAATAGATGAGCCCCCATGAACCTCTGGTAGTTTTCTACAATAGGCACTTCCAAGCACATAATTTTCTGGGACATATAGGTTAATTTCATCCTCATGACACCAATGCTCACATACACACAATATATTTACAAGCCCAGAATGAAGTTCAGCCTCTAACAAGCCTATTTTATTCCTTATGGATTGCATGTTGATATGAAGAATATTCAAGTTAGATCGCCCAATGTTTGAAGCTAAGTCAGGGATTGACGTTCTTGATTTGACTTTAAAAAACGGTTTTGTGACACAGCTTTGTTTCTTGGTGCTCTTTATTTACCAATAACACATCTTTGTGGCCATAAATTGGGATGCATCAGCTCATCGGCCAGTTCCAGAGGTACTGGTACCTTGAAAGAGCTATAAGTATTATATTTGGAATTAATCTTTTCACAAACATAAACAGTTGAGTCCTTGAGACTTTTGAGATAAGCCACTACATCATCCGTATTGTTATGGAATTTGACTCTGTCTTGGCCTTGAGACGGTTATACACCGAGTGATGGACAGGCAGGGATGAGAGGTTTTGTGTAAACCAAAAATTGCTTTGTAAACAGACAATTATCTCGAACTGTCTCGAAGTCATCATACCAGAAATTTCTTGTTAATTCTCGAGCCCTCTAGCATTCTCTTGTTAATTCTCAGGAGCCTATATAAGATAAGAATGTTTGCAGAGTCAGTCAGTCTTACTTGAGTGTATATTCATTCTGTCAGTTCTTATTCTTCTTAGTATAACCTTGCGTAATAAAGACTTTCATCATTTCTTATTCAGTGCATTATTAACTTGTGTCATTTTGTATTGTGAAACATTATAAACTCTTGTGCTATCTTCTGTTCTGTTATAGTTTATCTTTTTCCAGTGTGTTATAGCAGTGTAATTAATAAAGTTAATCAGTATAAATTGCCTCAAGTCTTTTATTATAGTGGAAACCCATACCAATTGGTGTCAGAAGTGAACTATTATTTTCAGTTGATTGAACCATTATCTTGAAGTGAGTGAACTGTGATCTTTGAGTGTGAACATCTTTGTGTGTGAACTTTATTCTCCAAGAGTGAACGTTAGTCTTCTGTACATATTTGTGAACTGTGTAATGTTTGTGGAACGTGAACTGAAATGGCAGGGAAAGTTGTGAAGCTCACTAGTTTGAAAGTAAATCAGCTGAAGCAAGAATTGGAGGAGCGAGAGCTGGAAACAAATGGGGTAAAATCTATCTTACAAGATAGAGACTCCAGGAAGCACTGCTGGCCAAGGGTCAGGACCCAGATACCTTTTTGTTTGAAACAGATTCGGGAGCTCTGGTGAGTACATTGGAGAGTAAATTTGAATTGGTTGAAAGTAAAATGGAAGAAAATAAATCAGCTTTGACAAATTTGGAGAGTAAAATAGAAGAAAATAAAACAAATTTGGAGAGTAAAATGGAAGAAAATAAGTCAGCTTTGACAAATTTGAAGAGTAAAATAGAAGAAAATAAAACATCCTTGGAGAGTCAATTTGAATCTCTGAAAGAAACATTTGAAGGAAAACTACAAGAAAATAGTCAAATTTTGGAAGATAAATTTGAAACAAAATTTAAAAGCATGGAAGATAAATTTGATAAGAAGATTAAAGAGCTGCAAAATAATGACACTAGTGGAGGAAGAGCAACCTTGAAGGTAGATGATAATGCTTATCAAATTGAAAAGGATACTTCAGTAAATAACTGCAATGTGCCTATTACCATGCCAAATTATCATGGTGGACTACCAACGTTTGATGGAAAGACTCCATGGGAAGATTACCGTACCTTGTTAGATGTGTATGCCAATAAATATGGATGGACACCAGCAGCAAAGGCTGATAATTTGTGCCTATCACTTCGGGGAGATGCACTGTCAGTACTCCAGATGATTCCAAAGTCTGACAGAGGCAACATTGGTGAACTGTTGAAACATATGGAAATGAGATTTGGCCAATGTATCATCTACACCGTTCAGAATTGAGGAACAGAATCCAGAAGCCAAATGAGTCACTTCAGGAATTTGAAGCTGACATAGCTTGCTTGGTGAGGATTGCCTACCCAGCATCAGGGGATGATGAAATGAACGAGAGTATTGCAGTTGATAGATTCCTGGATGGTCTACATGAGCCAGAAACCCAACAAGCTGTTAAACTGGCTCATCCTCAGACCCTTAGTGAGGCATTACCTCAGGCCTTGGAATTTGAAGCTGTGACACAATCTGTGAGGAGCCATGCATGTGTTCACTCAGTATTAGGGAAAGATAGCCATGAGGAGCTGGTGGAGGAAATAACAAAGAGGATTTTAGAAAAACTGAAGACTGCAAAGAAGGAGATAAGGTGTTGGGGCTGTGGAGAGAGGGGTCATCTACAAAACAAATCCCAGAGAAGTCAATGTCTGACAAGAAGCAGGAAGGAAAGGAAGCAGTGGCTAACAGTATAACTGTAGCTACAGACTACTGGGGAGGAGATGAAATGCTGAAAGACCAGGAAGAGGATCCTGATTTAAAACACCTGTGGGCTTGGAAGCATTCTACTCAAGGAAAACCTAGCTGGCAGGAAGTAGCACCATTGTCACCACATGTTAAGACCCTCTGGGCAAAATGGGAGTCAATTGTGGAAGATGGGGGAATCTTGAAGAGGGTGGTGGAGAATGTTGCTGGTAATCAAAAAAGACTGCAAATCATTGTACCAAGGAAAAGAGTTCCTGAAGCATTAAAACAGCTACATTATGGAGTCTCTGGTGGACATTTTGGAGTGCATAAGACCCTGGAAAAGGTTTGAGAGAGGTTCTACTGGCGAAATTCAAAAGAGGATGTCAAGAACTGGTGCCGGAATTGTGCAGTATGTGCATCTGCCAATGGCCCTATGCCTAGGAAGAGAGCCCTTATGCAGAAATACAATGTAGGTGCTCCATTTGAACATATAGCCATTGACATAGCTGGACCATTCCCAATTACTGATGGTGGGAATAAATACATCTTGGTTGCTATGGATTACTTCAGCAAATGGGTAGAAGCCTATGCCTTGCCAAATCAAGAGGCAGTTACTGTAGCAGATGTATTGGTGAAGGAGTTCTTCAGTTGTTTTGGCATACCATTAGAGTTACATTCAGACCAAGGAAGAAACTTTGAATCTGCTGTGTTTTCTCGGATGTGTGAAGAATTGGGAATCAACAAGACTAGGACAACACCACTGCACCCCCAATCAGATGGAATGGTTGAGCGAATGAGCAGGACTATGGGAAAATACCTATCACAGGTGGTATCCAGACATCAACGGGACTTGGATCAACACCTGCATTTCTTCCTGATGGCATACCAAAGCACAGTCAATGAGACTACAAGGATGACTCCAGCAAGAGTAGTGGCGAGATATGCGACTACCCTGTCCAGAAGCAGATAGATGAGATTCATGCAACCGTCTGCACCAACATCCAGAAAACCAGTGACATGATGAAGCAGCGCTATGACATCAAGGCCAACCATGGAGGATACCAGGCTGGTGACATGGTATGGTTGTACAATCCTCAACGACGTTGTGGATACTCTCCCAAGTTGCAAACCTCCTGGGATGGACCTTATGAAGTGGTCACAAGAATCAATGATGTGGTCTACAGGATCAAGAAACCAAGAGGTACTCCACGCATTGTTCATTTCAACCAACTGGCGCCTTATCATGGAGACAATGCTGCAAGGGGAGTTCAAGAGGTGAAGGCTCTTCATCCTGCCATCCCAGATTTTGAAGGATTCATGGCCAATCTAGGGATGTCACTGGAAGAAGGAAATGTCACCATCAGTCACCAGGACTTATTCACCCTACCAAAGAGCTATGCCATGGCACATTGCATTGCTAGGAATGTGGGAGCTTTGAGAGGAATTGCTACAGTCTAGGACAAAGTTTAAGAGATTGGATGAATTGAATCTCCAGAATCCAGCTGTGGGGAAAGCACTTCATCTTCAGGATCAGAACCAACATCTGTTCTATTTGGTTACAAAAGACCAACCCCAGCAGGAGTCAACATATCAAGCTTTGTGGCAAAGTCTGATGCATCTATGAACTCACCTTCAATTCCTGGGAGTGAAGCGGCTTGAAATCCCAAGACTGGGCTGTGGCTATGATGGATTGGACTGGAAGATTGTGAGACTATTGATTGGAAGAATCTTCAAGGACACTGAAATTAATGTCACCTGTTGTGTCTTCAACCCATGGGTGGTTACACAAGTGGATCCATTGGTACCAGCTTCTACTGTTTGTACTTCCAGGATGGATCTGGACTGTTCTAGGACAGAACAGTTTTGAGGAGGGGGCAGTGTTATGGAATTCGACTCTGTCTTGGCCTTGAGACAGTTATACACCGAGTGATGGACAGGCAGGGATGAGAGGTTTTGTGTAAACCGCCAAAAATTGCTTTGTAAACAGACAATTATCTTGAAATGTCTCAAAGTCATCATACCAGCAATTTCTCGATAATCTCAGGAGCCTATATAAGATAGGAATGTTTGCAGAGTCAGTCAGTCTTACTTGAGTGTTTAAAGAAGTGTGTCAGTTGTATTGTGTGATGGACAAACCAGACGTTATATATAGACACTCTATAGTTATATTCATTCTGTCAGTTCTTATTCTTCTTAGTATAACCTTGCATGATAAAGACTTTCATCATTTCTTATTCAGTGCATTATTAACTTAGTGTCATTTTGTATTGTGAAACGTTATAAACTCTTGTGCTATCTTCTGTTCTGTTATAGTTATCTTTTTCCAGTGTGTTATAGCAGTGTAATTAATAAAGTTAATCAGTATAAATTATAGTCTCAGTATAATCAAGTCATTTATTATAGTGGAAACCCATAACAGTATCAACTGACGAGTCAAACCCCGACAAAAACAACCAGAACATTTTTGTAGCAGCTTTCAAAGGAACAGGAAAACCATCTTTAGCTTTCATGGCACCATGAATAATGCTATTACGCTTAGACCTTTTATCACTCACCTCCAACTCATATACACAATTAAATCTGCCTATGAGAATGCCAAAGGCTTGGTGAGAATTGGTGGCAATAAGTCAAATTCGTTCAATATGAATAAAGGCATAAAGCAAGGAGACAGCCTAAGCCCTCTTATTTTTGTAGCAGTAATGGATGAGGTATTAAAGATCTGTAAAAGACGAACAAGTAAAGTAAAAATTGGAAATTGGCGAATGAGATCAGTTTATCTGCAAAGCCTTTTCTATGAAGATGACATAATTCTTTTTGCTGAGTCCGCTGAGAGCCTGCAACAGAGTGTGGTTGAATGGTGGGAAGAGCTTAGGAGAAGAGGTATGGAAGTTAATACTAACAAAAGCAAGGTTATGATAATAAAAAAGAACTGGGATGAAGATGAAAATATTGAAATCAGGTGTGGAAATAACACTTTGGAGCCGGTAAAATAGTATGAATATTTAGGAACCCAAGTAACAGATGATGAAAAAATTGGCCAGGAAATATTAAACAGAATAAAGAAAGCCACAAAAATATATTTCCAAATAAACAGGACCATCCTGGGTAAAAATGAAGTGAGGGAGAAAGCTAAAATGCAAATTTATGAAGCCGTCTACAAGCCAATCGTCTGGCCAATGATTGGAAAACACACCTCGAAAATTACAGCTGCAGAGATGAAGTATTTAAGAAAATCAAAAGGGCTCACAAAAAGAAATAGAGTGAGAAGTGAACGAATAAGAAATGAATTGAACAGGAAAGCAATAAAGGTAGTTGTTGAAGAGAGACAGATGAAATGGTTTGGACATGTAGTGAGAATGGATAAGGAACGCGGAGTTAGAAGAATTATGGAGGCAGTGCCGGGTGGTACGAGAGGTAGAGGACGACCAAGAAAGACATTGTTAGACAATATAGAGAAAATTGGAGCTGGTAGAGGAAAGACAGTTGGTGAAATGAGGAGAATGGCTAGGGACTGAGATACTTGGAGAAGGTGGACCGAGCAACACCCAACGCCTTAACAGGCACAATAGATTAGATAAAGAAGAAGAAGAGTTGAAAACAGTGAGTTTCCTAAAAATATACATACAATTTTATATTAATGAATGACTTTTAATACTAAGTAACTAATGAATACTGTGGAATTGTACATTGAGGTAAATTACTTCGAAGCAAATATATATCATTTATGCTAGAAATCTATTTTTTAGGATGAAGCCCACTCGAACCTTATTCTTACACCTGGATAATGGGAAAAATTACCTGGGATAAATTATTATTAAGCTAATTTAGATAGGTTGAACTATATGTAAGTGTGAAAGTCTTTTAAGAGATTATTAGCTTTTCTAGTCTTGCAAATTTATTTCTAATAATAATTTTACTTTTTCTATAAGTTAATTAATTTTACTTATTTGCAACCAGAACGTATTGAATGAACCTTTCGCTTTATTTTTGCAGGCAGCAGACATGCCCGATACTGAACTATTTGAGCTAATCTCAGAGAACCGATCGATGTCGCGTAAACTGGAGGATTACGGTGCTCAAAAGTCGACATCAATTAGTACGGCGAAACGGTTGGCTGAATTTCTCGGCGACCAAATGGTGAAGGATGCCGGCCTCGCCTGCAAATTCATCATTTCTCGCAAACCAGAAGGCTCACCGGTTACTGAAAGGTTAATAATTATAATTTATGTGTAGCTTCAGTATTTGAAAAGATATATTAGTATGGCTTTTTATTGGTGGGGTGAGGAAACCCTCTCCCAAGCCTTTGTCTTATCCTTGAGTTGAACACGAAGAGCTGTGATTGGCTACAGCGGTTTGACTGACCGCCTCTACTTACCCCATCAACAGCAGGTTTTAAGGGTGGGTAGGTTTCACCTTGCCTTAATCGGTCATGATCTTGTCACCCATCAAAAAGCACTTTTGAATGTTACAATATCAATATAAGAAGTTAAGAGTAGAAAATTATTTTTCCAGACAAAAGCAGAAACTAGAAATAAAATTATCTCTTGTTTGTGTCAAAAGAGAACAAAATATGATACAAAATGAGGAACATGATTTGGTAATTACCACTTAATCTGCTTTATTCTAAATTGTGTTTCTCATTTTGTATTATATTTTGTTCTGTTTTGACACGAACAAGAGAGAATTTTATATCTAGTTTGTCTAATTTTAATCTAAAGGATATGACTACGTCCATAACTGCATTATCATTCATTACGTAGCAATAACATTTAATTTATTTATTTGTAGCTAAAGTTGCTGCTTTGTATGCTTTAAAAACCATAAGATATAATGAAGTTTATTGTCACATTCAATTTACTAAAATAATTTTCAGTTTCTTCCATACATCCAGCATTTATACTACAAATTAATATCTTTACAGTCATATAAATGTTGAGGGTATTCATAAATAATTTTGACTTGAAATTAAATACTGATGCTGTAGCTTGCCTGATGATGTTTCAATGGCTTTTTGAGTAGTTATGAAGTTGATATTGTGGTAGTTATCCATATAGAATATACTAAGTAGTCAATGTCTTTTCATCCAATGTTGTAATGGCTTCAAACTATATTTTATTTGAATTTCTCAGTAATTTTGAATCATTTCAACTAGAAAATCAAACTTACGATTTGATAAAAAAATTTCAACTTATCCAGTCCTAATTAATTTTATATTTCTTTCTCTTTTGTTTCAGTCTGAAAAACTTTGTAACTTGGAATTATTAATTGAAGTAAATAATTACGAATGAATTGACTTGTGTCCAATTACATAATATGAGAATTTTTTAAACTATAAATGAAAAACATCATGTTGAGTATAAAAATATTTCTGTGTTCGTTTAGAGCGGTTCCACTGGCTATTTTCCAAGCAGAGCCCAGCGTGAAGCGGTTTTTCCTGCGGAAGTGGTTGAAGGACAACTCTCTGGATAATATTGACATCAGACAAGTTCTAGACTGGGATTACTATATTGAACGTCTTGGTGGCGCTGTTCAGAAAATTATTACCATTCCTGCTGCCATGCAAGGGGTGAGATTTATTATTGTACACTTAACTCAGAGCCTGGATTTCTTTCGCTCATTTGCTCTAGCTTCTAAATTATTTATTATAAAACAAAATATTATTTAAATACGGCATTTGAAAAAAATTCTTCTCTTAGAGTAATGTTCAAGAATCGTTATCCAAAAACAAGTAGAAGAGACAAGGAAAACAAAGGAAAGGTAGACCGCGAGAGAATTTGGAGGCTTAACTTGAAGGCCTGGGTCGAGAGAGAGGAAGCTCCATGAGGGGAATGAGAAGAATGGCTGAGGACTGGGAAGCGTGAAAAAGATGGGCCGAGGCTGGGACCTCTAAGCTGTAATGGCAGAAGGGTAAAAGAAGAAGAAGAAGCCTATGCTGGTGATTTGAAATGCTTCTCTAATATTTATTATATTTATTTACATATCAGTCACACAAAAGTATGTTGAGATTATCCAAGTATATAGAATAGAATATTCAATTTTCCTGTGCTACCGGCTTTATTTTTTTAATTTTCATTCATGACATTCAATCAATCATCCTAATTCTTTATTATATTTTTGTCTCCTTAGTTGTCGAATCCAGTTCCAAGAGTAAGACACCCTGATTGGTTACACAAGAAAATGTTGGAGAAGAATGACACTCTCAAGCAGCGGAAAATCAATGAATTGTTCTCAGCTAAACCAAAACCTATTGAAACAATGGAACAAGATGATGAAGTAAGTTGATGTTGTAGGTCTACTGCATTTTAATAATTTTCACGTCCTTACTATAGCTTTCTTGTATTCTTTCATTTGATTCATCTATTGTTTTTTAATTGATGCTCATAAACAGAATATTTTATATACATATATAAAAATAAAATCACGTGCGCATAGGTCGGATCTCCAGCCAACTTCTGCTGCCCCATGATGAATCCAATTCAAGTCTCCTAAACAATGTGTTTGCTCTTATAAGTTGATTAAAAATGATGAAGTTTTGTTTAAAAATAAGAGTTAATCAACACTGATAAAAATGATCTCCATCCGAAGTGAATAGTATTAACTTATAGATAATGTGTATTACATGTTACTATATCAGTTAGACTAATTGAAAATGTTTGAGAAAATACACTTGAATTTGAGTAAAGAGAAAAATAGTTTTAGTAATTCATTACTGGATTTAAAATCCAGTCACTGTTTAAAGAATAAAGTTCTATTTTTTGGAAATTAACCTACTCAACTATGGGAAACTCATGTGCCAGAGTAGGTGAATAAATTAGCAGACAAGTAGAATAAAAGAATAGCATGTTCAGCGTTGCACTTCTAGTACGCTACGTGCGCTGCTCACGATGTCTCAGCTGCTTTTTTACTTTTAATCTAATTGTTGAGGAGTTGGCAATTTTCTATGAATTTTGATGGTTTTGTAGGTCGATAACAGTGGTGACATTGGAGACATGGAGGATATAGGTGGAGGTGGACAGGCGAGTGGCAAGAAGCCTGTGGCACACTCAAATAAAAGGAAACGCAGCGCGTCGCCCACCGACTCCGGCTCACAACGCAATGCGGCCCCGCTCACCTGGCAGGAAGCCTTAGGGCCTGCCCCCACTTTTGGAACTACCAAAGTACGAATTCAATATACTTAATACGAAAGATAGCAATTAAATATACTAATTGAATCTACTAATTCTATTTAATATAGAAGAGGTAAGAATCTATTATAAATGATAAAAAAGTTAATAATGCAATACACAGCATTATAAATGATGAAATAATAAAATCAAATTCAATTAATTCTTCAATTTTATTATCTTACATAGCTTTTAATATTATTTTCTTGACTGAAAGCTGACACCCAAAAAATGAATGTACATATTCCTGAGTAGTTGTGAACAGTGAAGGTGATATTATATGTTAATTATTCATATCAAATGGAAAAGACAAGAATGATATTGTTAAACCACAGATTTATTAGAAAATCAAGATGCCGGTTTCGGTTGCTCCACAATAATCAAGCTTTTATAATTTGCTGATTTTCTATTAAATCAGTGGTTTAACAACATCTTGTCTTTTCATTTAATTTAGAATGTTACTTACATTTTCAATATTTACATTCATATTACAATTCAGCTTCATGGTGGTGATTTTCTTTGTTGATAAAATTGTTAGATATAGCCTAATTCTATGGCTGGTATTTGGATTGAAAATAAATCATTTTCAATGCAACTCATATGAAGTTTTTACCATATTAAAAGCGTTTGTGTAATAATTCAATGTACAATCATGGTAGACGAATTCTTATTTATTTGGAACATTGTTGGAAGTAAGTTTATTCTTTTTAAGTGCAGATATTTTGGCAAAATTAACCTGCTATAAAACTATTGAAATAGCCTCACATCTATGATCTTACTTCTTTCAAGTTCTAGATTAATAAATTGAATAACTTGATAATTAATATTGAAGTTCAAAAATTATTCGATAGGTGGAAAAGTTTAGCCGGTTTTAACTTGTTCATGTCCAATATTAGCGTAACAACAATCTAATATACTTTAGTAGTATAAAAGTATTAGAATTAGAATTGTTGCCTTCATTTTATTTGAAAGAGCGAAGTTGAGGCCCTATCTCACTTTATAACCCACTTTTAGTATTATATTAGTTGAAAGTAGTCAATTTCCGTAACATTTCTCTCATATGCGGACAAGCTCTTTGAACTTTGCATAAGAGTATCATTTTTCAGTGTAAAAATTTTTCAGTTGGTATGGAAGTGTTGAATGTATTTCTATGATTGAGTATAATCTTGTTACATCTGAATTGTTTTGCAGGAAGAACAGCGTGCTTGGCTTGCATTCCATAAGAAGAAATGGGCTTGGCAAAAGGAACACATGAGGCTTCCCGATTCTGATCTGCCTGACAAACGATTCAGATTGGATGTAAATAAGCAGGCGGCGGGGACGAGGCAGCCTAGTGGAACCATAGGAACCTTCCTTAGAAAAGCTCAGCAGACTCTACTCTCACAGAAGTGGCAGATCATACAGGTTCGTTTGTAAATTCAACTTCATCCAAGTTTTTTATTAATAAAAAATTCAAGTACTCTACCATATTCTATATTTTATCGACAGATTTTGTATATTCATATTATGTTTTCTTTTTGTCTCGGGCTACTATCAATGTATGTTGAAAAACAAAAATCGAAACCACAGTACCGTTTTAGAATTTTTTATTTAAGTTAGTGTTTTAAATAAAGAATATTAAAGGGTTACTGTGATTTAGATTTTCATTTATTATCATAATATAGGCCTATTATGTTATATTTTTTTCAGTGACGTGGTCAAGTGGTAGAGTGGACATCAATGTCCAAACATCATCAAGTCGAAGTTTTTCATTTCTCTTATTATTTACTTGAATTTATCATTTTCAGGTCTATTAATTTTTTCGAAGCTGTTTTGCTTCCTTTTTAGCCTGTTTCTTTTTAAAGTAAAGCCATTCTACTCTAGTAAATGGAACTGAAAATATAGTAATTTATTATGAGTGATTTCAGTCAAGTGATATGTGTTGGTTTGTCAGGTGGTGGAAGCTGAGCCGGGGGTTGCGCGTGCGTGGGTGATGGCGGGCGGTGAGCTGCACCAGGTGCGCGTCGTGCTGCCGCGCGTCTTCTACGTCAATCAGCTGACGCCGAGGGAGGAGGAGGGGGGCGACAACGCTTTGTGGCGTAAGTGCAACCGCATACTTCCGAGAGCTCACCGCACTCACTGCCTCTACCAGTTCGTCGTGCCCGAACTGCTCTATAGGGAGCACAGTGTGTAAGTCCATTCAAACATCTATCAGGAAAGCACCAGTAGTGGCCACTTGAATGACTTTTTCTTAAAATGCGGATTTGTTGCCTTTAAATGGTTTCTAAACCAGCTTGAGGCTTAGCTTATGCGGCTATTTAGCGGCTGATAGTCGAAGTAGAAGTTCGTAGAGCATCATGAGAGATTTTTATGTGGAATTCAGTATTGGTATTTCAATCGACCAAGTAGGTTTCAGTTAGAAGTTTGTTTGTACACAAACATTGTTTAAATAAATCTTGCTGAATCATGACTAGAAAGTTAGTAAATTTCCTTATTTCTGGTGTTTTAATAATTTTCTATCATGTCTAAATGATGTTCAGAAGGTTTCTAGTCAAGCACAGCTGATATTTTGCTGTAAAGGTAGACTAAGGAACTATAAAGACTTATAGTATTTAAGTATTTATAGAGCCCTAAGGTAGACTGATCACTACTAGAGCAAGAAACTACGATATAATCCAGTAGTGGTCTCTCAATACATATTGTTGTAAAAGTTGATGAAATGTAAAGCTACGTTCTCCAAAGGTCTATGACCTTTTAAATAGGTCATAGAGAAGAAAAACTTGACAATATCGGTTTTCTGTCAAAACTTTACTTTTCTAGTGGCTTGAAACCAACAAAACTGTATTGCCACTTCAAATTCTTTTAATATAAGGAACCTATCATGATCTCTGGTATTATAATCATATTCCTGAATTTAAAATTAGTTCACTTATATGATGGCAATTAGCTGATTGAAAAATTAAATTGTCAACATGCATAAAAATTTATCAAACATGGCCAATACTGGTCTCAAATACTGGTCTTATTTTACACATCGTTTGTTGGAAATACTGTGTAGAGGAGAGTCATTAGAGTTGTGTCCTATGGGTCAATTCCATCTTACAATTCAAAATGTTTCTGTTTTGGTATGAACTCATTTTTTTATTGTAATTTCAACTGCAACCATTCTGAAGACTTACAGCAATATGAATATTGTCATAGCTTCCTTTAATAGAAGGCCCTGCCCTTATAATATGGCAACGGCGCACCGTAGACACAGTCTTTTCATATGAAAGCATTAAGTACAGATACAAATCATGGTTTACTTGATTTTTCACTCTTTGAGCATAATTTCCATGGAAAACGTTCATGAAACTCTTCGTATAGAATTCCTTTTGTGTTTTTTGTAATAGGTTGTGATAAAGATTAGCAAGAAAGATTAAGAATAGACAGTTATTTATCAAAATAGCCAAATAAGTCAAATGTGTGAGTGTTGAACGCATCTATTAGAACACTTGATTTGAAAAATCAAGAACACTTGAAAAATGATTTCAATGCTTTTAAATTGACCCAATTTTCTACTGTTCATAGATGCCAACTTTTAGGCCATGGCCTTCTATTAAAGGAAGCTATGATATTGTTGATGGTTTACAACCTGATCAAATCAAATATCCATATATTTCTTCGTTATGGAAGACTAATCAAATAACTATTTTTTTAGCATTTACACAGAGTCTAATTGAAATAGTTTTCGAATTTCTGTCTAGTACTTGTGCATTGATCCTGGTTTATTTAAAAATGTACTGAGTTTCTCATTCGTTCAGTAAACTGTTGTTTTAGTAACAAGGAAGTAGTTATATCGATCATTGCCTAAAGGAATAGTATTATTCAAATTTTTCAGTCACAACTAAATGCGGTGTTTTCATTGTGTTCAAGTCCACTAGTTGATTTTACTTTCAGACAATCTTATCTGTTCAAAGTTAGATTGACAATTAAACATTAATAATTGCTTGTAAGTTACCGGTACAGTTAATATGGGGAGTATCATAAGATCAAGATGAGACATCTGTTTCTCACGGTGTATGAGTGACTACTTTTGAAGTCTTCCCCGCAGAATATAATTTATGATAATCAATATTATATTTTATCAGAGATTCGAAACCGACTTGAAACTGTAGACCCTTCCATCTCTCATCATCGCACTTCCCATTTCCAATGCACAAGCCAAGAGATAATGTTGTAGGGCTACCTCAGTACATCTACGCATTCCTTATATTCGAAATTGCCATTAAAATCACAGTATCTTTACAGTAACAGTAGCCCTAAACAATTTGATAATTTAGGTAAGTGAAAACAAATGTTGTCAGAATGTCATCAGTAGAGAACTGATTACGCCCTGAGCATTGAAACTTAAGTATGATATTTTAAATAAACTCTGTGGATCTGACAACATTTGTTTTCAATTATGGATAAGTTCCACAACATCTCTGATACAAGAGTAAATTATATTGATAATTTATTATAACTTGACTCTGTTCCATTGATTTTTTATCAAGTTATTAGAACTTATTGAAATGTTATGATTTTAGTGGTATGTGGTCAATTAATAGTACAATAACAATTTAACTGTCATACAAGAATATTTATATTGCTATTAAATTATTATACGGGGGGACTTGTTTACCTTTGCAAAAAGAACATTTTGTGCTTGATGAAACATTGGCTTAGCTTAACTCCTGTTTGATATTGAAATTTATTTGCGACGTTAAATATTAATTTAAAATAACTAATATCTGACTGATGAAGGTTCCTGAAAGATACCGGATCTTTGAAGTTGCTCCTTGATGTACAAGTTAAATCTGCCCGGACTGAGACAGCCTGTATATGAAGAAATACAACTTTTCATAAGTATCCTAAATCAGCCAGGGAGACGTTACGTAGGACCTACTGAACGGAATTGGAATCTGCCTCAAATCTTCCAAAATTCGGGATATATGAATGGAAGAGTTACTTGCTAGAACGTGTGCCTTTATGGTCATTCGTTCTTGCATCGGTGAGCCAATGTTTACATAATAATCATGTCAACTATTATTCGAAAGTTTGTTGTTGTTCACTAGATAGACCAATTTTCATAACAAACAATCAAACTGTAATCTTTAATGAATTAATTATTGAAATCTTTAATGAAATACAGTAGAACCTCAATAATTCTTAGTTAATTGGACCAAAGGTTTACTACGAATTAGGGAAGATTAAGAGTTATCGAATCTATGAATTATTTATGTAACATTATTTCAAGGGGCCAAGCTTTTACTACGAATTATAGAGAATTATGGCATTTTGACAATTATGGAGAATTGAGGCACGAATTTTCGAACTTCTACTGTATAATTTAAAAACTCAATTTGATGACCATTATGACTCTTTGCAGGGAACTAGCACTCGACCTGTCCAGTCCAGATATAGACGGTATCTATGAAACTCAAATGCCACCCGAATTCAGGGCATTATTGGCTCTCGGCTGCCTCTGTAGGGTGGACCGCAACGAGGCTAGGAGAATCGCCGCCTCGGGGCTTCGTGAAAACAACACCTTCACGCTCACACAGCTTTTGAGCTGCAACCCCTCTGACTACTCTTACTTAGAAAAGGTAAACAAATAACTTAAATTCTACATCAATTTCTATATTTTTCTCGAATTTACTTTTCTAAGCGTGGATCACTACACCTTTCCCAGATGTATTTGAGAAAGTGTCAATAAAAATTACACTTTATGAATTAATTATTGAAAATAGTGATTTGTAATTGAGAAAACATCATGAACAGTCAATTGGATCTGAGAATTTATTAATAACTATAATTCAGGATAGCGAATTGAATTCCAGAAAGTATCATTTCAATTTGAGATACTGTACTGTAAAGAGAATTTCAATTAAAAATTATGTCAGTTGTAACTTCTAAATATCGGGGCACCAAGCTTCGCTCTGAAACTGCGGCTTAGCTGGACGCACTGTGGTTAGATGGAATTGAATTGAATGACTGTCTTTATTTTAAGCATGGGAGGGCGAAGTTGGCAGATGATTATGAATGAACATGCATAAATTCTGAAATTTTTAATTTACAAATTCATTTAGAAAATCCAATAAATAATTTTTCAAAAAATCGGAACAAATTTTTTTTCATAACAAAACTTTAATTGTCAGTGTTCAGTGATATAGTAAAATTTGCCCAAATTTGAGAAATTTGACTAAACTTGGAATTTTTACATGTGATATGTTTCTTATATTATTTTTGTTCCCTTTTGATTGCGATTTTAGAGATTTGGGTCGCAATCACGGCCATCCAACTTATTGTTTTAGAATAGATTTGATTCTCTACAACTTCTATTGAATATGAATGAAAGTGTATGATCTCATATTGTTATAACCCTAAATTTTTGGGAAATTTGTTTTCATCATATTTCCCCTATATCAGTAATTTTATCTCAATAACCGTTCAAGTTTGAAATATCAGCTGGTTGTATTAACTTTCTCAGCTGATTTTACATGGGGAATGATTATTTTTGTACCTACATAAGGCCTCTAAAAATTTGGAATTTTTGGAAAATGTCAATTTTCCGCTATTGTTATCCATAACAAAACATTTTTGGGGCATTTTTTTCTCAAATTGGTGTATGGAATCAGCCTGAGACGTATTGCACATTTCTCTTGAAACACCTTGTATATTATTATTCATCATTTCAAACTAAAGCAGCTTTACTCTGAATATTCAGTTTATTAAATTTTATTGAAATTTTTAAGCGCAATTTTCAACTGCTGGTAGTTATTTTTCATTCAATTGTTTGCAGGATGAAAGCACCGTTCGTCATATTTACATCTACTACCAAAAAGCGAGAACTGGCCCTCGCGCTCTCATTGGACTGTTTATTTCCCCGAGTAAGAAAGCACTGATTGTAGCCTTGGACACCGTACGCACCAATCAGATGCCAGCGCTGAATAATTTGTACAACACTGAAAGAAATACTAAAGAAACCGACGATCAGTATGATGCAGAAATTGAAAGTTATCCTTCAGAATTCAAGTTCGATGTAGCAGTTGAAACCAGCGACCAAGCTGGATGGCGCCAAGTACATAGGGCGCTGCAGGCTTACAGAGATGAAAAGAAGGGCCCAACACTGATCCTGCTGCAAGCGCAGAAAAACTACGACACCATCAATCAGCTGTGCCCCGTTCTACAAGACTTCCCTGTCGTCCAGCTACAGACTCATGACATGGAGCCTTTCCAAGACGGTTTGGACTGGCAACGAGTTGGAGCAAAAACTGCAATGAAACATTTTCTCAACAGTGAAGGCGGCTATAATATTTTAGTTGAACAAGCTAGATATTTTCAAATTCCCGTCGGAAACATTCCCGAAGATCAGGCATTGTATGCTATTGATCTTTGCTTTGGTAGACATCTTTACAAGAACAACTTTGTCACATGGTGTTCACCAACTAAAAGACCTGATCTTGGTGGCAGAGAAACAGATGACCAGCGACTCCAAACCGAAGTTCAAGAGATGGCTAGTCTCGAGAATAACACTTCGGGCTCTTATACAAGTGTTTGCATTCAGCTGGGCATCGACAGTTTAGCAGTGAATGCACTACTACAAGCACATCACATAACTGAGCTTGAGGGCACAACTTCCACCACGTCGTTTGATTGTATGCCTCAGTTGTCTATTGAGGAGATGGTCTCAGGACAGGGGCCCATCCTGTCCAGCTACGACGAAACTGCTCTTACAAGTGCCGCTTTCAGGATATTGAGGTCAATGGTCAATTCATGGGTGCGAGACGTTTCAATCAAAAGAAACGTATTTGCTGATTACCTTCTTATGAACTTCTACAGATGGATCAGATCTCCTCAAGCTTATCTCTATGATCCAGCCTTGCATAGAACACTACATAATTTGATGAAAAAACTTTTCCTTCAACTTGTAGCTGAATTCAAACGATTGGGGTCCACAGTCATCTATGCTAGTTTCAACAAAATTATATTATGTACTAAAAAAAATTCAACTACTGACGCTTTAGGTTACATGGAGTATGTTGTATCGAGCATTAGAAACAAGGAAATATTCCATGGAGTACAGATGACTTATCAGTATTGTTGGGAGAACTTGATGTGGCTTGATACAATGAACAATGGCGGGATAAAAGGGACCCTGCCAGAAGGCCTGAGACAAGCGGGGGAGGGACAGTTGCAAGAGCTCACACAAATGACGCAAAGTCAAAGGAGATTGAGAGCATTGCAACAAAATGGCAGTGACTGTGAAGAAAATGTTGATGATGAATTAGAGGAAGAAAATGCAAACAACAATGAAGATCCAGAAGTAGTTATGACCTGGAATCTGATGGATCATCTGCCTGATGTCCTGAGAAAAATAAAATCAGAATTTATAGCCGTCGTTGTAAGTTATATATGTGCGATCTATAAGTTTTTGAAGGAGAAGGAGAAGAGCTCTAACACGCCAAGAATGAGATTGAGTGGTATCATTGGTGCAGATGCACAGACACAAACACGAGGACTGGGTGTTGGAGCTCATGAGGAAGCCCCTGAATTCGCCAAGAATCTGATTAGCGAACAACTTGCACCCAAACTGTTCAAGATGACACAGAAGCTGAACTCAAAGTATCCTTCAGTAGAAGTGGATGACGGAATTGAAAAGAAAACATTGCGACCAGCCCTTGAGTTTGCCAAAGCTATTTGTCGTGTGTTGAATCTGGACAAGAGTGTCAATATAGAAGTAGAAAAGCTTCAAGCTAATCTGTTCTGGTTGCTGAAGGTCGGGGAGTTCAGTGAGCAAGGTCAGTGGCAAGAGTTCTTTCCGTCGTGTGTTCTGACCGAAGTCATCTGTCGCAACTGCAACGACTGCCGTGATATCGACCTGAACAGGGACCTGCACAAGTCGTTCGTCGACGACAAAGTCATGTGGCTGTGTCCTTCCTGCGAGTCGCCCTACGACAACACAGAACTTGAATCGCTCCTGCTCGACATAGTTCAGAGGAAATTGATGGCTTACATCATGCAAGATTTCCAGTGCAAAAAATGTAATCAGGTCAAAGACAATTACATGAAGGACTCCTGTTCTTGTGCGGGCGAGTTTCAGACTGTAGTTCAAAGAGATAAAATCTTCAAACATTTGAAAACCTTCCGTAACATTGCTCATAATTCTCAAATGGAGGTTCTGGAAGAAGCAATCAATTGGATTTTAGATAAACAAAATGGTAATTAATTTCCTTGGTGCGTTTGTAAATACATTGCAATCATTGATTATCAATCATGTATATCCGAGTTTAATTGTGATATTAATGTTCAATAGTTTTAAATTTAGTTTCAGAAGCATATTTTTATAGATATTCTAAGACCAAGATTCTTTCTAACAGTGCTATTTTACTGATTGGACGCTAATTTTACTAGGTGACAAATTTTGTGATCCATAAGCATGACACCATGTAATCTCATCAGCATATTTTTATCTGTGAAAAATTCTCAAAAAATTGTAAACAATCAATAGACTATTAAATGTTGACTAATCGAATATACAAGCATCATAATAGAAAGACTGTAACCTCAACCTAAGAATAATCTTCAAATTTAACTAAGAAATTATGTTATAATAAATTTTTTTTTCTGTTCAAGTAGAGATGTAATTCTTTTTCTCTTTTTCAAATGCCAATCATAGTGTTGTATCTCTTATCACCAATCGCAAGATGAATAATTATAATCAGACATCAGCTCGATAATTATAACATTTTTTAGGAAGTACAAGTAGAAAATATTTCTTGAACAATATCAACATTTCATCCAATTAGACCAATATTGGCCAATTTCAATTAATTTTAACTCATCGATTAAAAATTAAAATTCAATGAAGGAGTTAAATGAAAACTCAAACTCATTTAGTTACCTAATTTTATTAATAACATGACATTTTTTGTTGTAGAACAGCTAGACGAATAATTTTCACGAGGATAACAATGGAGACTATTACTTGACTGGATCAATTTTCTCTTCTGCAAAATGGAAACAAATTGTAATTCATTAGGTTCATCTAAGTTATTTTATCAAATTCATATTTCCACAAGTAAGACTTGTGAAATTCTAAAATACATTTATAGAAATTCAATAGATAATGGATGTGATGGATTAGGTAGTGCAGAAGTAAAACGAGTTGGCTTATGAAGAGCGTTCTATTATGTCCTGGCATCCAACGTAAGATCCACAAAATCTGATCAAACACATGATTCCATTCTGTGATGGCCGGTGATTTTGTATAAAACTTTTCACAATTTTATAATAAATTACATTCATTTTAAACGTTTCCTACCGTAAAGATAGGCCTACATGAAAATACGAATGTTCACTTTGTAATTAATTAGGGCTACTATTGTATACTTACACAATAAATAATCAAGTAGCTGCCCTTTAAAATTATTCTATTTTGAACAAAAATAAAATCATTTCAAAGGTCACTGTGACCATTTGTTTGTATGAAAATATGAAGAACAATTCAAAATATAAATGTAATTATTCAATTGAATTTATCGATAATTGGATAATTACTCTAGCTTAGGGTTACCATATTACTTGGATCAAGAAAGAGGATGAAACGGGGTCCTAAACTTTTCATTAAATACAGTACCCTTTGAAATGATTTTATTCTTGTTCAGAATAATTATGTTATGGTTAATAATTATTTCAAAATAAAATTTGAACAGAAATAAATCATCTCAAATTAAAAAATATATTGGATAATGGAATAAATATATAAAAAAGTATTTATTGGATATATCATTTCAAACGTTGCCTACTGTAAATATAAATGAGAATATGAATAATAATTTATAATGATTGGAATAAATCTAGCGTCTAGCTAATCAATATTTCTTAGTAAAGATTGTAATTCCTGATACATTTGAATCATCATCAGAATCAGTTTTCAATGTGAACCAAGTCTTAGCAGAACTCAACACCATTTTCAAAGAATATTTGTAAATAAATTGACAATATTGTTCTTACAGAATATATAACAGCTCAACATACTTCTAACACATTTCGATTTCATCAGTACTTGAAGAAGAGCATTGTAACAGTTTGAGAGATCCATAACATTCATTAATGAATCTTATTTACTTTCAACTGGATACAATTCAATTCAACAAAAGATTTAATCGAAGAGTACCTTTGCTTTTAATCTCCTCAATGCTCAAATCATATACCAAACACCTTGATAGCAAGTTTAATATAATTATAAGTTAGTTGGAAAACTTAGTTTACCTGGGAAAGTGAATGTTGGGAACTTAGTCATGTCTTCGCCCTCCTTTCCTCCGTACTGAGAATTTAGCCTGGTGAGTTCAGCTTTCAGTTCGCGTTGGATCTCAGGTGTAATGTCAACTAAATTTTTGCCACCACTGAAAATATCCATACAATTATTTATGAATCATTGAATGTCTTAAGGGTGGGTGGTAGTGGACGGCCAACTGTCTAACGGCAAAATTATCTCCCATAAGAACAATGTAATTTCTATCAATCTCTTGGATCAGATAGCGCCGTTATTTATGAACAGAATTTCACGTTCTTTGTCATTGGGAAGAGAATTAAATTCTCCTTGGGCGTGACTTTTCATTTTAAGTTAATTTTAATAATTATCGTATAATCAACTATAAAAGTATTGAACTCTAATTATTGATATAAACTAAAGCCTAAGATATAACTGAGGCCTACCCTTTGTTTATATCGGGTAAGGTTCGATTAGTCCAGTTTCTCAAATATATAAGTTGTTTTATTATTCAAGATGAGAGTGGTTCGATTAGTACAGTAATGTTGTTTTATTAGGTAGGATGTGCAAGGCGCTCGATTAGTCCAGTTTAGCCAATTCATGCGACCCGCTGAACCGGTTATAATATGTGGAATCAACTACATCACTCTCTCAGCGTTACACTAGAGACAAAGGAATTCTCGTTTTGATGGTGCTACAGTCGCCGTCAGCAAAAGTTATCGATCAGTTCAAGTAGCTTGCTAACTCTGACGTCAGGGTTTTCGATTATTTTTTGATTATCATCATCATCATCATCATCATCTTACTTACAAGGATTAGGTAATTGCCTGTTCCGACTTACAAACAGCAATATTTACAAATATACTGATTATTCCTACAGCTATTGGTTTAATAAATTATTATATATTAAAACATAACATAGAACATATAGTTAGTGTATATACGAGTATTATACATGTGAATTGATGTGTTTACTGCCATCTCTTCCGTGGTCTACCAACACATCTTTTTCCTTCTGGTTTGTAATGCAATACTTTCAAAGGAACCCTTTCTGCCGGCATTCTCTCTATATGATCCTTTTTTGATTATTGAACTGATAACTGATTATTTATTGATATTTTCGCATTTCTGAACGCAGGACTGGGTTTAGGAAGAATTCCTTCAAACATAAATATCATTATTGTTATTATTACAGATAGGTTTTAAATCGTACAGATCGCGCCGCCTTGGTTTTATTTCAAATTTGTTAGACGACCACTTTGACGCCGTCTAGTTGTAGTCAATTCCTTGTCAACGCATATAGTGGATTCATCACCTGGTACGAATTCAGTACGCCAACTGTACTAATCGAGACGCAGGGCTTCGATTAATACAGTGCCTCGATTAGCCCAGTCCTGTACTAATCGAGGCACTCGCTCATCTAATTGAAGAACTGGACAAATCGAGTCACTGTATTAATCGAACCCCTGCGCCTCGATTAGTACAGGTGCCTCGATTAGTCCAGTTTTTCAGTTTCTTAATGTAGGATAGGAACTGTATTAATCGAACACTGGACTAATCGAGTCGTTCCCTAAACTAAAAATCGGAAAAGTAAAAAGTCACGATCCTGGAGAATTTAATTCTCTTTCCAATGACATAAAGAACGTGGAATTCTGTTCATAAATAACAATGCTATCTGCTCCAAGAGATTGATAAAAATTACATTGTTATGAGACATAATTTTGTCCTTAAGCAGTAGGCCAGTAGTGGGTAGGTACTACTACCCACTCTTAATTTAGTAACCTAGATCAGATTAAAAATAGTGAATGCAGAATTGATAACAATCATGGGATTGAAATCCAAAATCAGACAGTATAATATGCTGTGAATTTAGACTTTTAAAATCTGACGAGAATGCTTGATGAAAAAATTTAGTTTGAATAAAGATGTGTCCACGTTATAATTCCGTTTGATAATACATTCAAGAAGATAAATATTTGTTTAATATAAGCTATCTTGAGTCATTCAACTAAACGATTTTTAAAATGCTTACAAATGATCAATTTAATATGATATATTATAATAATCATTATATCTCCTTCAAGGAATAATCTTGACAACACTAGAGAGGAATCATGAGTCCATAAAGTCCAACTCCAATTTCATTGGAATTCAATGAAACCGGTTTGAAGCTTGTAACTTTAACGGTTATTTGCCACTAAACACAAATTTTTCACTATTGTCCTATGTTTTATCAATTTTGCGATTTTTGATTGCCATTTCTGAGATTTTGGTAAGATTTAAACAATCGCCGCTATTTAACTTTTACTTCAGAATCCGACTCTCTTCAACCTCCATTGATAAAAATCATTCCTTATCCAGTTATAGGCCTAACCCTTATTGTTGAAAAATTGCGTTTTTTAGCATATTTTTCCAATCATCTCAATAACCGTTAAAGTTACACACTTCAAACCGGTTTCATTGAATTTCTCAACTAATTTTACATAGGAATTGATTATTTTAAAACCTGATTAAAGCCTCTAAAAAATTAGATAAATCAATATATTTTGAAAAATCTCAATTTTCCGCCATTGTTATCTCGGTAACAAAGCGTTTTTGGGGGTATGTCCCATGAAACTTTTTTGTCTACTTGGTGTAAGGAATCAGCCTGAGAAGTATTGGACATTCCTCTTGAAACACTCTGTATAATAGATCTGTGGACAGTGGTTATGACAATTTCTAGTAAATTCAAAGTACACTTGGTATACATTCTCTTCTCACAATTATTGTGAGACAACAAGTGCTTAACTTGTTTGAGTGAATAGAAATAACATAGCCTTAGGCTCTTTTTGTTTAAAATTCAATCCTACTTGTTACACATTTCAAAGTTGACAAAAATTCACTCACTCGCTCTTCGCCTTGTATTCTCGTAGTTTATCAAGGAAAATTTGTTGGATCGGGTCGGAGGCTTTTTGGGCTGCAACATAGGAGATTGCCATGTTGCGTTTCAATACCATAGGCAGATGAGTTCTCAATTCTGAGAAAATTTGAGTGGCTAGCATTCTGAAAAAAATAGAAACAAAATTATTTGGTTTCAAATAAGTTTTTGATAGATAAGTCTATACGGTATAATTCAATTTTAGATATAGTTTGAGATATTCTTATTGCTCTAGTAATGAAAGCATTCAATCTATATATTGATTGAATAGCATTAAATTAAAACACTAACCATAGTACCTATACTTCAAAGGTTAGACATTTTCATACATAATAATTTGAAAATAGAATAAAAAGATACTCCTCAGATATTGGACTGCAGCCATATAGAATTATCTTTACATTATATTTTTGACCTACTGTTTAATAATTTACTCTATAGGCTACTTATTTTCAGCTTGTCAAGTTACAGCCTACAGCCTATATTGATAACCTAATCGTGTCAATGGGTTTTTGTTCCAGTAACAAGTAAGCAACACTTCAATAATAAAGTCATTTTCCAATATATCAACCTGAAAATCATAAATTTATATTCATCGGTGATTTAACCTTTTGAATGAAATTTATTTTAAAAAGAAATAAATTATTTAAAGCAATTTAGGTTAGGTTTAGTCAAGGGCGAAAGGACAGCGATTTCAACCATGAAAATTGAATATCAAGAAGTTCGTAAAAACTCACATGCACATATCTTAATGTATTTTATAATAAATGTGAAAACACTTACTTTGCGATTAATTAATGAAAATAATTTCAATCAATAATAGGTAATTAAATCCAGTAATAGGTAGTTCGGTCAATGCAGAAGCAGTTGGAAGCACTCACCAGCTGATTCAAGAAGTCTGAAAATTGTGACTGACGAAGTCGAATGAAGAACTATATTATGTAAAATAATCAAGATATTTGTCCTTTGAATTTCACAAAAAAATTACATATGATATTTTAGGATATTACAATCAATCTCTCATACATGAAAGAATACAGTCTGAGCTCTTTAGAGATTCTATTTGGTATTCTTCACATCATATTATTTAATTTTCTGAAACAATATCTTGAACACGTAGTAAGACTCATTTGATTCAAAACACATGCGCAGAAACGAACAGACGAACGACGTCATTGGTGCTGCCATCTTTAAGCTCTTTTTCGAACCATGATCCGTTCATAAGTTGGGAATTGTTTTCATGAATGTACACAACACAGTACACTTACACTGTTACACTACATTACGGAGAAGTTACTACGTAGGGTGGTTAGTTGTTCATTTATTCAGTTCAGTTATCGTTCATTCATCTTTGTGTTTGTAATCAAGTGAACTTTACTTAGTTTGCCTTAATAGTGCTTTTAATTCATCTCTCTTCGTGTTTGTCCGTTACTTTTCTAGTAACTATTCTCTGTGATTGAATCGAACAAAAAATTCCAACACACCTGTACCGGCAGTTCTAGGACCCAGCGTAATGTCTAGAAGGTGAGCTGAACCTGAAGAGCATGATGCATGCGTTCTGTCCATAGATTCAAACAACGTCTATTTTTGAGAATACTATGAACGAATCTGAACCTTCCATTCTCATTTTATTACATTCTAAGGTTATCAGCTCAAAAATCTAGGAAATCTAGCATTAAAATAAATCAACATAAGATAGACAAAGCTACAGCTCCATCTCCATGACTATTCTTTTTTTTTTTTTTTGAGGGTGATGCCCAGATGGGCTCTTGGGCCTGTGCGTGGGTAATGGTTAATGGCAAGGATAATAATGAGATATGAATGGACCTACTGCTTTAGGTGGGTTCCGAACCACCGGGAAGCGATTTTTGAGGCTCATAAATTGAATTCAGAGGAACCGGTCACCAGTACAATGGTGCTGGCAGAGGCACGTTTTAGGACGAGCCTAATTTTTTTTAGTCCATTGATTATTGATAGTGGAATATCAAATAATTTGCCCTTCTTTTTTCAATTAAATAACTTACAGTAAAACTGAAAGAAATTATAATTAAGTTAAGATAGTGAAATTAATAAAAACCAAGTACAGTACTTGATTCAAGTTAATTGATCATTTATGTCAAAGATTTTTGAGTAACCTACTCACTCTACACAATATAGGCTTCTTGTATTATAATGTATTGAAATCCTTGTTTAAATTATTATTGAACTATTATTATTTGAACTATTTATTTATTATAATTTCCCAGATAAGGATTCAAGACAAGGGTAAGGGGAGTGATCGGGAGGTTTGGGGGATATCCCCCCAGCAGAATGGCAGGTTTTCAGTCTAATGAGGGGGGAGGGTAATTTTGTTTTTCATTTTTTTTAGTCCATAAGAGCTTTTAATAAATATAAATATTCAGGCTATATGCAGTTCAACCCTCAACAATGGTATCTGCAGTTTTTGGACAACACTTGCTCCAGTTGAGGGGGGGGGACGATTTTTTGTTCAAAATAACTTATAATAAAGATCCATTTTTCATTAATACTTGATTCAAAATATATTTCCAATTATATTTTATGTTTATTATTTAAAATGCATATTTACGGTACCGGCTCGCTTTATAAGCTTGGACCCTTGACGTATTTTGTTCAGCACTTGTGATTGGGGGTTGCGATTGCCGATTTTATTGCCAATTAAAATGTCTGGAAGCATGATAAATGATATCTAGGCTGTATAATAATAGTCTATATGATATCTAGTCTATAAATGAATTTAGTTGGCTGTACTAAATTTTAGATATCTATCTGTGATAATAGTAGTTGATGTGATATTTCAAGTGGTTGGTGGACAGCGGAATTTAAAAAGACGGAATAAAATACGTTGGAATGATTCTACCATTGACTATGGATATAAGTCATAGTCAATTCCATAAGTCAAAGTCATAGTCTTATATCCATAGTCAATGATTCTACGCAATTCCAAGAATCTTGCCTTTTTGAAGGAGTCTATTCATACGTTTTTCCTGGCAGCAACAAGCTTTCTTCATAAGATGATAACTGTTTGAAAATATGAAACCGAAGAATCGAAATTCAAGCAGTCAATTTAAATATCTGTAAACCTTTCCACAATATCACCATAACTTGAAAAAATCAATGTAACTGTAATAATATTATTTCAGACGATTCAGAACCAATCATGCGATATTCTTTCCTTAGTGACTTGGGAATTTTCTATCATTAAAATCGTCCAATGATTTTTATTTTTTGTGTACATCGTAAAGTATTGTTTGATTTATGATATTTTTGTTTGGTTTTAATAAGAGTCTTCTTTTTCAAATACGACAATTCGCACTGTCCACTTGATAATATCTTGTAAGATCTTTCATAATGGTTTGGACAGGATGCAATGGACTCAAAGTGGTGAATTGGTGAGAGAATATCAATAAGGGTATAATCGATATTCTCCTTCTTGCCAACAGTGACAGGACAGGACGTCATGCACATATACTTGTATTGACGCAAGTATGATGTCTTGTTCAATTTGGCTCGTTCACATTAATAATTCATGTGGGCTTTGTCAGTATGTTTTCTATTTGAACACCCAATATTCTATTTGATTTGTCGTGGATCAGAATTAAAAATCGAGTGGGTATAAATATTGTTGAAATTTGACTACCCATTGCATTAACCCACTATACGGATATAATAACTACCGATATTGGGGCTACTTTTTTCCAGTACTGCATTTTCATTTAACAATTACCTAGGTGTCACAAAACTCTTATTTAATTGACTTCTTAAGAAAACTAAATATGATAAATGAGACTGAGAATAAAAATTGAATGATTATCGTTTTGGGGATCGATGGCTAATTGACTATTTCTCATTTTTCATTTATGATTCGAATTCTCAGGTCCTCTTTTGTTGTTGTTCTTCTTCTTCTTGACCCCCTTCTTCCTTTACAGCGTAGGGGTATCTTGTGTATCAATGAAACCTTCGAATCTTCACGTATCTAATGAATCCTCAATTCACTATTAATTACTATCTTATTTCCATTTATATTTAATTGTCCTAAAAATAATCAGGCCTAATATTTAATAAAAAGAGAGGTTTCAATTTAAGCTTTATATTAAACCTCTTATCCACTGTTGAACTGTTATAGCAATTTTTCCTCCAAGTAATATAGCAATTATATTTGTTTCCTTTATCTTAGGGCTACTTTAGTACTGTTTTAAATGTTAATCACAGTATCCTTTTTTAATTATTTTTATTCATGCATAACATGTTTCGACTATTAATAGTATTTTCAAATGGAAAAAGGGTACTGGTATTAACATTTAAAACAATTCTATTTGTTATCAACTTATCATCCATGATCAATGTATGAGAATACTGTTTGTAGTAGAGCCAAAAACTTATTTTTAAAATCCTAGGACTTTAGGTTATTCAAACTTTAGCCGTTGCTCTAGCAACTTGAGGTGTTCAAGAATATCCCTCTTTTGAGTTTAAACAATGTGTACGAGTAAAGAGAAAACTTTGTGCTTGAAGCAGGATGAAATGGATCATATTCTGTAACGGGCGTAACAAGATACTTCAGTGTTGCTAGGTGCTGTACTACAGCCAGAGTCTTTGTGCCTTCCAAACATACAGTGTAAGAACCGTGGGATAATCTGACCACATGGACCATACTTCCTTCAAGATAATGAAGGAATTAAGAATTGAGCCTAAAAACTGATTATCCTTGGCTCTATTAGAAATAGAAGTTTCATTTAGATCAGCTTGAAAATTTGGTAATTTCTTATAACAGAAATCACTCAAAACTCACACAATCGACCATTTATTACTCAATTTATGAACTGTAACTTCATTAAAAAATAAAAAATCAAATCATTGATGATCTTCTTTCAAGATTAGACTTGCATTGAATAGTTTGCAACAGTTTTTTTTTAAATCTGTTCATTGCAATAATTGTGGTTTCATCCAATAATATATGTACAATTTGTTTCCTCAAATGAATAAATAAATTATCTTATTTGTCTAGTGATTTAACGAATAAAAGTAGATAGTGAGCTGAAATTTTGTATACAGCTTACCGAAGCCGCTCAGAATCTAATCAATCATTTTTTAAATGAAGGTTCAAGGTCATTATTGAACCCTGCATAAGAAATAGTCCACTATTCTCATAAATTTGGGGTCACTCATGATAATGTGTGCTTCATGGCTTGACTGACTCAACTTCAGTCATAAAATTTGATAGTACTGCATTGCCTCGTGTAGTGCTTATTTATTGAACGATGCGAGCTGTCAAATCTATGATGAGCTCCATTGACAGTATCTCCTATCGTGAAATGAGAAACTTCATCCCATCTCAATGTTAACTCCAAACTGAAATGTTAACTTAATCTTATTCATATGGAAAGATATTATTCATCTTTCATTTTTGTTCATCACTTTTCTTTTTCATTTTAGCTCAAACAACTTTATTATCTTTATTAATTTATTATAAACTTTATTGTTAATCTTAGAATGTATCAAATAATTTCTAATAATGTATTACCTACTTATTATTCATCTTTCTTTGTATTTTTTCTTGTTTTTTGTGCAATGGGTCTCTTCAGACCTAGCACTTCAAATAAACAATCATTCAATCAATCTACAGTCTGTCCAAGCAAAGAAGACCCCCTGGCAAGATGAGAAAATGATTCCACCTCGGTCAATATTGGTTCAGAAAATATTGATTTGTCTCAAATTGTAGATCGGAATGTTTCCTACGAAACCTTCTTGAAACCAATCAATAATATTTGAACCAAGATTGACCTAGCTGAAGTCATTTTCTCATCTTGCCAGAGGGTATTCTTTGCTTGGACATACTATACTTCCTGGCTCCTCTTAGATAAAAAAAATCTCAGTTTTCGAATGAATGATCGAGATCCTGATGTTCAATTTTTAAAACTACACCTCTAAAAACTACTTGGATCTCTTTAAACTACACCGTTTGTTGCCCCTGTATTAGCAACAAGTGCTGGCAGATTGGATTGGAGATCAGGTGAAACCTCTTCTCTCGGGTCAGTCTCCAAGATAGAAAGATCTTTTGAAACCGGACTCGGACCAATGAAACCGGTCGTTCCAGAGGCGTTTTTCTTCTTCGCAATTATACATCTCTACACGCTTGCTCTCATCCGTAAATAATAATATTCCATGCGCTTCGTATTCCAGAGTAGAATAAACTGTACAGGTAATATAGGAGTTATTCATCACATATAAGGTCTCCTTCAATATCAACGTTCTTGAATACATTTTTAGAAGTTATTCTTGTGCATCTCTTCGTATAATTGAATAGATATCACTTCAATATTGGCTAGCACGTTTATTAAATGGTGGATAGGCCTACAATTTTCTTTTTCTAAAGACACATCTTATTGACACATATATTTATACACATCTTATAGACACATATCTATTGAAGTATAGGAACCTCCTTCTAAAAGCTATGCCCACCAAATTTTGGAACTCTTTCCTGGTGACATTTTTCAAGGTTTTCCCACATGGATACTCTTCAGCTATAAAAATTTAATTACTTTCCATGAATTTTATTCTTTGTGATGAATTGCTTATTAGCCAGTTGACCGACATCACAATATTCAGAGTATACTCTTCACACTGTTTGTTTTTCAAGATAATAGTCCTTGCGTTTGCTTGCAAACCATATTATTGATCATTGACAAATAATAATTACAATTCATTGATAATACAGTATTATGGATAGTTTTTTTCATCTGTGAGTTACTGGTTGAAGACGCCACGACATGTAAATTTAACGAAAACTTTACATACGGTAAATTGTACGCGAGTAAGCTTCTTCCATCGACCCGCTTTTCGTTTCACCGACGTCTGGAGATTTTCTCCCACAGCCTTCAAACGTTCAAAAAATCATCTCCATTTATAATTATCTACCGCTACATTCATGAAGTACCTGCTCTCATTCATCAAGTTAATAAGTCTGCCAATGACCGACCTGAAACGCTTATCCAATGGGCTTGTTGACAGGATGTACTGCTAATAAGCAAATTGAAAATCGACTATGCAGGTTATCTTCTTTTATTAAAAGATTTTCAATGTTAAATTACAACGAAAAATGGGTTTGGCCCATACTTGTTTGGTAATTGATTTTGAATATAATTTTTGTATTGATTGGCAATTTCGAAGACGTAATCAAGACTAATATACTTTGTACTACGTTTATTGTAATTTTTAAATTATAGAAATTTAGAATGTAGTACTGCTCTGTTTTGTAGTACTGTAGTAATGTAGTACTGTGGGATTATTGTTATTTTATTTTTTAGAATAGTTGAGTAATTTAGTCTACCAATGGAGAGACTATTATTTAACTTGATGTATTTTTTGCCAATTTATAATATCTTGTTAATTACGAGAATGTTTCATTCTTGAGAGTATGAAGTAATTGAAGCCGCAGGATCATTCAAAACCAGTTCTCCAGACCTAATCCTCAATAATATATATTTTTCTTGAAGAACTTTGATGTCTTTGATTGGAGTTTTGTGCTTCAGTCGACTTGTATTGAATTCAATGATTATATGAATCATGTAATTTAATGTGGTTTCATACGTTACTTGTTTTATTTTTGTTTGTCTCAATCGGAGTCAATAATGGCTCATGATTTATTTACTTCGCCTCTTGGAGCTATAAGGGTTGAAACTAGAAATAAGTACTAGTCCTAACCTTATAAGGGGATAAGTGCTGTAAGAAATTGAATTAACTTGAAGAACTGTGATTCAATAAAATTCGTACTTACTTTCGTTTTTTCGGCCTGTCAGTCTATGCACTTTTAACGAGTACCAGGATTCTAGAATGCAGCTCTACCACTTTTCTTCATTTATCAGTGCTATACTTTCTTGTGACAGTAACAAACATGTTTGCTACAGCTACTAATCAAAGCGAACTATGGTTTATTTTCTCAAAGTACAGTCAATTCCAATCGATAGTATTTTAATTGAATGGTTGCAGGTGTTTGAATTGACTGAGAACTCTCACCATTCAATCAACGTTAGAATTTAAATAGTTTAACCCGTTCATAAATTTTTATTCCATCCAATTATATACTAGTTTATAAAATTTGAAATTATGGAATTTATTGATTCTCTTGGAATTGTTTTAAGGGTTTTTTTCTTGACAGGAGTTCAATGAAAATACTCGTAGCCGTAGCTCAATTTTTATGGTTGACTCAATTGAATAATTATAATTGAATAACTTATGAATAAATAACTTCTTTTCAAGGCTTGCTTTGATCATAGCTATAATTGTAGAATAATTTATGGGTCACTAGTATTCCAATTATAATAATAGCTTTAATCAAGAAAAAGACACTGTTTCATAGTAATTTTTACAGTATTGTTGATATTAAATAATTATCTCTTTC
Organism: Sogatella furcifera; assembly: GCA_017141385.1. NCBI lineage: Eukaryota > Metazoa > Arthropoda > Insecta > Hemiptera > Delphacidae > Sogatella > Sogatella furcifera. Next base: position 31,364,979 of record CM029550.1, read on the forward strand.
CTAATAGAATAATAAACCTATTATTGTTGAACATTATTTCATGCATGCGCTATAATCCAAAATCATTTTAATGGTAAATACCTTGCCTTAACTTATCCCTAATAAATTCAATAATGAACAATTTTACAACTACCGTAATTGCAATTTAATTTATAACCTCATTTGCCGTATTTCCCCCCTTATTTCGTGCTCCATTTATGAGTAGTTGAAATAATATATAAAAATTTATCCATAATTATTATACTGTGTGACAATGTCCTTGTTATAATGCATTTCGCTCACCGTCTTCCAATCAGAAAGCTCTTGAATATTGATAGCGAGATTTTATTACGTTCTCATGAGCAACGAATTTCAAGTCTTCGGTGATATCTTACTAGTTTAGTGGTCGAAGATAATAATTATGTTATTACGTCAAATTTGAGATAAATGTTTGGTTTTCCCTGTTCGTATCATTTATTTCTTGAACATCTACAATTCATTATCAAGTGCAGCCACTCAGTCTCAGACTGACTGATAGTAATAATTTTCTTTACTCTCCCGTTCGATATCAAACCAATAAAATTAGTTTTCTATTCTTGAAATGAAATTTTCATCTTGCTTCAAAATACTTGAAGAAAATGTTTGATTATCATCGGCAGCAGATTGCATATCAGATTAAGGAAAAAATATTTTAAGAGTATTTTGGTGTAGTAATAAATTTATTATAAGTTGGAAATTGAAAGAAGGAAAATCCATTCGGCTCCAACCTCTATAGCATGCTAATATTATTAGAAAGAAAATTTTATGATGGAACTTGAATGTTTTAATATTGATAAATGCTATTACCACAATATATTACTACAGTAAATTATCTATGAATAACATCTTAAATTGAAATTAAATTGGAAACTTCCTTACCAATTTTGTTTAATTTGTTTGATGCAGGCCTAGAGCGATGGATATGGAGTCCATTTATGATCTGGGTCAAGAAGACCCAGAGGACTTCTATGTACCGGGACGCTCCTCATATGAGCAAAACAAGGTAAGAAATTAATTTATTCTTGATTAATTTCAATTAGAACTCCTATGAGGTAAAGCTTTGTTCAGTACCCTTTAATCAAACCGAATAATACCCCTCTCTTATTCTTAATTCTTCTCTAGATTTGATTGTCGTTGATGTAACTGTTGTGGTTTTATTTAGAAATATTGTAAAAAAATTATTGCAAACTGACATTGGACGTTCTGTCGAAGAGATTTTTTGTTGATGGTTCAACATCTAGTGGTATCGGACTCCCCATCGTATTGCATACAACACAGGGAGTTTCTCTCTATTAATGAGAGGAATTATATTATTGATGTATTAATTAGTAAGCTATTAATGATGAGAATAATATTCTACATGTAAGTCGAGAGTATAATCAATATACAAATATCTAAATTCCTTTTTTTAATTAAATAAAAAAAACATTCATAAAGAATCCAACGTACGCTGATTAGGATAAAAATAACGGCTATTTTGAATTTGATTTCTGGATTTCGGACAGAATCAGCAGCAGCTCGTTAGATATGTTACGGTTGCTTTTGAAGTGAGCAGGTATGCTTGGAGTGAGGGTGAGGCGTTGCCCTGATTTCCGTCAGAATAGTTGTCAGCATACACATTGTCAGAAGGGAGTCTGAACTCAATTTTAATAATAACGAGGGATAGAATGATGACACGGTAATAACAACCAACCAGCAGAGAGTGAGGACGGAGTTTCCGGCCGGGGGCCAGAGTAGTACAACTTTTGGATCCTTTGTCAGTCAGGTTGGAGCATGTAGCACTAGGCGTTGAACTGAAGAGTCTCGACATGGACAGGTGCACTGTGCTTAGTTCCTGTCTTCTTCTCTCCTTTTCTCACACAGAAATAGTCATTTTTCTATCTCCTCCAGTACCAGAAATAGTAGATCACTCCCCTTCCCCCATGTACTGTAGCCTAGTGCGTATGCCAGTCGCCAGAATCTTGTAGTTTCCTAAATAAATCTGTCTTATAATTGGGCGCCACAAACATCATCCCAAATTTATAATCGTTTAAATCGCTTTGACAACGTTTTGATACTGATACTATATTCTGCCCGAATAATAAATTCCTTCCAATCAATAACTACAGTTTGATAAATTTCATTGTTTATTGGAATTATGTCTTCTGAAATGATATTGCAGTGGTTTGATTCTTTCAAAGCAACTTACAGTAAATAATAAATAATAATTTTATTTCCTTAAAAAACAAACAAAAAACAAAAATGAACAAAACAGCAAGCAAATGTAATGAGTACAATTTAAATTTAAATCCAGTTAGTGTTTAAAGAATTAAAGAATAAAGTTTCAATTTTTTATTTATTTTTATTGGAAATTAACCTACTCAACTATGGGAACCCCATGTGCTAGAGTAGGAGTAAATTTTGGGTGGGGGTGCGAATACTTTGGGTAAGTGAGCTCACATACTGTTAGAAATAGTGATGAAATTAATTGTTAATGATAATCATAAGCAATGATAGGTAATGATAATTCTGCAGTGTTTGATGTTTTCAAACATGTAACTATTTTTACAGTCGATTCAACTGGAAAAAAGCTAGATTTGAATGAAAAAAATAGTTTGATAATATTGTATTTCCAACACAAGGAGTCAGATTTAATAATAAATTGTATTTTCCAAAACATGTTCCACAGGTGTAGGCCTACTTTTGAGAGTCACTTTAAAATAACATGGATTGTGCCGTTGATTAATAATGTTTCACATCCGGCGTGTCAAGAACGATGTGTTTCGGTTGTTCTGCACTCTTGAACAAAATTTCCGTTGTCCCCCCTGTTTTTTCCTTTTCTAATGAGCTAATTTTTCTAACTTCTTCTTTCATGAGTGTTTAAGAACGGGCACACGGTGTATGCGCGTACGTATGTGTTTTTGATTTGTGCTTGTGCCTTAAAATACTGTATACTTGAATCAAAGGACATGGAGCTATGCATAAGCCAATTAATGACCACACCATTGTTCACTGTTGTCATTTCCCTTTCTTTTCGGTAGTCAATTATTTAAAAGGGTGAGGGATGGTGTCTTTCACCGGATCTCAAATTAGCCTACTTCATTTCCGGTCGCATAGCATCCACCTTCCACTTCAAATTGTTTCTTAATACGCCCTATATGTTTACCGGAAAACCACATTTTTCGATGAAATGCTTTTTCAGTAATGTAATTACGACAATATTACCCATGTTAAATCTCTTTCATCTTTAGAACGTGATTATTTTCATATCTTGCACTAATAAAGCAGATAAACATTTAAATTTAATTTGAAAAGTGGCCAGTGTCAGGCATTAAACACATTTTTGTTGTTTCATAAGAATTCAGTCTCAGTCCAGTCCAGTCCATAGAGAACATGGGCGGAGTTAGAAGATATTGCTTGGGGGGGCACCCAGGAGGAGGGGGGTCCGGGGGGCCTCCCCCGGAAAATTTTGGAATTTTAGTTGGAAAAACGCAGTTTTGATCAAATCCCTGACGTCCAAAATAAATACTATACGGCTGTTAATAAATTAACATTTTGTCTTTTTTTCAATTTATTGTAAAAAAATATTTAATAAACTTTTCCCATACATCATTGCAAAGCCAATACATCATCGGATTTTTCTGAACTTCAATTACCTTATACGCCGTCTTAAACGCATCCTTGTAATTCAAAATAGAAAATAACTATTACTTTTTTGGAATTTTCTGCACAATATACGCAGTTTCAAGCACATCCTTAATGTCTAAAATAAATAAAAACAATGTTGACAGGTTGAATAAACTTGGAAATTCATTGATATCTTGAAAGCTGATTCATGAATTGAACAAAAAAATGGAAATAGCATTACATTTAACATTTCAATGACTTAATTCAATTGTTGCGAAAAATTTCTCATTTGCATTGTGATAGAACATATTATTTCATATTTTAGCATAATATTGTTAAAATTATACAAACGAAAAACAAACATATACATTGGAATTTCTTACACCATTTTTATTAAAATATAGTCCACATTTCTTATATATTAGTGATAGTTTTAATTGTTTATTCTAAAATTGTTGTAATTCACAAATATGTTAATATTTAGTATATTAAGAAGCTTGAATAAAGTTAGTTGAATTGAGAGAAATCGAACAAGTCATTGCATTAAATTGCGATTTAATAGCATTGAAACGTTGAGCTTGAATTTCAATATAAGTTCCGCCAGTAAGATTGAGGAATATTTATACTCAAAAATATGGAAAACAATTCAACAGATTGACCCAAATGAATTGAATAGGCTAGATCACTTTCTTGAAGGATTTTATCTTAGCAACTGTGAAAGCATGAGCCAAGAAATGGCAGCGCGCGTTTGGACAAATAGGTGTACTAACTTGATGGTTGCAAGCGCAAAAATTCAAATATCTATAAGTTATCTATAAAAGCGAAATGGCACTGACTGACTGACTGATTCATTCATCACCAGAACTAAGAATCCACTGTATCGAATGCGTTCAAATTTGGCAGGAATGTTCAGTTGAACTTTTAGATGCGCGCTAAGAACGGGTTTTTAAAGCTTTTCAAGGATACGCTCAATATTTGCATTTTTCTATAGTTCCTCTGCGTTTTCTCAAAATTTCGAGAACCAATTGCCAGAAAATGTTGAAATTTTGTGGAGAGGTTCGTCTAAGGTCTAGAAATGTGTTGAAATATTTTTGAAATCCGTTCAAGATTATGCCAGTAATCAGGTTTTTAGAAATTGTAGATGTATTGCGGGTTGCATATCTTCCAGGTTCATACGACCAATCCTTACTGTAAATTCAATGGTTCAGCAAGATTATAGATGAACTAATTTAGGAGATATTGAATCAATTTTCAAACTATGTCCAATATACTTCCCAAGGTTATGCTCAATATTAGCTTTTTACTATTTTTCGGAGTTTTCCTTAGATTTTTCGTGAACCAATTGACAGTAAATATTGAAATTTGGTAAACATCAGGAGAAGGCGGAGGAGGCTAGGCGGAGAAGACGAGCGAAGCGAGCCTGCCGGCTAGTATAAAATGAATAACTTTTAGATAGAAATTCGAAAAAAATGGTCCACTAGACACTGGTACGGTCGAATCTTAGCGAAATACTGCTACACCGAGTTAATTGGGGGTTTTTCATGTTAGCAGCAGTTTTGAGACGTAGTTTTTCTTATATAATTTTTTTCCTTTATTTCATTTTATTTCTTCATTTTTTTCTGCGATGATCTGGGGGGGCACTGTGCCACTGCCCCCGATCTAGTGGACCAGACACTGAAATGGTCGAATCTTAGCCAAATACTGCTACCCCGAGTTGATTGGGGTTTTTGATGTTAGCAGTTTTGAGACGTATTTTTTTATATAAATATATTTTTTCTTTTCTTCCCTTTCTTTTTTTCTCTCTTTTTTTCTTTCTTTTTTCTCTCTTTTTTTTCTGGGACGATCTGGGGGGCACTGCCCCATGCCCCCTAAATCCGCCCATGATAGAGAATTGAATTAACTTTATTCTCTCTGATCCAGTCAGATTTACTGATCTATTGATTCTATATTTGACAACAATTCGCCTTCAAAAATTCTGAGGTAGTTATAGTTCAAGGACTGCATTTTCTGGATCAGTTCTATTCTTTCAAATTTTTCTGTCATAGACTCATTTCCCTAGTAATTTATCTGTCCTAATAATTAATTAATTAATCACCTCGCCCAATTTGGAGTTACTTGGGAGATCATTTTTTTAATTATTGGGGAAATATTTAAACTTTCAAAACAAGTACTTGTTCTATCTGAAGCAAACTTTCTTAGCGTCATTGAACTTGTGAACTTCAAATGATTATTCTCACAATAGCAATTGTATTTGTATTTGATTCGATGCACAATAAGCCTGGCTTCTAGCGACTTTTCTAACTTGGTTGAGAAGAAATCTTCAATGAAATAGTTTACCAACACTCACGTTCAGATTATTGCCATAATTAGGTTTCGAAGGCTATTCTAGTGGATATTGCTTTTGTTATCGTCGGCTGGAGAATTAAAGTTGCACTCCCACTCGAGATATAAACTCAATCTCCAATGCACGCCTTCGATTCATCTTCGCCATATTCGTGACTAACTTACATTTCGGATCCTCTACACCGGTTGATCGGATTTGTTCGTGACATACAGCCATATTCTAGGCGAAGACAGCCTATTAGAGGAGAGCAACCAGTAATTCAAGTGCGGCTAACAAAGGGGTATCGATGTGTCAATGATTTTTTGTGAACATTGGTTTAAAGACCTGTTTTCAGGGATCAACACTTTGGCTAGTGTTAGTGATGATCAATAACAATTTGATCCGGAAACTAGGTTTGGTCAGTGGATTCTATCATGCAATTTTCATTGAGATGATGAATTGGAAATATTCGTCAAACTCAAACTTGAAAATTATACTGGACAGTAAAGATATTATGTTTGGAAAGTTAGAACGTAAGAATCTGAGCTTGTAAAAGTGTAAGAGACCAACATGGTATTAGTTTCTGGTAGGCTGCAGAGAGAGACTGTATAATACTATAATCAGTCTCTGTAGTTTCTGGTGGTAGCTGAGTAGTTACTGCCTTTGCCACTCTTGCACTTTACTGGCAGCTACCAAAGTAGCTTTTGTCGACTTGTTTTATTCATTACGACTGTATACCATTACTGAATACAGGAATATAATGACATGAATATCATTTATAAATATTAATTCGTCTATCTTAATATATAATATCTTATTCATATCAATAAGGTTGAGTGGTAGAAAGGACTTCCTAGTCCTAACTCCGCCTAATAAAGAATATTTTCATTTCATTCATAGTTCATCCAATCATGCTTAGTGAGGGGTGGAATGTCATAATCAGTTACTGAATAGAATCATCTTAATACTTCTATTTGATCAATTAATTTCTTTTTATTTCAAATTTAAATTTCTAGTGATTTGTGTTTATTTTGAAATTAGTTTTTGAAGTAATAAAGGTGCTTCAGAAATAATTGTGGGCTCATAAACCTTTCAACTGTTTCGTTGTGACTTGTGAGGGAGCAAGTTGCCGTTTCTCAAACAACTCGCGTTCGAACTGATCATCATTACAGACTTGAGATATTGTTGGTTGCTGGATTGGTTTTGGTGGTGAGTGTACATCAATGGCTAGTTGCCAGCTGAGAACTGAGCGTAAAAGAACTTACTTGACTGAAACTGGACGGTCGTGGCTGACTTCTTCTTCATTCATAATTCCAACCTGACGAGAAAAGCCTCCTTGTTTCACTTGTCTCACTTTCACGTAGCCTCTGTCGTATTCTCACCATTAAATGCTTCAATGGAGACCTCCAACGATTAAACCAACATACCTTAATGCTTCGTCTGCCAGTAAATACGTGTTTTTGATACACACAGTACAGTATTTCTTTGGCATTTCACAATTCTAAAACTTACGTGTAGATAATAAACCATGGTTTGTCCTGTATTGGGTCCGACAATGCCCGGTATGAACCTTTATTTTAGCAAGGTGAAAACTGAACATAATTCAAATATGAAATGTTTGTTTGGATCTAGTATCTAGACTTGGAAAAACAAAACGATAGGTATAGGAATAGAGAGATATTAATGGTGAACTCTTACATAATAACTCGTACGTAACTTATTTGAGAATTACATCTTGGTCCAGTTCATGTGTGATGGATTTTCACTGGGGTCTCGGAGTCTGACTATTATTATTAAGACCGTTTACTGATTTGGTTGTGTAGGCTACAACGACAGAAAAATAAATTTGTAATATAAGTTCAATCAGGCACTTCAATACTCCTATGAATCGAATCAAAGTCTTGAAAAAAATGTCAATTTTACTAGGAAAAGTTAAATAAAAATGTCGATTTAAAAGTTCCCTTGAAAATTTATTTCCCTATGTTCTCTAATATTGAATACGTTCACAGTAAACTGAATTTAGACTGTCTGTATGCTGTTTAGCCTACTAACTAGAGTGCCTAATTAATTAATATTGACGACCATTGATTAGTCTAGCAGCGTCAATTGCATAACGGTTGTACTCATAGAGCTGGCCAGCCGAAAAAAGAAGTGCTGACTTCACCAAACAATGCAATTATGGAATAAGTAACCAATGTCAACAACCCAGTGGGAGGGCGTTGGTGATGATTCAACGCAACAATTAAAAATAATGTGACTGCTTGCTGCTTTTGCTTTCTATTCATACCCATGAATGGAAGCATTTTATTGACATTAGACTGAATTGAACGAGTGCACAGTTTTGGCTGTAATTTGGTTGTGGTGTAAGCGCCATGTTATGGCCATTTAGACGTAGTTGGAAATGGAAAGTGAAGCCAATTTCCTTATTCATTCATTTACTCATATAGGATAGAACAGTTTTGTTGTGCCCAAAAAATAATTGAGCTCCGTTTTAATATTGTTTATCTAAATTAATATATTAATATTTTGTTTTAATATTTGTTTATCTAAAGGGTACGGATAGGAAATGTATTGGATAATAGCAAGGAGGTTTGAACCTCCTTGGATAATAGATATTCATTAGCATTAGTGACAAGAACGGTTTTCATAATAATTATCATCTATTTCAGTACACAATCATGATGTATTTTATTATTCTACAAAATTGAATTACTTCTGAGTTCTGAGTAGCATGTATCAATTTACTATTATGCGACCTTGCGTTTCACACCAACTACTACAATACTTCAATAAGTTTGGCCTGTCTCGAATATAAAAAAAATTGATGATTACAACTACATTACCAAGAAGTTTAGTTCGTCACAAATATAAAACAAATGATTGATAACACTAATTCGCTTCCATACTTACCGTCCTTTGTTCGAGTCTTCAACAAAGAATTGAATCTCTGCTGTTTCAATATTTGAAAGTGATGAGTCGTTTAGAGGAATTTGATAGTGCTTGAGACTCCTTTATTAGCAAGCTACTACAAATTTAAGTTATGTCGAAAATTTATAAATCATTACACTACATCAAATATAAATTCACTACTATAATGTATTACAGTATTCTGAGCTGCTCAGAATGAAACCGCTTTTACGTCGTCGAATATTTTATAGTATTTTCAACATGTTTTATTTTATAAGAGCGTAAAAAACTAGTAGCATATCTTGATGCTACTTTATTGCTGTTATAACGTCACCTGGTCTTGAGTGAGACATGAGACAAGTCGCCTGTGTTGAAGTGTACATGCTGGCTAGACCCAAGCAAAATGATAAGCAAGTCAGAGGTGTTTAGTATTCATCTGTGAAATCTGTCCTCTCCCTTGTAAGAAGCTTTGGGTCCCTGGCTGAATGAATAATACATGGCCATATTGCTTCTCTACCTCTTACGTTGGTTGTTTTTCGTTTTTTTTTCTTCTCGTTGGTAGGCCCAACTCTGAAAGAGTACTGACTGCATAGATAAGTAAGTGAATGCCTACAAATACTGCTAAGCATGTTGTAGCTTGGACGCAATAACATAGTTTCGAACATTATTTATTTGGGTTATTCATTGCCGTTCTTGTTAGTCACTTATATATACCATCAATTCTTTTGTGTCAGTGTGATATCGTAATTTTAGGTCGAGAAGTTCTTCAAAATATTCAAGGAAAATGTATAAGGAAAAGTTAAAAAGTTAAGGAAAACTACAGAAGTCAGTGATTACCAAATCTTCCCATTGAGACTCTCCTAACCTCCTATACTACTATTGATAGAAAAGGATCTATAACATCTGCAGAGTTTTTTGGTGTTATATATTTGGAAAATCGTCAACTATTTTAGATTTGAAATATGATTATATGTCATTATTATATTACATGTTGATGTAAAAATCAATGATCACAAACCTTCCATTGAGACTCTCTTCAACTGATAGAACAGGATATTTAATGCATAATTTCTCAAATGTTACAAATTGGAAAATTACTCACTCTAAATGCGAGAATGTCGATGATTGAAAATTAAATAATTGAAAATCTGATGATTTGTTTAGTCTTGGATATCAACCCCTAAAACCTGTAGTCAATTGGGTGGCTCGTTGGAGGAGTGATAAAGCGCCGGTCTGATAACCAGTTGGACCCTGGTTCAAGTCCCAAGCGGGGGAACAATTTTTGACCACAGCACAATCACATAAATACGGCCACCCCGTCTTTCGGAGGAGACGATAAGCCGTCGGTACCGACTACCTCAAAGTAGTCGTCATCTATCATCCATATCATTACCCACGCACAAGCCTATGAGCTCATGTGGGCTTCACCCTCATAACAAACTAACTAACAAACTAATTGTTTTGCTTTTGCAGCTCTAGTTATTATCCAATATCGTCTTATTGGTAATTGTCATTTTCAAGTATGCATTGCAATTTATTGTATTATTAAAAGTTGCACTACTTGTATATTGTACTTGTTTTTAGCTTTAGAACCGCATAAGAAAACAGCCTATCCTTATTTTAAGCCTTGAAGCTCGTTAAAAGCTCCACACATTTCTTATACACCTGATTCTGAAAACCTAGGCTTATTTACTCAGCAACAAATGATAATTTTTGAGAGCATTAAAAATTTATGAGGTGGTGCTACATTTATTGTATTGCCATTGCAGAGGTTTTACAAGATGCATAGAAGTGGGCTGTTCCATGTGACAGTTGAACCAGTGTTAACAAGTCCACTCACAATTGCTCTGAATTATTATGTTTCCATCTGCATAAGCCTTATTACCCACCTTCGTTAACTCTTGGAAGACTGATCTGAGGGAAGTTTACGAATAAATGCGTAACGACAACTTTCCATTCATTCATTCATCTGGTGGACAGTCTAGTGTGTAGGTAGTGAGTCTGTTCCTACGTGTTCCAGTAAGTTGGTGGGCGTTTTTGAACTCCTCTTTTTTATAATTAACGTAGTAGGCTATTATCCTTTGATAGCAAGGCACTTGCTGTAAGATAGCCAGATGCAAATCCCATGTAAATGCGTTCAAGCTGTTGCCCGGTAATTTTTTCAATAATAATTTATGGATTTTCTTCGCATTTGTGAACAGTATTGCAGCCATCTGGTCATTTTGATTACTCACTGGAAGTTGTACCTAAGAAAAAATTGAATTTTGTAATTTTTTATAGCAAGTGAAATGAAATTTCTATGCTGCATTTTAATGATTTATGGGCTACTCAAATTTGGCCCTTTCTTTCTTCAATTCTTGAAATATGTTAATCAATAGATTCGAGATATTTTAGTACTGGCGGCTCGTGCCCACGATACAGGTGAAGTGCAACATACACTAGATAGAATGGACTAAATTGAATTATACTGTACTTTTAAACTCAAATTAAAAATTATAAGGGGTTCAATTAAAAGTTTTAAAACTCCTATAAATATACTTTTTAGAGTAAGAAACAAAAAATTTTCGGGGCAAGCCCCGGACCCTATTTACAGCGTGTATCAAGTAGCCTAATAGCTGACGCCAAAACGTTAGTCGGTTTTGTCTGTATGTACGCTCCAACAAGTGATGCTATCGATTAGAGTTGTCATTTAGCTATGCCTGGATGGTGTATTTGAAATTAAAAGAGACAATATATGCTTTAGTAGTAGGCTACATCAACGAGGAAAGTGTCTAAAATTTCGGCAACAGCTATAGTAGCAATTAGACTGAAACCTCAACATCCAAAATAAGAGTTTGTCTTCAACTCTTGATTGGTTTATTCAAAATTATTTTGTAAAAAGTAACACAGTTTTCACGTTTGGGGGAAGGGGGCACCAAAATATCTCAGGAACTATGCGGCTCAGCGCAAAATGTGAACATTTCAACAGTTTTAAAATAGTGGTCCTATGCAAAAATTTTGCTAAATTGAACGGTTCGAAAGTTACAAAAGGGAAGGGATGAACGTAACTTATACATTTTTAGGTTAATCTACGAGATATTTTAAGAAACATCTTAGCCCCCCTCCTCAAAAACATAAGTTCAGTAAAATGTAGCATTTCACGAAATTTTTATTTGAACAATTTATAGTTTAGGGGTGTATACGAAATTTTGTTATTGGGGAGAAACTTGAACGAAAATGAGGCTAGGGCCTGGGCCATTTGTAGATGCTTGCACCATACTAAAGGTAGTATTCCCAAGCTGCAGCTTGAGTTGCGCGGCTCGAGCTGCCTGGCTCTTGAAGGTACGATTCCCAAGCAGCAGCTCGAGCCGCGCGGCTTGAGCTGCCCGGCTCTAAATTCGCTTGTGGAGCTGCCCAGCTCTAGCTGCGCTGCTCTAGTCATCACAACTATATTATATATGTTTACTCTGCTATTAGGGCTACTAATGTATACTAAATCAATGATTAGTGAAACTTACTTGAAAATGGCTCAAAAAGGGCGAATTTCACTATTTATTGATTTATTATACATTAGTAGCTGTAATAACAAAGAGAACATTTATAATATAGTTATGTGAATAGAGTCAAGATGGCTGGAACAGCGCTGCTAGAGCCGGGCAGCTAGAGCACCGCAGTTAGAGCAGAGCAGCTCGAACCGCGTAACCCGAGCTGCTGCTTGGGAATGCTATCATAAGGTTGACGTTAAATAAAATTACCTGTCTGTTTCGTTATTATTTGTATGAGAGGAGCTTAAATTATGATATTATGTTGGTGATAATAGAATAGAATAGAAATTTTATTTGCCATTAAAAACAAAAGTATATATACAGAATCAATAATACAATAAGACAATGAAACAATTTTGAGAAAAATAGAAAAGTACAACAAATGGCAAATTTACTGAGCGCAAGGAAATAACTTTCCGTCCGCGCACAGGAGCATCACTAGACAAATAATAAGAGTCTTTGAGTATAGAATAAATAAAATAATGAGACATTATAAAATACAGGTACAACTAATTTACAAAAATACTGAATACAATAGAGTAAAAAATGCAATCAGGCAAACTTCACAATATGAAATCAAGTGGACACAACCAGAAAACATGATTTTACAAGAAATATTTTTAAAACATTAGTACATATCTTATTGGGCAATGAATGAAAATGTAAAGTTTAGAATAATCCCAAAATTACAAATCTTGAATCACTGCGGTATTTTCATTTTTTACTTTCAAATTTGTTCATTCTACCTAAATAATCTTTTCACAATTAGTTTCTTCTAAATAATCAAATAATTAATAAACTATCTCTGAATATGATACCAGCTTTCAATCACCTCAATATCAATAGCTAAAATAAACTTTCTAATTTTTTTCTTGAAAACAGTTGAAGGACAATTACAACAAGCTATATCCTGAGGCATTTGTTTGAAAAATCTTCCCTGTAAAAAAACAGAAAGATTTTTGGAAGAAAGAACTATTTGGTCTAGGGATGTTGAACCTTTCCGTGAACCGTGTTCTCATTCCTCCAGTCTCAAGCCCCAAAGTAGGCCCTTGATTCCCACTGGACCAATAGAATTGAGACAGGACTTTGAAAACGTACAGGTGTCTCAGAGGCATAATTCTCATAGCCTGACAGGAAGAGAGGAAATCAAAATTGTCTTGGTTGACGATTGCTCTTACCAAGGATTTCTGAAGAGACATAACAGGCTTTAAATGGGTGATATAGGTACTTCCCCAACATACCAAGCCATAGGATAGCCGAGATTGAGCAAGGGCAAAGTAGAGGTCTCTCAGAACAAACAATGGGCACAGGTTTCTCAAACTGAAAACTCTATGCAGGAGACATCTCAAATATTTTTTTATACTATCTATCTGACCCTTCCACATTAAATTGTCATCAACAGTTATACCGAGGTACTTTACACTTTTTGTCTGATTAATAATACCACAGTCACAATCCATTTCATTGCATCCAACATGATGAAACTTCAACGGTCGTATATGTGAAAAAGAGGATGCTATTCCAAAATTGAAATAAATGGTTTTGTCAAGATTCAAGCTCAGTCTATTGTACATAAACCACATGGAAATCAAGCGCAGGTCATTTGACATATGGTTATACAGATCCACATCAGAACAAGCACCATAAGAAAGTGCTGTGTCATCTGCAAACACTGTAAAACACCCATTGAAAGGGCCAAGATACAGGTCATTGATATACACCAAAAACAAAATTGGTCCTAATACTGAGCCTTGTGGAACTCCACACTCAATCATCTTGAGTGGGCTAGAACTTGAACCAATGCACACAGCCTGGGATCTTCCAGACAGATATGAGTGGAACCAAGCCAGTGGCAAACCACGTATTCCAGCTGCTTCCAATTTTCTAATGAGCGTTGCATGGTCAACAGTGTCAAAGGCTTTTTTAATGTCTAGGAACAGCCCTGATACTCTTGTAATTCCCTTACTATTAATATTGGAACATATTTCAGAAACAAATTTCCTCAAAGCCAACTCAGTTCCCAAACCCTCCCTAAAACCATATTGGCTACTGGAGAAGAAATTGTATGAGTTTAGGAAGTCCAGTAAACGATTTTTTATCAGTTTTTCAAATATAATTGAGAAAATAGAAAGAAGAGAAATAGATCTGTAATTCTTGACCAATTTAGGATTACCTTTCTTCAGAATAGGAATCACTTTTGCTATTTTCAATTTGCCTGGAAATATGCCCTCAGAAATGCTTAAATTGAAAATGAAGGCCAGCACTGGATTTATGATTGAACTTATCCGCTTAACAAGGACAGAAGAATACCCGTCAATTCCCGAGGCCTTGGAATTTTTCAAGGATGCAATAATTTTTTCTATTTCAAAAGAGGAAATTGGATCACAAAAGAATGATTGTTAAATAATAATATATAATATAATCTAATATGATCTAATTTCTGAATACTATAATTTATTGTATTTGTTAAATAACTTTTAAAGTGAATAGAGTGTAATATGGGGCACTGACAATACCTAATGGATGGCTTTTTTTGATGGAGTTAGGTAAGCCACTTACTTTCAGCATTTTTTCATATTTAACCAGCCTATTAATGGCTTATGAAAAATTGGGGGAGGGGGGTGCATACTTGTGATAGTTTCGCCTTACTAGCCTTTGATAATTTTATATCCTGGGTTGTGCCCCCCCCCCCCCAGAAGTAAATCCTGGATCCGCCCCTGTAACAACCCTAAGTATTTTCAATTTGTTCTTGTAATAACACTCAGGGCCGTCGCGTGGGCTAGGCGACCGAGGCGATCGCCTTGGGGGCCGCAGCCTGGGGGGCGCCTCGGGATTGTAATTTTTTTTCTCCATTTTTAGATTTGAACAACTTGTAATAGTGAATGTAAAATGAATAAATAATTGACAAGTATGCAATCGTCGCATCAACTTCCTGTCTCTCCTATAGGTGTTGAATAATTATTGTTTTGTACAATTTCTGAAGTCTCGTTCTGTGATTAATAAAAAAAACTTTTTTATTTGAAGAAACAACCTCCATCTATTACAATTACAAATTTATTATTTCATGTCCAGTTATACCCTTAATTGTTGGAATATTGTGTATTTTTAGCATATTTTCCCAATTATTTCAATAACCGTTGAAGTTACAAACTTCTATTGAATTCCGCAGCTAATTTTACATAGGATTTGATAATCGTAAAACCCAAATGAAGCCTATTAAAAATTAGAAAAATTAATATTTTTTGAAAAATGTCAATTTTCCGCCATTGTTATTTCGATAACAAAGCGTTTTTGGGGGTGTCTCATGGAACTTTTTTCTATAATTGGTGTAAGTAATCTGCTTGAGAAGTATTGCTCATTTCTCCTGAAACATTCTGTATATTCAATAAGTAAATCCAATTAAAAACTTTAAATTTCAATTACAAAAAATGATAAGGTTTTAAACTTTAGATTGTCTAAAAACACGAGTTTTTAGTTGAATTTCTCCCCAGACCCCCCGGAAGTTTCCCCACATAATCCTCTTAGCACCCTCAACCCCCTCTTGAAACCCCCCCCCCCCCAATCATGTCCTGGATCCGCCACTGCTTACATTCGAACATGAAGATAGTACCGGTATGTGAACTGTAGCAGACAGCGTGGTGGTGGACATTCAAACGTAGTGATAGTTTGGGGGGGGCGCCGCGGTTGTTCTTGCCTCGGGGCGCTATAATCCACGCGACGGCCCTGATAACTCTGTATTCAAGTATCTCCAGCAATTACAAGTTTAGTTCAACTGGAAAGACCTATCTGCATTCTAAATTCTGTTCAGAGGGAAGAGTTTTTCTCCTCAGATGAAATCCAATGAGAAGTGTACCGCTTGCTATTTTCGTGAACAAATCATGCAGTAAGTTTAGACGGTAGGATCGTGGGATGGCTCCATTAATTTCTTTTTAGATTTTTGTTGAAAGTGTGGGTGAAACATTTAATTGTTTGTGGCATCTTCACCCTAGAAAACCAGAACCAAGACTGTGAAAGATCTATTCTTACTATTGACTTGAAAATCTGTCTAACGATCGCCTATTCAATGCAAGTTTCCAACTAACGTCAGCATTCAGAAATTTGAATCGCACCAACTAATCTTAATGGAGGTTGACTGCTATGCTTGGAACTCTTAACTCTTAAAATCCTCGTAGAAGGAGGATTGTCAAGCTCCTGCATGATCCAATAGGAACACATTCAAAATTCAATCGTAACTTGCTTCAAATGCGTAGTGCATTTAGTTTTCGATCTGGAACTGAGTGCTTTACTCTGTCTTATCACATCCTTTTACAAGCTTTAAATTATAATTACTTTTAATCTCCATTCAGAGTAAAACATTTACAAAAAAATATTTACAAAAAAAAATACAATGTAATATTAATTTAGGAAATACGAAAATAAATTAATTTTAATGAATTAGTTTAGGAAGGCTAGTGCTAAAACTACAAATTAGGAATCTTTATACATAATTTTTTCCTTATACTAGAGAAAAGTAGCCTAATGGAACAGAGAAATCCTGAGTACAGCATTGAAAATTTTATATAGAATTATTATTTATAGCTTGTTCAAATTGTAGAGCATCAACCAATTATTGTGAAATCGAGAACAATTTTAGATGAATTTTGAAAGGCTCTACAAAATCGAATAAAATAATAATTAAACTCCTATCGTTCAGGGTTACGAGATATTCCAAAACTGCGAAATCTCCAACATTTTGACAGTCGATCTACTTGTGTGGTTTCTTTTGATTTTCAACAGCCATTAGATATACAAAAGAAAAATTGGCAATGTTGTGCGTTTCAAATTGTATCACTCCAGTGCTGCTTGATCTTTGAGCTCTGATCCCACCCTACTATTTTAATCTCCACTGAAAGCACTCAACTTTTTCCAGTAGAGTATGGTCTGCCCTTTTGATGTCGTATGCTCTTCTTACTTTTTTCTCCACTTTCTTGTTTCTTTTTTACTGTTTTTTTCTTCTATTTGGTTTGGGTGTGTTGATACAGATTATAACGCGACAGTCCTCTATTCTTGTCTCCTTTCTATCGTTGTTCTTCGAGAGTCGAGACAACAGCGTCTGTCGACTGTCGACCTTTGCTTGATTTATTCCGACTTCCACCGCCGACTTGCTAGCAGACGATGAAACAGACTTTCTGGCATATTTATAATTTATCTTGTCGGTATCCTTTTGTACTGTTTAGCCACCTGAACGATCTAAAACTAGATATCCAGTCCCTCTGTCGCTGCTGAAGTTTTACAAGCCACGCCCGCGCATCAGGTGTTGAATTACAATGATTATTTAGTGACTACTATATTATGGTTTTACTCGAGAAGTGGTCCTGAATCATTTCCAAGATTAATTCTAACCTCTGGCATGTTCTGAAGAGAACTGGATGGGTTCTAAGCGACCACATAATAGAATTGTATTCTGTTCTGTTACATACAAAATGAATACAGAATACAATATTTGTCTACTGCTAGGATAGATTATCCATCTCCTTTTAAAAAAATCGAATAACTGTATAAGAACAAGCAAACATATGGGAATCTTTAGTCCTGTTTTTTTACATCATCAGACTCACATGAACAATAAATACCTACATTATTTTTGGAGTCTGTATGACTCCAGAAACTGATGTAAGTATATCACTTCCGCCAATTGACACGATAGAATTGAATTTTCAAAATAATTCAAATTTTAGAAATTATATGAAAATAAAACATGAAGTTAAAATTTCAAAGGTTAATTAATGTAAAATAAATTTGTTAAATTTTGAGTTGGCATTTTTCTATTTTGTATAAAACATTTGGAAGCACTTGAATTACAGAGGTTGAAATGAAGAGTTCATCAAAAACTTTTTTGTCTGTCTTGAGTTTTTGAAATTAGAAGGATGATTATTTGTTAAAGTAATACGGTATTCATTCATTGATAACGAGCAACATTAAAGATTCAAAGATTATTCGTTGAATGTCGCGATTGAACTTCATAATTTCTTAGAATTAGTTGAATACAGTTAGTAGAAACAATACTGCCAATTATTCTGAGTTTATCACCACAATTCGCCCTTTCAATTACTATAATACTACCTTACTTGTCATGGTAAAATTTGTAACAAGCTAAAATTTGTCGTGCTCTTAATTTTTTCGAAATTCGATATTTTTCGGTAGTGAATGGTGATTTTAGTGATATTCCTCGTGCTTTGGACTCTCTTGATTTGGAAGAACTTTAGAAAATTCAAATCTCAGTGTATCCTATCAAGAAATACCATGATTTCCCATTGACGGAAATCAAGGTCATGGTGCCGGTGGAACTTCCTTTTGGGACTCCCCACCGAATAAGGCATACGAATGAATGAAAACTACCTTACTTGATAACTTCATGGTTTGGCAATGTAGATATTTTTAAAAGGCTTGAAATGAAAGAATAATTCTCGAAAATATTTTGTTAATCTCCATGATTAACAAGCAATCCACCCATTATCCAATTAAATGTAAATTTATAACGTAAATTGTTTCCTGAATAATTCATAATTTTTTCTACTAAATCCCTGTTAGCCTACATTCTCTGAAACCTTGTATCCTATCAATGTTAATTTAATTCGAATATTCCATTTTAAATCCAATCTCATCCTACTACAATGCTTCTCACTTATTCCTGCTTTTTTACTTGATTCTTTGTTTCTGTATTAATTGGTGACCAGCCAATACTTTTTCAGTGGCTCAGTTCTCTTGTTACTATAGGCTACCAAGAATAACAGCGATATCAAAGATAGTAGCAATTTTCCATTGTCTAAACTCTAAAGCTTGGTGTGTGTCCACACTTTAATTCCCTCCCAAGATGATACATGTATCAAAACAAACATATGGTTAAATAACACGTTGAATAAAATGAAACAAGACCTTTGAACTAGAATTTAAAATTTTGATGTATCTTCTTGAAATGAATTTGAGTCATGCAGCTCTCACCAGCAAACTCAGCTCCTATTGATATGAACATTCTTATCCTTCCTTATAAAATATACATGACTTTATTTACCACTTTGTTATACATTCATCAAATTGAAACATTTTGGTGGCGAGGTTGAGGATTTGCAAGCCCCCTCTCCCACATCCCACTTAATCCGCACTAAGAAAAATACATATCATACACAATCAATATTTGGTACCCGCTGCCGCAGTAAGAAAATTATATATATTATGCAATCAATATTCGGTAAAATAATTCTTAGAACTCTTAGCCTATTTATAGTGTTGTGAAATAGTAATCCCAAATTATTTGATTTGATACAAAAATGTACCTACTTGCTATACTTGCTAACGATACTCCAGGTATTTATACTTATTAAAACTATGAAAAACGTATATAGAATATGATATTTCGTGGTTAGTATGTAAAACTCATGGATTTAGACAGGTTCATAGATTAATACAGATATTAGATATTAATTCATATCATGTAGAAAATCCAAAGGCATCTTCGTGTCTCTTGTCACCACTTGCCACCAATATACTTGATTCCTACCACTACTTGATAGCAGTCAACATGTTTTTACTGCTATTCGTCTCAATAAACGCCAACTGTTGCCCTCATGTTCGTCATTAGAGTCACCAGGCTTCCAAAGCATGCAGTTGACTCCCAGCGACCCTTTTCATGTTCTGGTTACGATTCGATTAAACCATTGAATAAACGATCCCTGTCTACAAGCTATCTGTCCGATAAGATCTGAAAAAATTAATTTCAACTGTCACCTATTGACAGTCAGAATAGAGGTTGAACAATTCAGGCTTTCATCAAGTATCTATAATATTGCATAGATATATCTAATTTTATATTGACTTGTTTGTATATCAAAGTGTAATAGAAATATTTTTTTATTTGAAATTAAATTTGTATTCTCTCAGATAATCAAATTAATATGACAATATGTGTTTATTTTCCTATCAATATTGCTAGAATAGGCTACAATGTTTACAGTTTCTAATAATCATTGTAATCTGATTTTTGAAAAATTCTATGATTTATTATTTGTATGAGATTAGTGATAGAATACTGTTAGTTCTCATTCTTAGGTTTTTAAATATGTCACACATATTTTATTGAACTTATTTTATTCATTTTGATAATCTAAAGTTATGTATCGTTTCGCAACCCTTGATAACTAGCATCATTTTGAAAGGATTTAAAAAAATCTTGAAACAACTTTTCTAGACCTACTCTGAACCTCTCTACCAAATTTCAAAGTTTTTGTCAATCTGTTGTTGAAAGAGCTTGGAAAACGCAGGAGCCCTGTAGAAAACTTTAATATTGAACCTCTCCTTTGTAAATTAAAAAATGCATCTTCGTGCACGTGTAAAGGTCCAACTGAACATGCTTGCCAAATTTTAACGCATTCGGTTCAGTAAATTTTTAGTTCTGTTGATTAATTAATAAATCAACGTCACTTTGCTTTTGATAGATAACCTTCTTTCTAAGCTTGCTAAATTTCCCGTAACTCTTCTTCAAAATTATTGTGAGAGGCAAAAACGTTTTTCCTTATTTGAACATGAACTTCTGCTTACATTGAACACAGCAGACATCACTATAAGTACTGAGTTCTCAGTGAATGAGACAGGCCTCCTCTGATCTGTTAATTGGATATGAGATCAAAGTTGAATAAATTGGATGCAATTTGTGAAGAAGTTATTGTTTATCTATCGTTGAGGTCCAGGGTTATCTGGAAGCAAGATAGGAATAAACGAATAAGTTCCAATCTACACTACCATCTTTCATTCATCAGCAGTTACGACTGCGCTCATGAATGAAAATTGATTGTTCTCTGATGAGACTTTCAAACATTCAAATTTAGCAGCAGTATATGAACAGTTGGAGCTTTAAAAATTTGATTTTCAGTATTTTCTATATAGTTTCTTGAGAAGTTTTAAAGTCTCCTACATCTTGAAGAGTAGAGTATGGTTATTATAATGGTAATTTTAAGTAATTTATTAAATTGTCTATTTCTCATCAGATTGGAAGAATGTTTCTACAGTTTCAAGCCTGAAAATGTGTGTTTTTAAGAACTTCATAGATTAATAATTTTTTAAATAAGTTTGTAATGAAGTCTCTTATACTTGTATCTTGCAGAAGATGTTGCAACCTGTTACATGGTGTGAAATAAAATCCGGTATGCTAACCAAAACCGAATGTTGCACGTGGAGAGATTGGCGTCATAGGACACTTGACTGCTCACAAGAAAAATACTTTTTCTGTATAGATTTTCAGTCGATCCGTCAAACTTGACCCGCATCTGTGCTGATGAAGAAGAATCCCCTATTATAAAGTGTACGTTGCCACCCTAAACTGCTGTTGGTAATTTGAGATTTATCTTCAGCATCCAATTTTAGTGAGCAACAATATTCTCAGCTTCTACGTAACATCAGTGAGAACCCTTTTCAGAAGCCCTGAGGGATGTTCGTGTTCGTCCTTTCTCTTCTCAAAAGGGTCTGGCTTTCTTCTATCAAGACTAATGATACTCCACTAGAATAGTTGATTTTTTATACACCTTCAACAATAATCCTATTAGGCTTTCATCTCGCCGAAAATTGTTGATCCCACACAAACTTTTTGTAAACGCTTTTACCCCACAGATGCCAACTTACTCACAGCTTATGTCGCTTATTTCAGAAAATTGAGATTAATATGATTTAAGAACGGTCGATTGAGATTCAATTTATTTTTGACTGATAGGACTGGTACTCATACAGCATCCATGTCCAGTTTGATCGCCAATCAATTATTATCTGATTGAGTTGTTTTCACCGTTCACCAAACAGGTTCTTTTGCAAATCGAAAAGTAGTTCGCTTCACTTGAGTTGCTTGTACTGTGCCAATGTTTGATGTTTTCACTCATCTTCTTTAGCTCAGTCCCAGTGCTATATCAATGTACAGTATTATGATGAATGACTAGTAATAATTTGGTTTAGAGTGCTCTTGTTATTAAATTTATCTTCAACACTTGGCTACCGGGTGCTCGGTCTTTTCATTTTTGATGGAGAATTGCATGGATCAAAATTCACTTGACAATCGTCATTGCTAACCATTCAATAGTCAAGATAATACGGATATACCTCGGATATCACACCCAACTTCCACACCTACTCCAAGTCAGCGAGTTTAGTATAATAATATTAGTGGCGTAACGTTTCCGAACCGGGCACCCCCGCAAAAACAAATAATCCGGGCCCCTCCTTCCAAAATCATACCCCCTTCTAATACCTTCCACCCTATTCTTAACCCCTCTCCTCCCTTATTATTCATTTCCATATTATTTAATGTCAACTCTGCCACACTATATGCTCAGGAATTCAATGGGAAAATAATTTATTTTATCTACTGTTTACCCAAAAAAAGAAATAGAAAGATAAGGAGCTATTCTAGTCTGAGTGAGTGAAACAGACAGTGAGTCTCAATTTTAATGATTTACAAACAACATTCCTAATTTTGCAATAATAATTATAATAGAAGCTCACTACCAGTAGCCAATTGAACGATAAAAAGTATATTTGAACAACACTAACTTTGTTTTGTTGATGCGTAATCATTTCTTCCTCAAAACACATTAGTGCTCATGACTGTATTTGTCCAAATAGAAATCATACTTTTCTTGATAAATCGATACTTCAATTTTATTTATTTAAAAATTATGTAATATACTCTAGGGGCTCTAACCCCGACCCCCTAGGATCCTAAGTGATTCAGTTTTTAAGAAACCTATATTTTATATTTGGGCCCCATCCCGGGCCCCCCCGCGCCGCGGGGGCTGCGGGGGTGTACGTTACGCCACTGAATAATATACATATATAATATTATAGAAATATTTCTTATTCTATACTCGTTGGTCCTAGTAGTCTGTCTTTAGGCAAGTTAGTTTGATCAATTGATTTTTGTGAAACCTACTCGGCTACTCCCTCGAAAGTTGGAAGTAGAATGTTTGAAATATACTAAATATAGCCTATAACACCATCAGTCTGGGATGATTATACAGCATTATTATGGGAAAATAATGGTGTGCTTATACTGATCATCAATAGCTTGTCTCTTGTGGTTACAGTAGCATTATTTTTCAAGCAAGGATGTTGTAGCCTCTCTTGTAGTATTTCAACTTTCAAGTGTAGGACGCACCAGTCTACGCTTGCTGGACCGTTGTGGTGGTTTGTGGCTGGGCGTGCGTGAGTACTATGTGTATTGGGGTGTAGATGCTTGGAGGGGGAATACGCGGGCAAGGTTTCATTCATAGCTCGGCTGTCTGCTTCCCCCACCACCGGGGACTGTTCACACAAAGACGCGTCTCTCACACAAGAACAGAGACAGAGCGCTGAGCTTTGCCCAGATTTTGTTTCATTCATAAGTCGAGTGGAGCCATCCGTTTGAACGCGACTATGTGGTGGTAGACTGACTAACTTTAGGACCGTAGTTGTAGAGGACGCGCTTCACTAGTCCTAACCTTTGTTGTGATGATGTTGCGGTTGTGTCCGCGTGCTCCGGTCTCGAGGATCATCCGCGACTGTCGTTCGATCAACGCAGTTTTACACTCTGTGCAAAGTTGACCAGCACTGGAAATTAGTGTGTGTGTGCGTGCCTTGTGCTATTATGTGTATAGTTTTCGACATTTCCAATATGCAGCCACACACAGCAGATAACAATCTTCTAGACCTTTCCAGCAAGAGTGGTGGAGGAGGCTATTCTAGTGCAGCACTGGCTGCTCAGAAACCTCCCAACCTCAGTGTGAAGAAAACAAAAACTCTGGTTTGTAGAAGAAAGAAGTCCAATATTAACTATCCTAGTTTTAAGCTACGTTTAGAAGCATGTTTATGGACAGAAATTGTTTCTCCGTTTATTGATTCCTGTAAAAAGTTATAAGATTTGATGGCTTTGATGGCTTATGAACATGTTTTGTTTACAGTTTGAGTCCAGCTTCAGAGAGTATAAAGATGGAAAAGAATTGTTTGGTTACAGTCTCTGAACATAATACATGAAGGATCACAAGACATCCTTCATTTTTTATTGTGTTAAATTAGGTTTTATCCCTCTATAATAGCTGCCTTTCTCTTGTTTTACTCGTTTTTTCAAAATTCTATGAAACAGAGGACCCTGGAGATTAATTAAGACAAACAACCGAACAAAAAACCTTTGAAGGATAATCAATCTTATTGTAGATTATATACTTCTTGATACCTCAAATTTATAGAATGATTGAATTGTGAAGTCAAAAATATAAGTAAAGGCTGAATTTATTAGCGACATAATTGAACTTCAATAGTTGATAGATATGATATCAGACACTCAGATCCGCGTAGTAGGCCTAGGTCTACAAGGAGGGAGGATGAACTTGATCAAATTAACATGTTATCAACATTCTCTAAACTCTCCTCACTGTATGTATGTATTCTTATGCCATATCGGTGGGGAGTTCCAAAAGGATGTTCCACCGGCACCATAACCTTAATTTCCGTCGAAGGGAAATCATGGTATTACTTGATATGATACACTGAGATTTGAATTTTTAAAAGTTCTTCCGAATCAAGAGAGTCCAAAAACACAAGGAAGATTACCAAAATCACCATTCACTATCAAAAAATATGCAATTTCGAAAAACGTTAGAGTACGAAAAATTTTAGCTTGTTATAATTTCTCCTTGACAACCAAAACTGTGAATAAGGTTCAGTCAAGGAATCGAGTAACAACAATATCACGAACAGCGAAAACTGATTGTTGAAATATTTTTCAGTCCCAGATCTGAACACATATTATTTCACACATATGAGTGTTCATCACATTTTAATTTATAAAGCAAATTTTAAGATAAATTTCATTGCTTCTTTGCGGTATAATTTCTGATTGGATGAGAAATAACTCGCTTTTTAATCTCTGAGATTCCTGATGGTGAAATGCCTTTTTGTTATTGGATAGGATAGGAAAGAAACCAGGGAAGTTCCTACCCTTCTAACAACACTAAGCTCTCATTACCACAGTGTACTTCTTACTATAATGAAGTGATCCTCTCATTGAATTTTAGAAGGGCGTTTATCTTGTGAAATCACAATTTACTCATTTATTGTACACCGTCTAATCATTAGATCGTTAATATTGTAATCATCAATTTACAATATTGATTAAGCTCAGAAGACTACAAATATTTCAATTCAATATTGTTTTGTTTGACAATTGAACCGATTCGTAATTGCCAAGTCTATATTTGACTCATTCATTGATATCCAGATAAAATCAATTTACTTCTACACATTTACAGTTGGAGTGATCTTTGGGCTATTAATGTGTACTGTTAAATCCAATATTTGATTTGTGTTATGACAAATGTTTACCTTGCTCAACTTTCTAGCAATATCTGAAATCATTCAACTCTCTGCACTACTTAGTAACGTGTTTATCCAACGATGAAGTTGATTAAAGACTCAATATGCGACAATATAACAACAAATTTATTAAACTATAATGAAACTGGTTTCGCTTGTTATCATTAATAACTGGTGATCTCTTGAAACTCCTAGAGATTGAATAATGGTGAAAAAACAATCACTAAAATTGAATAAACAACCAAAGCTAGTCTTAATATTTCAATAAATTCGAAGTTAATTTAACCTGAGTGTTTTTATTCAGTATGGGTAACTACCATACCACCCACAATATCATAATCACAATTACTATTATCACCCAAGGGTACTGTACTACAACGAGAAAAGGCAATGATGAAGTATTCATATTATATAGATTTTTGAACTTTTCCTACTTCATCAATTTTAACCACGGGTTCAAGAATTCAGTGTTCTAGTATCCGTGATATCTTCTATACCGTGGGTCATCTGATATTACAGGGGTTTTTTGAAGGCCCTTTGATTTTTCAGGTACATATTGCACTTTTTTGTAGTATGAAAGTAAATAATGTGAAAGTATTTTTACTGGTACCTCTCTTCTTCTATCCGATACAGTTAGAAGCCAGTTTATGTGTTGGTTGTACTGTACAGTATTGACAGTCACAGCCAGAGAGAATAGAATATAGAAATATTTTGTATTATCGCTGGTCACAGCACAGGAAAGTGAGAAGGTGCTTCGAAGAGACCCGCACCCGCACAGCACAGACTGGGCTCTCAATTGAATCAATTATGCTGAAGTGCCAATTAACAATCAGTCCGAAAAAGACCGAATACTGGGGTGGAACCAGTTGAACGTACAACCAAAGCGAATTGCAGCTATGACAACTTATGAACGACTACAGAGACTGTATAATAATAGTATACTCTGTAAAAGTAGAGTTCACAGTCTTTGTACAAACTACTGTTTTTGAAAAGATTTTTATAATTAAAAATAATTAATTACATCATTAAATAACTACTTCTATTGACAGCCGTCAGAGTATATGGAGTATGGAAGCACACCTGTCTCTCCCTCAATTCTCTCTCTCCTTATCCAGAGCTCTCTCTCCTCTTTCAAAATAAATAATTGAATTCTGTGTAGACTATGGCTACAGATTCATGATCAGTAACTACAAATTTACATATAGAGGTACAGATTTATGTTTAGTAATACAGTAAAAAGTAGTTTTTTTTTTAGAATCGTAGTAAAAGGTTTGGAACATAAGTTATTGCAAATAAAATCACAAAAAGAATCAGAAATTGAATGAATTGAATTTATCAAAGTAAAACAAATTCTAATCAGACTTCTTCTTTAATTAACTTCTATCGTCTTACCATCATCAATATTATAAATTTTTGTCAAAGAACTAATTCATTCTAAAACTACTAAACTAGCCTACTACTTTATTTTTCATTCTCATTGTATACATCACAATGTATGAAATGAATGTGGTTTTGCAACCCTGAACATATGCATTGAACTGTATCATTAGATCATTTTCAATGATTGATAAGGATTGTTTCAAGTGCTGTAATGCCGCTCTACAGGCATTGTTGATCATTGATGATATTATGACCTTCAATTTTACTCATTCATCTTCATCTTTGGTAATGGATATTTCTTGGAAAATATTTTTCTCAAATTCCAAAGCAGTAATTCCTAACAAGCCAATCAGAGCAGGGCTAATATCAATTCTATGCGTTCCTATTGAATTGAACAAAGTCAAATTGGAACTGTGATTCTTAACATTTTGATAAATGAAAGTTATATCTGTTCTAAATGAGGAGTTTTGGAAAAATATCAGTTCTACAAATTTTCATGGCAAGTGAGATTGCTCACTCATTATCATTGGTGTTTATCGCATTCTCGTTTGATATTGCAATTCGAACTACAAAAAAGAACATGTTGCTGGTCACAAAGCATCCGTTTGTCAAGATAAAGGCCCGATTGTTGGTTGGTTGAATTAGGAAATAATAATTTAGTGGAACAGATTCTACGTAGAAATGTTTCCTTTTCGAATAAATTTCAATAAACCACTTTTGAATATTATCAATCAATTTTAAATTAATTTTTAATTTTTTTTATAGACAGACGTATGCTGTATGGTTTAGTTTTTGGAACTAATTAGTTTTAGAAAAAAACTAGATAAATATTATGTTGTAGAAAATTTAGTTGTAGTAAGATAATGTGTCACTAAGAAACTAATAGTTGTTGACAGAGGTTATCTGTCAGTAATTTGTAGAAAATAAACTCCCACCTATTTAATTGAAATTATTGTCTTGTCACTCATGGGAAAATTTATTTATCCCGATTTCGACTGAAGTTCCTGGAAATTTTTGAATAAAAATCGATTTTATCTTCAAAATTCTCGGTATTCAATAATTCTCTCAAGGCAAAATTACCAAAGGTGTCATTTCAATTTTCTCATTTTTTATTCCAACGTAGCATAAAAAATCAATTTATAGTTGGATGATGATGTTTCAATGAAGTTAGTTGTTAGTGATTGGGAAGCAATCCATTCTTATGGATCAATCAATACTTTGTATTCCATTAGTGAATCGTTCTTCTTTGGCGATTAGCATACGCAAGGTAGGGCTATTTATTTAATAAATCTTATTTCAATTATCGATTAATGCTCATAATAATTTGTGTTTCTCCCATATTGGTACTGAGTGCGTCACCATAACGTATACTGTAACTACATTATTTTCTTCTTTTTGGCAAAATTTATTCTTATTAATTTCTGAATTTTCGTTACCTCTATTGTCATAAGAGATTTATTTTCGATAAATATATTAACAAAAATAATTAAGTGTCAAGTTTTCCAATTCATTTTTTTTCAATTCAAGTGGTAAACACCAATGTAAATTCATAAGGACAGTTTTGGAACAAGCAAATTGTGATATCTTTATAGAATTTTTGTCGCAAATGGAAAAATGTGAATATTTTCTGCCAGTTTCATCTTGAAATCTAAAATGATTAATCGAATAAATAATTATTGTTCAATGTTCATTGATGTATTGTTTAGGAATTGCATCGTCATTGTTTCTCACGATTTTTTCTATTGAAGCTATTGATCAGATGCTGAGGTATGTGGATCACAGCAAATAATGATCTTTGAAATTGTACCACTTTACCTCACCTTTTCATCTTATTGCCTGACAGGTTTATTTGCAGAAAGTGTTGAAGTGAAACTATTTCTTTTCTTCTATAAATATTTCACTTCTCTCTCTCGATGTACTATATTGTGTGATGCCTTACGCTAGTGCACATAACTCTAACTAGTTTGAGATGGATGCTGGTGTAGCACCATTCATTACACTTTTGTCTGCTTGATCAACCATGTAATGCTATCCATTCAAGCTCTTTTTTCATTGTAAGTCAATACTCAACTCCAGCATCAAGTTTCTTCGCGCTCTTCTGAAAAAAGCAAGTTTTTTCAATAATTCATCAAAATTCAAAATTTCTCTAAATACATGCATCTTGATAGACAGCCCAATAAAGTTATTCAAAAGTCGCAACCCATGATATTTTTAAATCAAGAAATAAATTATTTTCTCTCCCTGAACTTTCTTGAAAGATTCTTTCCAAGCCAGGATTATTAGAGAAATTGAATCCCAGTAATAATGCTTCATAGTTGGAAGACCTTTATTTCTCTATTGGACCCCTTGTTTTTCCACCACATCTACTCAATTTACCTCTTTAATTATTATTATTATTATTTTTATTCAATTTTGAAAGTGTATCATCCTCATTCAAGCTCTTTGTATCTTCATATTTTGGAGAGATATCCTCCTATGCTGTTGAACTATCTAATAAACTAGATAAATGGACATTGATTGAATGTGCTAGGCTTCGATTGTAAATTTATATGAGTTCATAAAAAGTGACTTGAATTTTCCAAAAGCACATAAATTTTAGATAGGAAATAACCCCTTTGATTTTGAATCATGGGAGAAAAATTGATTGCCTACTCACTTTCGTTTCCTACCTACGTCTAGACCTAGACTATCATGGGAGAAATGATTTGAAATTTTATTTTTCTATACTAGGCTACTCACTCTTCAATTCTCTAGTTGTTGAGAATTGATATAGCTTATTGTGAATGATGAAAACAAAAAAGAAAAACATTTTGTAGCTTGGTCCGAGTTGCCAATGAATGAAAGTTGAATCGTGAAATCTTACGGGATTTTAATACGTTACATGGAATAAATAAGACTTGTATTCAATGGATGATTGAACCAGTTTAATGGCACCGCCTCTAGAACGCTTTCTTAAGATCGAGTCGCCGAAAAAAGTTGTAGTTGAGAAAGCAAAAAGACGTTTGATCCGCTTCTATAGACTCTAGAAGTGATGTCTAATATTATATTCTCCAAGAGGGAGACCTACTGTATTTGAAAAAGGGTAACCCAAAAACCTGAGTCGGGGAGGATTCGTTGCTCACTTTTGTCATAGGCGGACCCAGAGCATGAGAATATTTTTGCAGTTGGAGCAAGGATTATAAATTTATCGCATAACCTTCACAATGTTCCCATGAAGCAACAAGCAATTTAAATTCTCTCACTAGATTAGATCTATACTTACAGCCCATCTTATCAGTTGTCTATCACTTGATATGTCTTAACTAATTAAATCACAAAATGCTACTAAAGTAATATTATTTCAACAATTGAAAAAAATTATTATCTATTAGTGTCACTGTTTGAGATCTTGCTATTGAAAAAAATTCATTGTTGTTTACTCGAAGCTGAATTGACTAGAATGGAGTTCTTCGATTTTGAAGTTCTAAATCAAATATTTATCTATTCCTATCCTCATCTTGAATTGTTCACTCTTTACTATCTATTCTTTCGTAAAATAATAACCTTTTCAATTGGAAATGAGGTATGCAATGAAGAATTAATTCTACCATCAACTATTCAGTAAATACTGAGGTTACTAGGCTGAATAATACAGTTACCAGTTGATAGGTAACCAGTAATAATAGGTTATACCTCAATTATAGGTTACCAGTATAATACAGTACCTTCTAGATTAAGAAAATATTTACAAATTTTTGTTACAATTACAAAGGATCAGGGATCATAATTAGCCCTTATAACATCTTATAGTCTTATGAATCATATTCAACCTTAAAGGTTAGGTACATCCAATGAATAAATATTTTGAATACAGTAATCTACAGTACTATAATAGTCGACCTCAAAAATTTATTTCAATGTTATATACGGTATCTATTTATTAAATTATTGAGAATTATTTACCGTAACAGACTGTTTTCAGGTTTTTGAGACTGGAAGTAATAGGTGAATAGACAGAGGGGGACAGTGTCCTACTATACAAGGCAGATCATAGATGAGCAGTCATTTAGTGGAGTTGATTGTCCCTTGGACTTGTAGTTGATGTTGGAGTCCTGTTTGTTATTGGCCAAACAACGCAAAGCTTTGCCCCAAATCCCAAATCGGCCTGAGTTCCCTTTCTACCTGCTTTCACGGGACCAAGAGCCAGAAAAGAACTTCCAATTCGGCAAGGATTTCTCCAGGAGCAAGCGAGATAGAAACTCTGATGTTGAAAAACTGTGCCTTGTTTTTGTGGTAGTGGTAGTGTGCCATATGGTCAGTGCCGTCACTTCCAGCCTTTTTTCTCTTCGGGTTTGTTGTTCGGGCCATGCCATGCTACATTTTGTCCGTCATTTGAGGTTTTTCAAGAAGATGAAACGTTGCCACAACTCTCTCTCTCTTCATGCTTGAAAATCTTTTACTACAAAATAGGCACCCATTATTATGAACTGCCACCATATTTAGTTCTGCTTTGTCTTCTCCCAAAAGCAGAACTCTGGAGATTCTTGGTCTAGAGCTTGTTTTAGATGAAATTCATTCAGAGTTGATTGAAGCTGAAGGAATGGGAAGGATTAGAAAGTTTTGAAAAGCTAATCATGATATCAATTATTTTGCACTATTGCTCTTTTTATAGCAATAAATTTATTGATGCTTTCAGTATATCACTTATGATAATATGCTACTAAAAGGAAAACAATATTGTAGTTCTAAAATTAGTAAATTTCAGTCATAAGACATCATTTCATACTCTTATCATAATTTGACTCTTAAAAAACTTTATATTTATTTCAAACTCAATTTCATTATTGAATACTAATGTTCAAATAAGTACACAAGTACACTATAAACTGCAAAATCGAACATAAACAAACCAGGATAGGTCTATATGAATTTTCAAGATTCTGATTGGAGTTTTAACATTTTTGTACAGATAAGAGTTAAATATTGATCCTGCTGAATGTGATATGTAATAGTCGATTACAGTACAGTATTCCAAAAGATATTCTGAAAGAAGTGACGTGAGAATGTCGAATGATTATATATTATTTGATTTGATTATTGCAGTTGAATGAATATTTAATTACAGTCTACTTGTTGGTTATTGACTTTTCTGTTTAAATTGTGTCATTCATTGAACTAATGCATAGATAGATCTAATAATATTGTTGTATCCTAATATCGCAGGGAGAATAAAGTCAGTTGAAGAGAAGTAGGTCTTACTAATTTCATTATCTTCTTTTATGCTCAATTAGTATATTATGACGTTATTTGACAACTGTTTGGCTAATTTAATATGAAAATGTAAATATAGTAAAATATTCTTATCTTGATCAACATTTATTTTTAATTGGCCTACTGATATTATAACCAGTCACGCAGCCTTATATTGTATTCAATTATGTGAGCTGTATTACATAAGTAAAAATGTTGTTGTAGTTAATTTTATTCGAACTTGAGGAATTCATTCCAACACTTCAAATATGAAGCGTATACTAGCAGTATACTACTAGTATATGAGCTCGACTAGCAACCTATTTCCATTTTGAAAGAAAATTAATTGCATTTTATCAACAAGGGTGAATGCTTTTCATTCTCTCCTCTTTTCAATCGTTTCAAGAAACTTTGTGCACCAATTTTACCGTTATATTATTTATAAAAAATATAAAACGCTGATGAAAATTGAAAAAAGAAACAAATCCAAATATTGTAAATCATGTACATTTACTGATTGTTGAATTGAAATTGTGGACATTACAGTTAAGAGAACGCTTCCCCGTTCAAATAAACCAGGCAAAAATTAAGCCTGAATCCAATTCGGATTGTAATTGATTTGTAATCAAGAATCTTTTGTTTTCTATCAGTAAATACTGAATGTTTGATGTTCGGGTGTGGAGGTAAACTATAAGCAAAGAGCAAACCAAGAGCTCAAGTTCATCATCACGCCTGCTAGACCAAGAAATTCGTTTTGTCTCTTGTGTTTTTTCTCACTAGTGTCAAGGACGACAACCTGTCTGGTCATTATCAAATTGTCTATTTTAAGGATACAATACTATTCAGTACTTGCACTGACTGCGAAATTATGAGATTGGCTTTTGTTGATCCCAATTGATGAAATAAATCTTCTTCGTTATTGTTAATATGGGAAGCTTGTTCAATGTATGTAACAATGTCTGCTTCTTCTTCCAACACTTGTTCAAACGAAATTGTAATCCTCGTTTCTAAGTTTTAATATACAATATAATAGAAAAATATAACATAGAAAAATTAAATACTTTACAATGTTCTAAAAAATGGAAAACATTGAAAAAAATGAATATATTTTGAATTCTTTTCAAATAAGTATTTGCTATTATCATTCGTCATTCTCCTTACCTTGAAGTATTGCATGTTTTCGTTTCTCATTTTGCAAAAAGGATTTTATTTCCATGATTTCAAACAGTAAGTTTTTATTTTCAGTATTATTATGTATCAGATAACCAAAACTGTAAATTTGTTTCAAGTTTTTGATTCCACGTCTCCACCCTGGAAATCTGCAATCTCTCTTTTCCAAATGATTTCAAACACTCTCGTTCGGTTAGGTAATGTGAAGCAATCTGTCTCAACTTATGAATGGCTCTGCAGAATCTTGGCCGACTACCAGCTTAAACAGAGGTTGCTTTTAGACAGTTCTATGTTGCTCTTGAATCTAATCTGATATTTAGGACGTCAAACTTTAATATGTCAACTATAGATTCCTCTCTTTCATAGAGAATTCCTATTCCTATAATTTTGAACCGGCATTTTTATCACAGACTTTTAATACAAAACTTCTAGTTCTTTTCAGCTACTTGATTTTTCTATAAATTTTCTATAGTTATCAGGTTAAATTTCAGAACCACTATTGAAATAATTCTACTTCCAAAATCCATCACAAACTCGGTAGAGCAACTCAACATTCTATCTTTAAATCGAATCAGTTTTGCTCCGTTCAAACTAATTTTCACAAGCTGGAATTTTCTTGTTATTCTTTTATCCCAAAATAAAAATTATAGAACGAGAATGAAAAAACCTGGAGGCGAAAAAATTAAGTTCTTGTGCAAGCTTTCTTGGAATATTTCTCATCACCTTTAGAAAAAAACATTGATACTTATTAAGACCCGAATATTCTCAATTTCAGACTCATGAACGTTAGGAATAACATGTGATAAATTCTTCTTTGAAGTGGAAATGATAAAATCTGCCATCATTTTGGCAATTTCTCTGATCGTTGGCTTTCATCCAACACCTTCATTTCAGCACAAAACAACATTCACTTTATCCAATTGCAAGCTAGCCGAGGTATGATGAATTTATGTTTTCAGAGTCGTTCTGTACTGTAACTAAGCACACATCTCTGCTCTAATTATCATTGTCGACTATATATTCATTTTAACTGATATATATTTGAATAATTCATCTTGGTCTTCTTGAAGTTATGGGAAAAGACAATATTCCTGTTTTAATAGGATTCTCTCTATTATTAATAGTTATGATTGATACTGATGACGTTGTTTATGTTGAAATAATTTGAATGAAATATGAAATCTTTTCGAGCATAATTGACTTTGTGAGAGGGACATTCATGTTTTATCTCAAAACACATTCAATTTAAAAAATTTCAATTCGGTCGCTGGAAAGTATAATTTTAATATTCTTCCAAGATGTAGGCTAATTATTTTATGAGTCACACGTAATACTTATGGCACTTCGATAATGACTAACGTTTCTGCCATTAGAAGACTTGGCTTCCTTTTCTTGAGCTAATTCAAAGGTCAGAAATTTCCTATTTTAAATTAAAAAATGCGTTTTTAGTGAAAAACTCGTGTCTTGTTACGAAAGTTGCTTTCAATTTGTTCACCTTTGAATTGGATTTTCAAATTATATTCAGACATGTTGGTAAATTTACGAAATTCAGATCATTTGTTTAATTGTACCTCACTCAAAAATAATAATGATTGTAGAAAATAGAAATTTAAAGTTAAAAATGAATAATATAGCGTCTGAGAAGCACAAGAATAATCTGAGAATAATCTGTGGCAAAATTTTATTACAATAAAAAAAATAAGCCAATAGATAATAATGGACCGGCTGGTATGAGTTTTGTTACGACGAATTCAATATTGTTATTACGTTGGGGAATAATGGGTTGTAATGTTGTAATGTTTACAGCGTGGGAGAGTGAATGGAATATCTTTAGATCAATGTTGAAAATATATGGCAGGCAAAGCACCAGTTGCCACTATATTTTTATTTTATAGTAGTGTATTTTTTTAGTTCGGCCAAGTGTGCCTTGACTCTTGACAGAGACAGGCTCACTCTCTCTCCTTCTTTATCCTCCTTAGTGTCACGTGATTCTTGACGTGTTTCATTCATGTTTGGCAACAGCTGTTGCGTCTGCGTTGTGCGCTTAGTAGATAAAGGCGGGACATTTTCCTCTTGAAAGCAACTTAAAGCTAAAAGCAACTTAAGCTAGCTTTTCCACTAACTTGCTATCTCACTAACAAATTTTTTTTTTTTTAAATTTACTCTTTATCAAATTTTATAAATAATTATATTATCAGCTATTTGAGGATCAAGTGTAATTTTTTTAAACATAATTCGAGGATAGTGCGGAAAAATTGGGGTAGGCTACTGTACCTTAATTTTTTTTCAAAACAATACTTCGTTACATTCAAGTTGCAATGGTAGTAAATAAGACGTTTTCTTTTATTCAAGTTTTCTGCATTCTGCTTTATCATCTGCCCCTTTTCTTCTTCCTCATCCACCTTCTTCTACTTCTCTTTTTCCACTTTATGCTCATTTTCCTACTTTACCTAATATTCTTCCTTTACCTCATATTCTTCCTTTACCTCACCTATGCATTGGAAATTCCAACATTGAAACTGCATTAAATGAGGCGCAAATCGACTGATTTTTGTGTGACATTTCTCATTATTGCTGCGAGTTTTACGTATCTTCAAAAAAATTCATGAGGCTAAGGCTACTCATACGTCAATACCAGTATCAATCACGCGAATTTATTGATTTAAATGAATCAGTCATTCATTAATCATTTATTGGCTTCATTACTAATCACTGCCATCATAGATTATTATTCTAATTCTCTTTACTGTCATTAATATTTCTGGAGATATTCGAACCAACCCTTGGCAATGAATTTTAAAATTAAAGTCAGAATGAACTAGAAAATCGTGAGTTCACCACGTTTTCTCAAGAATGCATTTGAAATACTCTAAACCCTCACAGCCTTTTTTTAATTTTCAGTTTCCTTTGTTATTGTTGTCATATCCATCATGTTGGCTGTCTTCGTTGGGGTGGGAGTAGGTCTATCTCCACCTCTTCTAAGGTCAGACATGCCCCGAGATCTAAGCTGCACTTAGCCCCGTAAAGTTTACTGTTGGGCTTCTATTTGGCACTGGCTGCGCTTCTATTTCTGTCCGTATCTCAATACAGTTCACTCTCTCACTTGTCTTATTTTCTCTCTTTTCGATCCTCCCTCTCAACAGCACAGTATTGCTTTCAACTCTTTTCTTTCTCATTATTTAGCCTTAATATCACAACTCATCCGTTACTCCCGCCGTGTTCTAAATCTTTCCTACGGTTATAACTCGTTCTCTGTTTCCGACTTCTTTTGTTACAGATTTATACCCTTTGGTCTCTACAGGAGCATTTTCTTATTCTGAGTTGTATTCATGTCTCATGCCAAACCCTGCCAACGTTATGTAACTCCGATCACTCTTGTTTTTGTGTTTTTTAGTTGAAATTTTAAGTAAGGCTTCTTTATTATTTTACTACTTTTTAGTATTTTGGATGAAGTATTTTTATCTACTATCCTTGTACATTGCATCAGTGAAACTGCACTGCATTTGCAATTGCATTAATCTGTGAAACTGATTACAATTACTGACGAATTTAAGAGATAGCCGAGAGAGATAAAGATAAGGACTAATAGCCAGTGGTTCCTGGGTTTGATCTTAGTGAACTTGTGTTTTTGAACACAAGCCGCTGCGCCACTCACGTTTTTCGGTGGAGTCGTTAAGCCGTCGGTCCCGACCAGAGAGAATAGAACTAAATAATTCTATATTATCTATGAGTCTTAAACTCTGACTGCCAAAAATACAGTCTTCATCTTTCTAGCTCCTCTCATTAATCACACACAACACAAGTGGAGATCTTACGTGGGCTTCACCTTCAGAGAAAATAAAAAAGGAGTTGGAGCTCAAAAACTTCCCTGCTCTATGATAAAAATCCACTCAGAACGAACGTTCTATTCAATTTTATTGTACAATACAAGTCAATAATAGATAAAATGAGGTAAAATCACTATTCTAGAATTCTGCGCATTTGCACTACAACGCAGTTCCTATTTGCTATTTCTACCATATTCCTCTATATTAGCAAAATTATATGTTTTGTTTATTTGAAGTTTTTCAATTCAAGTTAAGAGATTCTGGAGAGTGTCATGGCAAGTGGGCAATTGGTTTCTTATTATGTGAAAGAATATTGTGCGTTAGAAATGTGTACTCCTGACTCCCGTGCTCCACCATCCAGGTCACGGGCTGGTCGCATTGCATAAATAATGTAATCTGAAACACGACTGTGCTTTTTGTGTGAGCACACAAATAAACACACTCTTTATAAAAGCAAAGAGAGCGACTGTGTGAGAGTGACAGACAGAACAGTGTCAAACGAGCAGACTCCTGGATAAACTTGAGTTAGTATAGACTGTCCAAGCAAAGAAGACATTTTGGCAAGATGGGTAAATGACTCCAGCTCGGTCAGTATTGGTGAAAAATTATAAATTTGGTCTCAAATTGTAGGAAACATCCTTATCTATAATTTGAGACCAAATTTATAATTTTTGGACCAATATTGACTGAGCTGGAGTAATTTTCCCATCTTGCCAGAATGTCTTCTTTGCTTGAACAGACTACCAGTTTTAGTGGCCCCGCGGCCGCTGATTCATTCACTGCGGTCCCCTTGCTCCTCGGTCCCCTCTCTTCTGCACTCGGCCCCCTCTGGCTGCCGCTCGTATTCATTCACAAATTCATTCATTCATGCATCCAGCACGTCGTGTACTACGATCTGTAGCCGGTCTTCACTTCTCGTTCCAAATATGTATTGAAATTATTCGTTTCCAATCCTTTAGTACTTCTTATTGCCCCTCCACCCCCACAAATCCAGGCCGGTTCGCCTACGAGAAGACACTCCGTAGCACAAGTGTAAACTATAAGCACACGCACGCACACTACTCCGTGCACAGTTTCTTCTCCAGTGATCATTTTTTATGAAGTAAATCACCACCAGCATCCAAGGATTATGCTTTTCTCTTTTGTCTGTACTTTACTCTCTTCAGAGCTCCCCACAGCTTAGTGCTATTTTTAAACTCGGTACCGGTTCATTCACTACTCTCCGACGATCACTTTGTGGGTGCATGAATTGTTTACCTATCGGCATTTCATGCACCAACCAGCATTGCACTAGTTGTGGCTATTTCATTCCAAGCTCCATTGAGTAATAAACGAATGAACTACAAACTCATCCCATATTTATGATACTTAATAATAAACAATATTCTAACATTTTCATCTCCAATATTGATACAAATTTAAATCCAAGTTATTATTTAGAAGCATTTAGAATTCAACAGTACATATTTGAAAGCAGGATTGAAATTGGATATTGGAATAACGTCAGATACCTTTTGAAAACTCTTGCAATTGGAAAAGTAATTATTCATCGGTTTTAGATACCTATACTTGTCGCAAGAAATATCTTGTCTCTCCAATTATGTTGATTTTTCCCTTATCTACGCCCTCTCAAACCATTTATAACTTATAGATTTTGGATCTATAGATCACTAGTCTTATCTATAGATCTATTATCTTTTATCACGTATCTAGTAGATCTAGATCTACTCAACTCATTAGATTTTAGGGAGAGCATTAAAAAACTTGAAAAAGAAGAAGAAGAAGAAGAAGAAGAAGAAACTGCCATAATAATGGTTCTTCCTTCAAACCTACCTATCAGCATCATTATTGTTCTTGTCATAAATTATTTAGCTCTTGAGCTAATACGGTTTCATTTCGATTCTTACATTTTTATCTCATTAGTATACCAAATTATTATTGGACACCTTTGTTATTTTGATGAAATATTGTATTACAAAACTCCGTATCAGTACAAAAGATGAAAATACTAATTATCATGTCACATTCAACTGCTGAAACATATTGATAAAATATACTTCAATTTCCCCCTTGAATAGATCTAGCTCATCGATTCCTGAAAGAATGCATTCGATGTCAATAAATTTGCAAATTAATGACTGCTATTGATTCTGTCTGAGAATTCATCCATCGTTTTATGCCTCTGCATTATCTTAATAGTTGTCTCGTCTATAAGTGTATCAAAAATATCCATAGAAGCTTTCAAATCGAGTTGAGAACTCTTGAAAAACGAGAGATTTCTGATAACAGCTCTGTATTGTATGTTAAGTATGAAGCCTTTTTGTTTGGAAAAGAGATTCCATTGACACTTGGAGATTTTGTTGTGAGAGGTGCAGATAAGACTTCAGGATAGGTCTAGGTCTAGGTCAAATCCATTTTAGTATCTGGTATTCCATAATCTCAACTTTCAACCATATCGTTTTTCACATGTTTATTCAGTTTTGTTTGTCATATTACAACCAAATATATGCTTGAAATATGAATTCTAATTGAATCACATGTAATCCTTTGGCATTACACCGTGATTTTTGAGCAATTTTCTTTTATAACTTATAATATAATTAATATTCAACCAGTAGATTATTATGTGCATGTATGAGTTCTTATCAATTAAAGTTATTGTTGATAATTCAAATATGATAAATTGTGTAGGCCTATTGTAAAGTTGTAAATTGCAACTTTAATAAGTTGCAATTATAATAATTATTTCAATACTATTGTTCACATTACAGTGCATTATGATTAGATATTTCCACTTATGATTTGAAACTGGTAATGTGCTTGATAGTTATGACAGACTAAAATAATTATTTACATAATTCTGCGAAGTGAACGCCTACAAAACATTTTTTGAATGAAGTTCACATTTTAATAAGCCTGAATAAAAAAGTTTTTACTTCTTCTCTAATCCAATTATTATCTTCTCATAGCTTTCCACTAACGTTGGAGCTCCTGCATTGTGTGTTGATCAGTGGCTTTCGATTAAACATCTGGTAACTGGCTACCCTGTTTTCGATCAAAGTTCAACCACTACAGTATGTGCTCCAAAACACATTAACACTGTTGAAGCTAGCATGTTTAATCTGTAGTCCCAAATATTTGTATATTCTGAACCTTCACAAGTCGAAGATTGTTGCGAACAATCAATTGTGAAACTGTTACGTTTCATAGGGTCTGTAAACATTGCTATCAAAGAAATAAAGTAAACCTTGGTATCTAGAGGTTGTGATATGACGCCTGTAGACATTTAAGCTTCTTCATGCTCAACCTACATATTTTTCCATCTCAAAGCTTGTATTTTATTTGCGATTCTAGACCTATTGCCTTTATTTATATTTGTAAAAATCCGTACGAGGACATTTGAAATAATTGAACTCACATCAGTTTTGTAACTTTCTAGCCTATTCTTTTTGAATTCTTGTTGACCAATTCATTGAATGAATAAGATTTCCCAGATGAGAACGAAAAACTTGATGACGTATCATCTCTAGTATAATTAAAGTAATACTGTATATCCATTTGACATCTTTCTAAACCATTACCCATGAGATCCCTTCAATACTGTAGTTCAGTTATAAACCTACAATTCATGTTGAAGAAGAGAATCATGTCAGAATCAGAGAATCATAAACCTCATCCTTTCATTGATTTTAACTTTTTGTTGGAACTTTGGAAGCAGATGAATTTTTAAATGAAAATTCATCACTCATGATCATTTTTGTTTATTTTCTTATCAGGACTATAAATATAATACAGTTACGTTTGTAGATAACATTGGAGAAATACAATCAATTTGATGAATTGAGTAGCTCCCGTATAAGCTTTTTTCTCTGAGAATTCTTTAATCAATCAGGTTTTTTTTTTCAAGTCAAATAGGCCAAATCTAAAATGAAATTTGAACAGCAAAATTAATCTCCTGGACTTAAAGATAATATCTATAGCTCTGCTCCGATCTTGCATTGTTGAACGAATGGGGGTGGATATTGGTAGATCAGATTCCTTCTAAACTTCTGATAAATTTACTAATATGAAATAATTCAATTCAATATTGTTCTCATACGTATCTTTGACCTATCCTATCCTATTTAGAGATCTGGTCATGATCTTTATCATAACATTCCACATTATCCCAATCTACTGTATAGTATGCATTTTATATAGAATGTGGAAGTTTTTATAAACATGAACAGAACTGATAAAATTGTCTGGTAGGCTGTGCACATAATCGTCGTCCGATTTGTTTATTTGAACTATAAAAGAGTGCGATTTGACATCGTGTGTCTGGAACGTGGGTTTCAGCTCATGTGTGTAAACAAAACGACCTCGTCGTGTCGCCTACATGAGAACGCCCTTGCGCAAGCTTCCAGACCCAGCGATCAGGCTCCTCAAATGCACTTAATGGATCTTAAGGGTATTTCAATGTATAGTCTTCGAAACCATTCATGTATCCTGAACAATCAGATTGTAACTACTGTTGTCAAATAAAATTGGAATGCTATAGGTGTGTGATAGAATACCTTCGATAGTAACCTTTAGAGCTTTAGTACGTGATTTCTCTTGTTCGTGAGAATAATAACGATTATTACTATTCCAGCAGCTAGTTGGAAATCTATTCTTACAACAAATCTATTTTATTTTATTATATAGATAATCAATATTTACAGCAGTCGAAAAGTGTTGAATAAGAAATTATTTTTATTTTTGTTCTCTCTGCAAGAGCAAATGGTCTTTCAGATCAATCAGATTCAATCCTTCTCTAGGACACACCCATCTGTTAAAAATGGTGTTGTTCAAAAATAGGATTGATATTTATTTGAACAAAATTCAGATCCAAGAATTTTTTTAATGTCAATGAACCCTAATTCTGTTTTCATGAACTGAATCTAGAAACATTTATTAGATGTGTCTTAACTCTTTCCCTCACTTGAAAGCTCTAGTTGAAAGGCAAAAAATCTCAACTCAGGTCAAAAACTTTGTAGTTAAGCTACGACCTATTTTTGAACCAATCTGTTCTATAGAAAGTCACAATGAATGACATTTGTGTTGATAATTAATATTTTATTCATTACCATTATTATTAATTTTTAAATTTTGAAGAATTATCCTCTATCATTGCTACCTTGAACAAAAATAGTAAAATTTCTATAATAGGTATGTATAGTCTGTCCATGCAAAGAAGAACCTCTGGCAAGATGAGAAAATGTCTCTAGCTTGTTCAATATTGGTTCAAAAAATATTGATTTGGTCTGAAATTGTAGATCAGAATGTTTCCTACCAAAGCAATAATTTTTGAACCAATATTGACCGAGCTGGAGTAATTTTTCCATCTTGCCAGAGGGTCTTTTTTGCTTAAAAAAGACCATAGACAAAGAGTATACACAAATCTAAACAAGTATACACAAAAAGACTATACACAAATCTCTTGTCCATTCAGCTCTGTTATCAGTTTTAGGTACAATTCAAATCAAAATTACAAAATACCAACATTATGCAAATATTGAGTTACATTCCTAATCCCAGTCAGTTGATTTTTTATTGAAGTATGCATTCATATCACGGATTGTGTCTTTATTGTTGACAGTAAATACTAATTTTTCCTTTCATGTTTACAGAAATTCTGCATCGAAGAGATGCACATAAAACAGGAGAGGATAGATGATGAGGGGTGCGGTGGAGGAATGCAGAAAGTGCCTTCTCTCTCGGATCTGTCTGATCCAGAGAGTTCTCTCGGTGAGTTGTGTTCCATTTATTTTGCTTACAACATTTTCTATTTTTATTTAAAAAAATTGTATTCTATCTTTACCAGTTATCGATACTTCACCAGTTAGCCTATTTTCTCTTAACATTATTTGGGAAAATTGCAATGGGGTAGATATTCATAACTTGATTGCAATACATGCTAAGTGCACCCGCTCTGCATTTCCAGTCTTTAACCCATTATTTTAAAATTAAATTCTTAGATTGGCCCACTCGCAGATGAACAAGAGTATGTTGGTGAGTGGATGGAGGTTTGCAGTGCAGTGCAGTATATAGAAGTGGAACAGCGTTTGAATGGTAATGAGGAAGCTGCCCATTACTGAGTTAGCAGAGCTGTTGTGCGGGGCCCTCGTCCAATAAAACCGCTATTAATTGTTAACGTAGCCTTAATCGCCGATTGAAGAGAGAGAGACAATTTCAGTTATCACCACCTAATCGTCGATTAGCCCTCCTTGCTGGAGGTCAGAGGTCACGTGAGTGGACACGTCGATTAGGCTATCGTCTTCAATTGCCCTCAACTCACTCTTTCAAATAATAATTGCCCTTTAACTGAGATTGCGTACTCCATATTGTACAATATCGAGCACGTTCTGTATAATTGTATTGTGCTTATCACTGTCAATCATTTCAACTTTAATATAACTGTCCTTAGTGAGTAGTACGAAAAATATTCCTTCCATAAGAATAATGTTTTCAATGGTACAATAAAGGTACATATTTAAACAATAGAGGTTTCTCACTATGTATAAAAACATCTATTAGCATTGTTTGGAGAAGCGCAAAGTTTTACTGAGGAATCATCACAATTTGTCTAAAAACTGGAGAAGATCCATAATGTTCTATTTCTTGATGCTTTATAGTTGTATATACTTTACTGCTTTATTATAGAGACTGTATCATCATCTATATATGATTATACAGTCTCTATACTGCTGTATAGTGGACTGAATATGAAACTGGCAACCAGCTGGGCTGTTGAGCCATTGACATAAAGTTGTAAGCTTGTAACTTTCCAATTCTCTCACTCACATAATATACTCCCACATTATGAAGCCTAAAAACTTTGAGGCATATCTTATTTATTGATCATCATAATGATAATATATTGTCATTCAAGATGATTATTTATTGTTTTGATTTCAAAAGTATATTTTGTGAAGATGGCCAGCCTTTCCACCTCCTTTTGGGTTATTTCTCAAGTTGCAGCTATACAGTGTAGACTAACTT
The DNA here is from genome assembly GCA_017141385.1 of Sogatella furcifera. Lineage (NCBI taxonomy): Eukaryota > Metazoa > Arthropoda > Insecta > Hemiptera > Delphacidae > Sogatella > Sogatella furcifera. The sequence continues at coordinate 31,409,351 of CM029550.1, forward strand.
TTTGAGATTTTCTGTGAGAAGCTCCACGTTACTGTGATTCATTCTAGGCTACTTGTTTGTTGGAGAATTTAAGTGTTTCTTGAAAAATTCATCTTGAATAAAACATGCGAGGCCCCTACTGCATCTGCTTTAGAATACCGTTCTCTTTGAAAATTTTGCTTCCGTGTTATGGGCGTTTATCATAGCCGCAATAGGGTTCATTGCGCCTAGTGGTGCCTATTTTCAGTCTAACGTTCAATCATATTCTGTACCAATAAGTAATTTTATTGCTCTCCTGCCTGCTCCATTCCATAACAGCTCTATTGCACAGAGATCGAAGCAGAAGAATAGCTGTTGCATAATTTCATGAATTGACCCTTTTTCAGAACTTCCATACGATACGATGTACATTATTTTGTACTTACATACAGTATAAACATAGACACTCCACTCACATTCATTCCGTCTTATAACTAAATCGATCATACAAGAATGATATTTCTCTCGAATTTGATTATTGGTAAAAATGATGAAATAAAAATGATTATCTTCTTAATTTCAATACCACACGTTCATTTCATGTCAAAATAAATATGCTATATTTTTTAAATATGGCATGATAAATGTTTAATTCAATACAGCAGTTTCTGAATTATAAGAATTAAATTTAGATTCTAGATGGATTGTGAGTTCATCACTCACTAAGAGTTCTTTTTAAGCATATTTTAATAAATGTCTAATTAAATTCCCTAGCTCCTAGCTGTAAAATAATACGGTACATGCTCTTGAACATATTATCCTGCTTAACCGCAATAATATAATAATTTATCAGTTACAATATTCTCGACATTTTATAAACTAGAGAACAATATGAGAATATCATGACGGAGTAATAAACGATATTATCAACAAGAATGATGAATTTTATAATCTGCCACTCAATTGATAATTTTGTGTATCTGATACTTTGTATTATAAAAATGAATTATTCTCAAACTTCTCAACTACAATATCACACTCTACATTATTATTTAATGAAAAATATACCATAAAGTAGGTATCTTATTATTTTGTCAATAGGGGATTATTTGAACTAAAATACCATGAACGATGTACTCTATTTACAATGCCTGATTTTCCATATTTTCATTAATATTTTTTAGAATTATAGTACTTGACTACACTATACTTTCAAAACGACTAAACATTTCCTAAAAGATTGAACTCAGAATGAAAACGAAACCGTCATTTACATTTTATTGGGTTGTTGGTTGTCCTCCAAACCATATCTCACCACCCTCTGCACCTGTTTTACAATATGAGGCTTCAGACTTGCTTAGCAGTGGTTGTGGCGGGCGGGGAGGGATTCAGCCTCCCTCCTTATGGCTTGATCCCTGGCTTATCCTTGGTAGAAGTAGTAGATAACTGAATCCGAATGAACCAAGGTTGACCTGCTCTGCGTGATGTGCTCCATTGAATATTCAAGGTCTCTGTTCTGTCGCGTCAGCCAGCTGTCACCCTGGTCTTCCTATATTTATATAGTTCTTTACTATCTGTAGATAGCTCCATGGTCCTGCCCTGCCCTTATCTATAAAGTTCTTCAGTATATATAGTCAGTTCCAAAGTCCTGTCCTGCTTTTCTTGTCCCACTGAGTGTCTTCTTGTTTGTTGCTTTTATTTATCGCACCCTTTGTTCCCAGGCTGAAGACCTAGGTTAACAAACACATTTGATAGAGGAATTGCCTTTTGGCGGTCGATAAATGCTAGTTTGGCACCTTGATCAAAAAGAATAGACCAATCATGATCATATAATTCATCGTAATCATAAATAATATGATAAGTAAATGGTAAATAATATAGTAAAAATTGAATGCTTATAATCGTATTCATATTGAACACTTGGGTCTACTGAGTTGGTAAGTTCCTTCGGATTTGATTCGAAAATCAATTCATTTTTGAGCAAAATTTAAATGATCATTTTAAACAAAGTCCTTGTATTTCATTGGATATTTGAAATAATAACTATTATAATAGTACTTGGTACTTGATTTATTGTATTAGTTTCGTTGAGTTTGGGAACTAATGCATCAATAATAATATAGGCTAAATAAAAAATTAGAAATGATTATTTTATATAGTCCATTCAGAACTTTTTTAAAATAAATTTCATTCCATTTATTAGTTAACACGAATATCTTACCTATTAACAAACTTTGTTTTATTAATTACGTTGATTATGGGTAAGATTCAACAAATTCCAATTCAAAAGAATTTGGGTTTATATCACATTGCAACGTAATTTTATAAAAATTATCCTCCCCGAAGTCCTCAACAGTATAAAAACTACTTAGAAAAAATACTAACATTTTATGATTTGAAATTTGTTAATTTCACTCTATTAAAATTGTTTTTATTCAATCACATTAAAAAGTAAAAAAAAAGATTCACTTTTTTCCATTTGCCGCTTTTGAATTCTCAATGGTCATTCCATGAATAAAACTGCCTAGCTCCAGAGAAAAAAAGCATCAAACATAAATGAGAGCTTCAAAGACACTTGACTACTAAGATTATATGAGCACCTGAATTTTCTCACGGCCTTGGCTTTGGAGTCGTATTTCATAAGAATAAATTCATTTTTCCAGTGTTCTTTCAAAAGCATGAAACAAACAAGATTTTACAAAAAGAATGAGAAAACAGCATTTTGTATTGCTGTCAAAACTCCAATTATGATTTTAATGGAGTAATGAATTTATTGAAATTTTGTATAAGATTATTAATCAATTCTGTTGATTCTAAAGCTATAGCTATAATCTGTTTGATTTTATTCAGATTAAGATATTATATGATCTCATTATATCACTGTAATAGTTTCCTATGCATTGAAGTAACCAAAATAAGTTACAGTAATTCAACTACTAAATGAAAATAATATGTTGAAATTGTACAAGTAGATTGATAGTCTTTATTATAGTATCCTGCAGTAGTATTCAATATTTGAAATTGTACAATATTCTTCATGCAATTACTAATTAGGAAATACCGTAGTGGGTCTAAAGATAGTCTATGATAATATTATATCTGATACCATAGAAGAAAGGTTAACAAATTTAATTTTGCTCTACAGTCTAAAATCTTATACAAAGAATTCCAATTGGAACTAGGGAAATGAAAATTTGAAATACTTTAGTACGAACTTTATACTTTTAGTAAGAACTGTGATGTTAATGATATATCAAATTAGTTGATGAATAATTTTTTTATTCATTTTAATGTTGATGTTTAATAATGTTTTAATCATTTTATTCGTTTTTAGTCATTGTTTGTGAGGGAATTTTTCAAGATTTGTCAAAGTGAAACAATAATCTCATAGGTACTAGTTAACACAGATGTAAATGTACCTTAAGTTGTAACTTTATAGTTGAAAGCAGTATACTAATAGGTTGATGATTTTCATATGCTAATATCCTCTTTCAAATCTCGAATTTTTCACGATATTCTCGTGTTGTACAACTTGGTTGTGCCTTGTTCCGGCGTACTTCGTATAGCTCTCTACTTGTCAACTGCATGCCAGCTGATGTAGTTCCACATTCGTCCGTAGGTAGCAGCAGGGTCCTGCTTCACAATCTCCTTGCTTCTACTTCGTCAAATGCCCGCTAGGTAGCGCAAGCTGTACGTTTTTGAATTGCTGTAGGTCTACCATCATTCTGGAAGTTGTCCAGAAGAACACTCATCACTCACTTCGCGGGCCCGCTTGTATTTTGTATTAATTGCTGTATTGGTGGAAAATCCTTCTTTTGCATAACACAGGCGTGGATCCACGGGGTAACAAAATAATTGAAATCTCCGCTTCAAAATTGGCACTACAGTAGTAAAATTAGTACAGTAGTACAGTAGTAGTTGACATTGAACATTGAAATAATTGAAATCTTCGCTCCAAAATTGACACTACAGTAGTATAAATCTTAGAATGCATAATTAATTCTTATGGCAATGCATTTTTTCATGAATTCTCCCACTCAGTGGTGGATTACCCGTTAAGCCATTAGGCGCGATAGGCCAAATGGGTAAACCGCAAACATAAAAAATAAGATTTTCCTCTTAAATTTTACGTAAATTTACGCTACACAAAAATTGTAGTAATTTAATACCGTCTATAGGGCCATCCTTCCGTGCGCTCAATATAGATGCTGCCACTGCATAGGTATGATTACTATGAACAGAAGGGTATGGAATTAATAAAAATTGAGATAGCTAACTATGAGGAAGACACAAAAAGCAGAAGGAAGAGTAAAAGAATGCCAGACGAATCAAAGGCATTGATAAAGATACCAGTAACAGTAGATATAGCTTTGATGGAAGACAAAACATGATTGTAAATACATTTTATATTGTTATTGACAATATACCCAGGAATTATAGACAACAGGTCAAAAATTTATTTTGACCAAAATTATATTTCTGGTGTTTTGTATAACATGGACAAACTAAATGATGAAGAAATTCGTCAAAAGGCGTGTGGTTCTGGCATACTGTTGAATGAACTGAATTTTGAAGATATTGTAGACGAGTTTGCTGCATTAAAAGCTAGAAAAGTTGATTTGTAAGGAAATATAACATAAAACTATTCATGTAATCAATGTATAATGTTACTGATATGATTTGAATATTATAACGTGAACAAAGCCACTAACTTAGTTTAAATTCCAAGTCCCAAACTCTTTTATTCTTTGTAATTCTGTTTTTTTTTTGGTAGGGGGGCCGCAAGTTAGCATGTGCCTAGGGGCCACTAAGGTCATAATCCGCCACTGCTCCCACTCTTGCAATATTCATGTGTTACATCTATTAAAACTAATAGATGTAATATTACATCTATTAAAACGACTCTTTCACAGTCTTTCTGTAATTAACACTTTATTATTAAATATCGCCATATTTTAAGTGCCCTAGTAGGCTTAATTAATATTATTCTTATTTTCGTTTTTTATAATGATATTCCAAACAAATTTCTGAGTGAACTCCCTCAAACCCTTCTTTTAAAACACCATCTAACAACCGATTCTCTGTACAAACAACTTTTGAAAGTTCCCCCCGAATCACTTCCGGATCCGCCTTTCAATTTCCAGACTATAAAAATATTGCTTTCTCAATTTGAGTTCTGGATAGCCTTCGTTTCAACATAAAATATTGATGAACTTTAATAGGAGAGGAGTATAATTATTAACATTTTATGAACAAGGTAGTACTTTTTTCAATTTCTGTATATCCACACATTCCATGAGGTAGGGTGAAAAAATTGATACAAATCCAATAGTGAGGACATTGATAACAGTTTTAGGCTACTTCCACATCTATCAGCAGTGATGACCGGGTCCTTTTGAAAAGGAGAACATGATGTATTTCATTAATATAACTTAAATTGTATTTAACTTGTGTTTCATAAATATAACTGATCTATAATATATGATGACTCATTGTTTCCTTATTGTCTAGGGCAAATCAATTTAGTCCTTCATACTTGAGATTTGAGAATGCCTCTTATGAGAGCGAAACATGTTATGTTCAATTAAAAAATACTAAAGTGTTACAGTGATTTCGATTTTATTTATAAATAATATATGTGATGACTCATGTATATAACTGATGCAAAGTTATTATAAGGTGTCTCTAATAACCTTTTAACTGATGTATCCGTATATTTACAATCAATCATCCAATTACACCCATATGAAACATCAGTCAAAATATAATATACAGGTCAAAACAATTCATCACTCTAAAAATTTATGTAAGAGACTAATGATTTACTGTGAAAAAGCAGAAAGTAACCCTTGATGAATATAAAATTTACTGTATAGGTTAGACTAATTTTATTTCATCAAATAAAACTCCTGTTTGTGCAATCATACATCTAATCTTTGTGTTTTGTATGTTCACTTATTAATGCTCAGAACAATATCATTCTTCAAAATCTGAAGTTCTGGGTGATTATATTCATAAGTCGAAATATTACTGATTGAAGCTACTACAGGCTACTCGTATCGCATAAAACCATTAATTGAATTTAATTCTAAGAATCTTGAAAATTAGAAACATCTTAATAAATATCGAGTTGAAAAAACAAGTTGATACTATTGATAGTTTTGGTTGAAAATTCAATCAACCAATAATAATATTACCTCGTTAGGAGAGACTGCAACTTTCTTATTGTTATCACCTCTGCATTGTGTCATAGCTTCATTCAAGAATTGAATAAAAATATTAAAAACACAATTACTTTATTTCTCCCCAGAAGAGTTGGTTTTATCCAACTTGACTCTGCTTGACTCTCATATTTGTACTCAAACGCAATCATCACAGACCTTTTAATGTTCTTTAGAGAAATATATTTTCTGTATAGTGCAAAAAAGATTGTGAGAAAAGGAATAAACATCAATAATTTTAAAATGGTCATGTTTTTAGAAATAAAATTCAGTATCCCATGATTTTTTCCAGAATGTGACTCGTATCCAGTTCGATCGTTTTTAGTGGACCTGATTTTTAATGACGAAGATCATGAGTAATTGAGTGGTAAACTCGTTATCAGCCAATTAGGGCCGGTATAAAATTGGAGGTTATAATGTACGTGTATCGTGAGCTGATTATTTAATCAACGAGCTTTGCATTTAACGCGGCTACCCATCACCAAGTATAGATTATCTTTATATACTGTTTGTAACAAGTCGAAAATCTTGAGGTTGGAAGAAGAAAGAGAATGTCGGAAGCCAGGTATTTTGTGGAAATTACTAGTCGTTGGATAATTCGGTGTATGTTTTCGCAGGTATACGGATCGTGTTATCGCACGGCTACTGGTGCTGGAAGTTGTAGGGTTGTGTTGTTTTTGTGGCGTTGACTGAATATTTAATTGAGTGGATCGCTTATCGGTGGTGTCAAGTGTTATGGACTGATGAATGGACTGGCCGAGTGGTCATAAAATGCTTTCGGAAGCCACTTACTTGTTTTTGGATTTATCGAGCGATGGAGCCGCTGATAATGAGATCGTTTCGGCTGCGCTGAAGGACAGGTTCTCAGATTCGTTAGAAGTCGTCGTCTCTCCTAAGTTCCCTAAAGCTCCTAAAGTCGTTCACTTTCTCCCTCTTTTTCTCTAATCCTGTGTGGATTTTTCTTAATTTTCTCTTTCTGGCAGTAATCCGAAACCTGCGCCAATAATGACGACGCTCGATAATAATTATTCTGGTTTGTTGTTTGTGTGATTTATATGGAGTTGTCCACTTTTTTGACGGCAACGGTCGAATTTTCCCACGTGAACCGTCCGTCCACTGGATGCACGCAGATCTCGTCCATTCACAAGTTCAACGGCCCAACTCGGTTCTTCTTCATCATCTTAATGAACTCTTCCCCCCTCCTCCCTACCACTCGATACGTCAACCCATTTTTACTCCCAACCATTTAATCCCCCTATTCTCATTTCAATTCTTCATATCATTCATTTCATCATCCGAGATCATTACCTGAATGATCATCTAGACCTAGAAAAATAGTCAAACCAAGTAACCTTTCAAATCATTTCAGGACCCTTAAAATCTCCTTATTCTAACACAATTAGTTTTCATCTCTTCGAGTTTCTCTTGAAATTGACTCTTATGAGATATGAGATCAAATATTCAAAACCAGTTATGTTGGAATAAAAATATTTTAAGGGTAGGCCTATTGTGATTCACTACTTCATTTATTACTTGTATAATTATTTTCATTCCACTGCAAACACAGGCTTGATTCCAGAACGTTCTCGAAATATGCAGATCCTGATATTAAAAACATTATAACATTATTTTATAAAAGCTTCCATTTCATTTTAATAACATATACCAGAATAACATATAGCAGTATTGACATTCGGTTATTCTCAAAATGTTCAATTCGATTTATTATGAGACATTGGTGAGTGGTACAATAATCATTAGACATAATTTTGGATTAAATAAAATGATTAGACTTTAAAATAATACTGTATTCTATTAACTATAGTGTCGTATTACTTTTACCTTTCATCATTTTAAACGTTCCTCCAACATACCATTGAATTCTTTACTATTATTATCTTACTACCTATTGAAGTGGGTAGATATTGTGCATTTTTCCGCATTTATCAGGGTTCCTCCAAAACAGGTATTCATTCGAAATATCATATGTATGTTCAAATGCAAACCTCCTATCATTTGCTCTAAAAATTTTACAACATTATTTCTTTTCTTTCTAAAAAAATAATTGTGTTATGAAAATAACACAATTTAAAATTTTCTGGTTATAAAGTGACGCTGTCCTTGAACAGCGTCGTTGTAAGTGCTGCCACCTAGAGTCAAACTAGAAAACTATCTCGTCATTCTGGCTGGTGTCTCAATGCAGTATGCAGGTCACGCATTGAGCTTCCGGGCAAAGAGCACGTCTCCTATCCAAGTGTAACATAAATGATAGTCCGTTACTGAGGCATCAGGCATCAGTCTATCGTCGCAGTGGCAATGACTCACTGTTTCTTTCAATAGATTCGTAACCTTTGTTCCAGTAGCAGTGAATGAGACTGTCATTTATTAGCTTGAGTTGAAGCATAGAATAATTGATTCCTCAACATACTAAAATAGACTTTGGTTGAAGTTTGAGTTGGTTGAATGAAAATCCACTATTCGTTCTTCGAAGATACCGTGTCAGAAATACTTATGCTAAAAAATTGAAATTTTTCATCTCTTCATTATAAGCTGAATTCTTTAAAGTTTTTCTATTTTAAAGAATATCTAAGTCGTGCTCAATCTGAAATCCCTTTGCCAAATTTAAAACATATTCACTTAGAAATCAAATCAAATCATAATAATTATTCGTCTTTTAACGACCCTGAAGCTTCCATTTCTATTCAATAACATATTAAACATAAAAGAATAACATATTATAATTTGGGTTCTTATCGAAACATTTAATTCTATTTATTTTGATACATTGTTGAGTGATATAATAATCATTAGAAATAATTTTGGATTAAATTTTGTAGATAGTTCGAGAATGTTTAAACTTTGAAAATACTGTATTTCATTAGCTACATTGTCGTATTTGTTACCTTTCACCATTTTAAACGTTCCTCCAACATACTATTGAACTCTTCTGAATTCAAAATGACTTCAAAGAAATTCCCTTGATTGAAACTAGAAGATGTTGATAGGCTACCATGAAACAATTTTCTAAGAATAATATAGTCTGGTTTCTGAACTGTCCGTCTATCAATCCACTTTTAAGAGAATAATCTGCTATAACTGCTTCTAATAACATGATATTAGACTGTTATTACAGACAACTGTATTATAACTTTTAATTTGAACCTGTCTACTTGAACGAGCTCCTAATTCTCACAGGGGAACAGTAACAGCTGCTATACGTACCTATGCTTTCTGTCTCTTTTCCTCTTTCTCTTTCACTCTCACCCCCATCCCCTCACGATGGAGGCTACCCACCTACCACTCGGTGGGTGCAATTGCTCAGGGTTGGAGTTGGTAACCACCCGGATAGCTTGAGAGTTTCAGTATGCGTTTTCCTCTGTGGGAAAAGTCACTAGACCATTACATGACTTTCTCACCCCTCAATTAAATTACTATTACAGTTTTATAGTAAGTAGCGCTATAAACAACTGTCCCTATCTTGCCTGGCATATTTCACTATAACCTAAATGAATAATTATTCTATTTTGCATTCCATGCAGGCGCACCTATGCAGATTATTGGTGTAATAATATTGCTTTTATTTGACCAGATGTTGGTTGATTATTATGACTTGGAAGACTGCAAACCAAGTGTAGTGAAGAGGCTCTTCAAGTACGATTATCTGTATAGCAATCTTGAATAATAATATTGAGGGATTTCAAGTAATAAAACATTGTACACCGTTGATGAGAATGGCAGAGACGTTGAGACGTTCTCTATAAATTTACATGATATGAATAGTGAATGATCTCAAAAATGTCTCCTACAAAAAAATACATATCATCTGAATCAGTTTCTACAAGAGTCACATCTACCTCATTAATGCTATATTCTATATTATATTAATAATATTTTTGTTAATGATACTCTGTATAAATTTATCTACTTGAACTACTCATATTTACAGGTACCATATAGCTATACAAAAAAACTGTGTCAACTTCACAGTTTCGATGTGAAGGGGAGAAAAATAATACATGATGATTATTACTTCATAAATTTGATCTGGAGGCAATATTAGTATATCTTTGTTACTCATCTTTGTTGATTCCATGGTAGGCTAACTGGTTAATGAAGCATTTTGCGAGGTGAAGCAAGTGAGATGAAAACAACTTTTAATTTCGGGTTCAGTTTAGAAGGTAAAACTTTATGCAACCGCCAGGAAAACATACTACTTAAGTAGCTTTCTAGACTGTAACTAGACCGAGAAAAACGTAGACACGCATAAGACTTATTTCATTGAAATTTTCTTGCATTAAGAAATGTTGTGTAATGCTAGTCTTCAGCTGGATGCCCATGACAACTAACATGAGGCAAATGACCTATTTAGGCTTGTCTCTCAGCAAGCATTCCACTCATTAGTTTTCCCCGATGATGGAGGAGAGCTTCCAAATTCATGCTGACCTATATTTCTTATAGTTGAACTGATTTTCATAATGCCATAACTCAGTCTGCTGAGTTAGAATTCAGAAAAGTCCATTCACTGTATTAATAATTAAATCTACCTTTTCAAACTAAATCTATCAAAATCAATACATTTTTGTAGTTCTATAAAAAAGAATTCATTGTACTGTAATTGTTAACTTACAAGAAAATTAGTTATTATGATTATTCATTAATCAGAGCACAAAAAACATGAATAATTCAGCAAAACAATATCAAGCGAAGTTAGCAATTCAGTCTGCTTTACAAGGCAGAAATGAAATTCTTCTCTTTCCCTTTTGAACCTCTTTCTTGAAATCAAAATGTAACAGAATACAATTCTAATTTTAAAAGAAAACTCACATAAGATTCAACTTCAATTCATTCATCCAATGTGATTCTAATTGGTATTCATATTCGATTACATTCGTAACCATACTTCAAGAAAATACTAGCACTTCAAAATAATAAAAGACAGTTCATTAATTTTGAAGTCGTCATTCGTGTGACGACTGAGAAGACTGCTATTTTGTAAGAACAGCCTGATTATTGATTGTTATCATGTTTGATTTTGAAAGTGAAGCAGATATACACAAGGGTTATAGTCTGTCCTAGCAAAGAAGCCATTCTGGTAGAATGGGGAAATGACTCCAGCTCGGTAAATATTGGTTTAACAATGATACATTTGGTCTCAAATTGTAGAATAGAATGTTGCCTACAATTTGACCCCAAACTTATAATTTTGAACCAATATTGATCGAGCTGGAGTAATTTTCCCATCTTGCCAGAATGTCTTATTTGCTTGGACGGACTCTAGTGATGAGGCAAGATCTGATGTTATCGGATGTTGATGACGATTCCAGTAGCAGGTCTCTGTGGGTGAACAGACAGACACCGTCTGATGTCTGATGCCGGCTGAGATAATCCCGCTCCTCCTGAGGGAGCTAATTAATTTTGAGGAACCGGTTCCTCACAGCCCTTGGACTCGCGAGGTCAAGAAGTGCAGGTTCTCACGGAGTCGCGTGGCTCTGTACAGTCCACCTCAAAACTACACTACACTGCTCCATTTGGCAGCTACTTATCTCTTCATTCACACTATGAAGAGACTGTGATTCACTGTGAATACTGTCAAGTACCGATTAATATTATATTAGATACGGTTCTGGTGGGAAGAACCAAGGGGGTTCTTCGAATGATGAAATGATGGATTAGTTTAATCAATCAATATCATTGCTACAATGATAATCTATTCCATTGATCTCGATTAAAAGATGATCACTATTACCTAGTTTTGATTCATTTTAGAGTTTAAAATAACACATAAATTAATTATGATCTATATAAATATTTGAAAATGAAACCGATACTTTACATTCAATATTCACCTTGTTTATTTGAACTTTTACCAATAATTCATGGTGTTTGCAATCAAATTAGCTTCCATATGAAATGGTGGTTAAAATTAATGCTTATAAAATTGACTTGCATTCACAATTAACTAACAAAATTGAACTGCGTTCATGTTTCAATTCCTTTTTGAGATGATGAATGCATCAAAACCCATTCAATAATGATGCAAGACTCCTCAATCCAATTGTTCAATTTGATGCATGTATCTTGTGACCTTGTACCTTGTGTATCTTCTTGGAAGTAAATTGAACCATAATCACTCAGCTTTGAAGAGAATTGGTTGATGGCTACTACGTGATTTTTAACATAACTAAGTATGGTACAGTATAACATATTCTACTGAAAATAAAGTAGAGTGACTCAGATATGGTGATGTTTGGGTAGTAATGTTCACTATCACTGAACCACGATACTTGTAAGCCGCATTAACATCAGCTTCTAACTATTGAATGCTAGATCGAATTGATTGCTTTTGTCTATTCCTAATGTTCATAGATTGTTCCGCTAGATTACTTTTCATTAATTTCTAAATTCATGGAGATCAAATTTGATCAGAACTTAGAACATTATTAATAGCCCACTTGATAATAATATCTTCTATGAAATCTTTCCGGATGAGTATGTCCTCAATTCACGGAAAGTACTTCCATATGAATGATACCTCGGTTTAACATGACTAAAATGTTTTTTTTTCATCGTTAGCTGAATTTATGAATTCATTAATTCATTTATTCATCATTAGCTGAATTCATTTTATTTTAGGCGAAAAGATGTTAGAATTATTGAAGAATGAATTGATATCATCATCACATGAATATTATCTCGCTTCTCCAATCTATTCTATGATATTCATCATCTTTCAATTATCCAGCAATTGGTTCAAAGAAAGTTATTTATTTTGTTAGTATTTATAGAATTAAATGTGTTCTATCATTCCGATATTCAATTTATGTAATGTATTTCTCGCATTCTTCTCTTTCTCTTGTTCTTTCGACTCGCTCTTTTGCCTTTTCAAAATTGTTCTCAAAATTCCCTTGAGATTCTAACGAAAACCATTTTTCTGTTTTGTCTTTAGTTTCCCCTCGGTCAAGATTATTGGCTGTTAAAGGTATGTAAAACATGTTTTCAACATTCTCTTTGATTTAAAGATTGATTTGTTTCCCCTTATATGTATTACCTTTCAGTTGTGACTATATTATTTCCAAGGTTATAATATATTGAACAAATCAGAGTAGATTCCCAATACCTATTTGTTCTTTAAAAAAGGACTATAATTATAAATGTTCTATCATTTGTTTTTTTTTATATTCCAATTATCTCTCAAACTCTCCACTGCATGATTTTCACTTGCATGACCTTTAAATTGACATTTTTTACTTGTTGTATGATTTGCATGTTTATATTCTCCTATTGTCACGCTTCTTAATTGCATAAATTTTGACCAACGAAGTTCAATGGCCTTGCTTTTCACTGATTTATATGGATGCTTCTGCTACTAAAATCAATCAAAACTGGTTGAAGTGAGAAATAAAATTCTATATTTTAATTATAAGACTGAGTTCTTAACATAAATTCTATCCAAATTTCAAGTTGGTTCTGGCATTGTTGATTAAGCCATTGAATATTTTATTCTTAGTTGGTCGAATGAGAAATTGATTCATATTGGAAGGTAGCATAATATGTTGAAACAATACTTATTTTCAGTTTAATCCGAATTTAATTGGGATATTCGTTGATCAAAGATAGTTTCAACTCGAGAAGCTTTCATGTTATACCATTCACGGTCATCCACTTTTCTGATGTTCTCGGCCTTCGAATCCTAAAAATAAAGTATTCAAGATCTTCTTGTTTCTAATCGCATGTTGAATTCCTCAGCATCTTCTCTCATTATTTTAGAGAATAAGCTAGTATTTTGAACATGTTTCGAAAGTTTCGATTGATCCCATTATCGTTATCTGAACTCTTCACTAACCATACTGTCCTATATGTAGGCTACTATCTATACACGTAATAATGGTATTGCTTTCAATTATCATTTTTAACAGTGAACTCAATCAAAATTCAGATTTTGTAAAGTGAAAAGTGTTTTTTATAGTTAAAATTGTAATGTAAACATTCAGCAACCATCATTCATTCATTCACTATGTAGCCTAAACATCATCATCCACTTATCACCTTTGCTTAAAATACTTTATATAAGTCGCAATTGTAACAAAAAATAACAAATAATAATTAGTTTCAAAGCTCAATGTCTTCGAAAGGCAAAAATTGAAATTGAAATTAAATTAAATTTAAATTCCAATAAGATTAATCGTCTACCTTTCATCTTTTTTTGGGTTGCTAGTTGATTTATGCTCTCATTGAATCAGATTATTATTTTCTAATCAAAATTATTGTATTTTCTCGAATGAATGATTCTTCTATTCTATTCTAAAACATCTCTATCCACATAAAGGCTCTCAAGAATGTCTAGAAAAAGTACTGATGCAAATTCTTTATAGAACCATCCTTTCTTGCCAGAAAGTAATTGGTACAGAAATTCTCAAGAGCAAGCAATTTTGATACACTCCCAATAAGAATATTGTAAAAGGGAGTAAAGGGAATATTGATGTCTGAGTAGCTAGACTTTGGGGTGGAGAATTAGATTGGCGTTTGTTGCTTGGGTAGGCAGCAAACGTGATTAGACAGTTTTTCCGATGTCTGAGTATTCCGAGCCACCACTCTGGAGGGTCCGAGATGAAAGAGTCGCGATATGAAGAATATAGGAGGAGTAATAATATGAAGGCGGAGACAGTTAATATGTTTACGTACTGCATTACCTTTATTGAGCAGGTACCGCGAATATGTTTCGGTCTTTTCAGCAGATCCTACTCCACTCCTAAAATACTCTCATCAACCCCTTTTCTGAGGTCTCAATCTCTTCCCCCTGTTTAGTTATTCCTCTGCCTTTGATGACATAAATCCAATTTCGACATAGACAACTCCTTTTACGTAAGCTATGTAATTGACTCTGAGTGACCATTTCACCTTTGAAGTTGTTTTCGAAATGATCTTCGGTTGCTCGTTCACACGAATCATGGAAGCATCCCAGCCACTCGTCATTATATCATGTTCATTATTCTATGCTATTCTATTTCTACATGCCATGATTCCAACTAAGTGCATCAATCTGAATCCTGATATTGATATTTTGGTCTTGATCTTGATCGTTCTCTTCTGATCCATATGATCTGCTCTTGCCTGGCCTGCTTATATGATCTACTCTTCATTTTCATGATCTAAATATATTTATATATATTAGATAATAATATAATTTATTATTATATATATTATTTAAAAATCATATTATATAATTTATATAATATTATTTATACAGGGTGTTTCAGGAGGAATGTGCAATACTTCTCAGGCTGATTCCTTACACCAAGTAGACGAAAAAGTTCCACGGGACCAACCCCCAAAAACGCATTGTTACCGAGAAAACAATGGCGGAAAATTGAGATTTTTCAAAATATATTAATTTTTCTAATTTTTTTGAGGCTTTAGTAAGGTTCTAAAATAATAAATTCCTATGTAAAATTAGCTGAGAAATTCAATGAAGTCAGTTCCAAGTTTGTAACTTTAACGGTTATTGAGATATTTGGATAAATATGCTGAAAAATGCCATTTTACAACAATACGGGTTATAACTGTATAAGGAATCATAAAATTGTATTTTTTATTAATGGAAGTTGAAGAGAGTTGTATTGTAATGAAAAAGTTAAATGTCGGCGAATGTGTAAATCTTACCCAAAGCTCAGAAATGGCGATCAAAAATCGCAAACTTGACAAAACATAGCACAAGTGATGAATTTGTGTTTGGTAGAGATTTTGCGATTTTTGATCGTTATTTCTGATATTTGGGTAAGATTTATACAATCGCCGCCATTTAACTTTTTCTTTAGAATCCGACTCTCTTCAACTTCCATTAATAAAAAATACAATTTTATGATTCCTTATACAGTTATAACCCGTATTGTTGTAAAATGGCATTTTTCAGCATATTTATCCAAATATCTCAATAACCGTTAAAGTTACAAACTTGGAACTGGCTTCATTGAATTTCTCAGCTAATTTTACATAGGAATTTATTATTTTAGAACCTTACTAAAGCCTCAAAAAAATTAGAAAAATTAATATATTTTGAAAAATCTCAATTTTCCGCCATTGTTTTCTCGGTAACAATGCGTTTTTGGGGGTTGGTCCCGTGGAACTTTTTCGTCTACTTGATGTAAGGAATCAGCCTGAGAAGTATTGCACATTCCTCCTGGAACACCCTGTATGTACCATTATCACGTAAGATGAAAGTTTATTGATTGAAAATATTAAACAAATGAATGAGTGATAGCCTATGTGTCTTTTACAATTGAATGATATGAGTCTTCAGCAATTGAATCTTATCTAGCTCTCATATCTCATAATATTATCATTACAGAGGAAGTACAAAGATTGAATCCCTGAAATAATTTGTTGAGATTTGTGATATATTACCATCTATATTGTTATCTATACATAAATACCATCTATATTGCTATATTGTTATTGTTATCTATCGATATTTTCAGTTCATCTTCTTGCTGAGAAATATTCACAATCTATTATAGATCATAAAAATATATTTTCAGGATTATAATAATTTGGAACAATTCTATTTTGTCATAGCAGCATAAACTCACCTTCAGAGCGTGAGATATTTTATTGAATTTATGTTATCCTCATTCCCATGATAAAGTAAACTTTCAAAACGGCTATCAAATAATAAAATACAACGTTTCAAATGTGGAAGTTGCTGTTTTATGTTCCTTGGTCTCTCCTACCTGTTATAATCTGCTTATCTATGATCTCAATACTGAGATGAAATCGGGTTGTGAGGCTGGTGAACCGTTGTCGAAAGGGGAGTTTCATTGAAAAAGAAAGTGGTCCCCGCTGCTAATAACTGTAGAGTGGCGTTTCTTTGTCCAGTCGTAGCTCGGGTTCAAGTTGTAGAACTACAATTTACTCATTTATATTACTATGGTTTGTGTTGCTTTGTAGTGTAAGCTACATCCACTGTGGTTGTCTGGAGACTTAGATATTTTCTTCTCTATGTGAGAGGAAATTATATGTAAGTTGTGAGTGAGAGAGGAAGAGTTGTTCCTATATAGATTACTTGTTATTTTGGCTACAGCTAACAGCAGATTTTGCTGGTGACTGTACATGAATGAACGGGGCGCCTCCATTCACCTGTGTGTTGTGTAGTGTGTGAAGCCCCCAGGGCCCCGGAAGCGTCATCTTGCTCTGCATCCTGCTACATTGCCGTAAAAAAACTTGTCGAACTTCCCTTTCACACTGCTTGCGTATGCCGCAACTTTTCTTCTCGACTTGTCTCAGCTGATAAGAGCAAAGCCTTCCGTGACGCGTACCGCAGGCCAGCGGTGCCTGTGACCGTCCTAACCCACTGAACTCTGAGGAACATCATTCAGTGAAATTTTTCCCTCAGGACATTTCTTAATTTGTATAAACATCCCAACCGCAGATCGAGTTAGATATGACATTGTGCAATTTATTGTCCTGAGGATATTGGCTTGGTCTCTCTGTAGATCTTGTTTGTTCTTGTCTTTTTCCTCAAGTGGGCTACAAAAATATGAGAACTGATCACAGATCCATTTCTGAATAAAAAATTTCTCTCCTGCAGCTGGCGGTCGGAAAGAGTGCATTTCAAAGTGTATGATGGCTCGAATCATATGACTTATAATGAGCTATTCAGGGTATGAATTCAAAGGTGCCGTTTTCGAAAAACCCATAAAAAACACAATTTTCGGCATATTATTCGCCATTTTCTCCGCCATTTTTGATTGGATTTTTTTCGTTGATTGCTCAAATTGTAGGGCATAATACACACCAATTTTCAAAACAATCAAGTTATTGGTTGATTTGTAGTGATTTTTCTAAATTTTCATCCCCTAATTTCACCGCTTTCCCTTGGACCAATTTGGCTGGTTAACGAACTTGACCGAGATATTAGCACTAATGATCCCTACAAATCCTCAATACTCCTATTTATTTATTGAATGAAACTTTTTGAAAACTATGTTTCACTATACTAGTGATGTGTATTGTGACTCGTGAATGATATGATTAAAGTGTATACTAGTGATTGATATTATACCTTGAGTCTTGACTCAGGTCAGTTTGATTCAAGTTTGTCGAATTTCGCATTTCTCTTTTCACATTTTTCGTAATGAAATTGAATACAGTACTGAAAGATAGTCGAAAAATACTTAATTTTGTAAGAAAAAATAATTTTCGAACCTGATTGCAGTTTCAAGCAAGTCTAGACGATCAGGTTTGTTGTACAACCACTGATCAAAAGGAGTGCAAAATTATGCAAAAGGAGTGCATCTGACGCGCTTCAAGCCAATCATATTCTGTCCTCTACACTCTGTATCAAAACTACTACCTTGCACCCATTCTATCTTAATCTTGCCTTGGGGCTTCAGCTGTCCAACGGTATCTTCGGTTTAATAATTATTGCAATAGGCTGGCCGGCCGAATGAATGATGGAGCAAAGAGTTTTCAGTTAGACGCTGCTTCACTTTGAATAATAATAATGATTGTTACCGTTGACTGTCTCGACCGGTCCAATTATTCTCAACAATATCGGGATAAATCCTTGCTTTCCAGGCGGCTTAACATCATGACTAGTACTGTTATAGTACAGGTGTATCATTGTTTTAGTAGTAAGCCTAGAACTGAGTTAAACTTCAGGAAACTCTCAGCAAGTGTAAATAGCCTGTGTTATTCGAGATGTACAATTGAATATTGAACTCGCATGTGGTTTCACTTTCATAATTTGGGTCTGTTGTGATTATTTTGAAGGTACGGTACCTTGAAAAAGCACCAATAATATATTTAATGAATTCTACACTAGACGAACTTTCTAAGAGTTCAGAGTATTTGGTTCGTTATTGAACAAATGAAAAAATAAAGAAGAGAGAGGAAAGCGTAAGAGAGCTCAATTTGTATGAAAAATAAGAAAAAATAAATAGATTGAAAATCAGAAAGAAAGAAGAAATAAAAGTAAAACCTCACTGATAGGAGATGGTGAAAAAGTGGTCTTTCAAAGACAGGGCGCTGATTTTTAATATGACTAATACGAGTGAGAGAGAGCAATAGAGAGGATTAGAGATGCGAAAAGTTAACGAAAAAATGTGAGGGGGTGATGGGATGAACCAGGGGGTTACCATAAATTGAATAGAAAAAGAGCCTAGTGATCGTCATTAGAGCCAGGATCATATCCTGCTGAGTGGATTAAGTCTGTTGGTTTCTGCTCCCCACTCCACCCAGGTACAAGACTTTAAAATTTAATGCCCATCTGAGGGAGCCGCTGAATAAGGTATTTCCTGTGCCCGGTTTCCAATAAAAGTTGGATGTTACGTCACAACCATTATACACAGGATGCTAATTAACAGGTAGCTGGGCGAAAAGATGGCAGATCCCCCAAACCTGCACACTTCCCCCTCTTTTTTCGAACATGAAAACTCCAAAGTTATTTCATTCAGAAATCAAAAACTGCAACATGATTTTCAGCACGCATAGAGAAAAATATCGCCAGCAAGTCAATGAAAATTGCTTGCACTTCCTTCTCTACCTGATAATAAACTAGACTTGAATATTTATCCCACCCAGCAATCAAATCCTTGAGATGCTTGGTTATGAATTCCCTTAATGACGTGACTCAGCTTCACTGGAAACTGAACTTGCTTGAACTTTGTTATATTACTGGCTAAGTACATAATCCTGTGAGCGAGGAAGGAAAGTGAGGGACTTCCTGAGTTAACTTGAGTGACATTTGCATTGAAGATATCAATTTGTTGACAGAGTCATTTGAGAGCACATAATTGTCTCGCCAATTGGCATCGTATAAACCCAACATTATTGCAGTGTGTACAGTACAAGTTGTATAGCCAACTTCTATTTATGTTTAATTATCATATTCATATGAATATAGACTTTCTAATTTCGAAATAAAGTACTAGAATGTGGTGAAAGATCGTTGAATTGATTTCAGTAACTTAGAATAAATAAATGAAAATTTTTCATTTAGAAAAAGATGAACATTTATTCAGCGATCATTACTGGTCCTTTATGAGAATAAAACTTAGTCCCCTGTGGTACAACACAGTAATTTCTTCTCAACCCTTCATTTTATTTTATCTTCTGCATAATTATTATGTTATGTGGAAGGAGCATTGTTAGATTGTATAAAAAGTGCTTGCGATGTTCTTCAATTATGATCGCTTATTTATTGTTGTTGGAGTTGGCTCTGAATGAGAATAAATCCTTCCGCTGGCTACAGCCATTAATTAGTCAGCATCCAATGCAGAACCAGTTTGTTGCTGTAGCTGGAGGCCCAGGAAACCTCTGAATGTGGCCGATAGTAGATCAAGTTGTCGTTCGATTGATTATACGTTTTCCGCTTTCTAGCCATGGTGCAGAACTCCATTCATTCATTCATCCATCCATTCATTGCTAGAGTTGGTTGTCGAGCGTAGTATCGGCGGGAAGGGAGGAGCGCTGCTCTCACAAGGTGCTTCGCAAGTCATCTTTCACATAATATAGATGTGCTGTTGCTGCTTGCCTATAACGGTCCACACTTCAACAGATACTAATTCACCATTCGGTCCAAAGACGATTATTATCGAAGCACAAAGAACTTCGTGGTCATTAACTCTTGAAAAAATCTGACGTCTGAAGTAAGAAAATCTGAAGTAAGAGTATTCAGATGTTTTTTCATTATGTTAGTCATTGTATATTTCCATTTTTTCTTGACATTTTCTGTTAGTTGCTAACTTTCAAACGACACTGGATTAAAGCAAATAATTGGCCGGGCACATCCGACAAGTAATCTCACTCAATTGTGTAAGCGGACTTTTTTTAGAACTTTGATGATGTTTTTGTAGATTACTGATGTAATCTGCGATGGTGACGAAAAGCCATTGAGCGAAAATACTTATCGGATGTACTCGATTAATTCTTCGCTTTTAGAAGTTTGAATAAGAGGTTCTTTTATGGTCAACTGGAGCTCTAGCTAAACATTTTAAACACTTCGACTACCCAGTTTGTATTATCTCATTCATCACTGGCGGCTCGTGCTTTGGAAAAAGATGAAGTATTGTAAAGAGCTGCCAGTGATGATAATATTATCGTGATTTTTATTACAAATCAATGAACTCAAATTATCAATAATGGGTATTAGATCAATTTGTGTTTTTGAGAATTTTTGATTAGTAGGTTAATAAATCTAATGTCTTCGAAACTCTTAGATTGTAATGTTTTTTCTTTTCTCTCTCTCTCTCTCTCTCTCTCTCTCTCTCTCTCTCTCTCTCTATCAAATTGGTTTGAAGTCTTATCACATAGATGTTATTGCCAACAAGCATTAAATAGAATTGTTTTTGTAGCTAACGTTCAGAAGATAATCCTAGTGATACTTTCAATACTTTTCTCCCTGTGCTGCTGCACAACGGTATGACCTGTGTCGGGGCACTTGTCTCCCCGAATGACGGATATCCGCTGCCAGTAGCCGACTTCCTGCTGGACCGGTCAATCGACTCCTCCTGAGCGCCGGGACCCCAGTCATAGCTGGGTACCGACCTTCTTCAACCCTCGGATAAATTTAGACCGTGCGCGATTTCTGGACTGACTCGCTCCACAACATCCTGAGATGAACGACCACAAGTCCCACTTGTAATTTTTCACCACACATTACCTAATTACAGTCTTTAGACGATCTCCAGTAGACCCTCCGTACGTAACCTCTTCAAAATTGAAGGCTACTTCACTTCTAATAATACTTTTATTCCTGCATACTGATTTATGACTGTTCGCGTGCAGTCCTGCCGTCGATTGCCGTCAATTACTTTCAACAGCTCGCCACTTAACTCACTTCACTAACTCTTCTTGCAGCACTAACTCTTGTGCCATTCTCTCACTAACTCTACTGCTTCTTGCTAACAACTTTCATGCTCCCCGCAAAAACAGCTCGGGGCCTTGCCTTGATGTTTTCCAAGTTCCAAGCGACCTTCATAGAGGTGTTGCTCGATCATCAAAAGCAGATTAAAAACGTCATCACTAAATATTATTGGAAAATATATGGAAAACCGGTCCTTTTCGCGTGAGAAAGACTGGGCTTATCTATTGGAGTGGAGCGAAACTTTCAACATTAGTTATCGTGTATCTTACAGGCATCTTATTTTATATAAGTTGCAAAAGCCTGTATTAAAATTATCATTGCCGTGGGGAAATGAAGTACAGTATTGGAATAAAGTGTGCAATAGTTCAGGCTTATTTCATTCCTGTCAAGAGATCAATTGTTCTCAACTAGAAGGCTTCACTTTATTTTATTCATAATAGTATTTTACTAATTATAGTACGATAACTCATTATAATTATTATCCCTAATATTATTATTATTATTATTATTGTGGAGCAGGTTCTGAACTCATGATTTTGATAATAGCAAATTTATGGGAGGACTTTGATGCAAAGACCTCCTTGTAATCAATTTTACTTGACTGTAGTCTTATGCCGGGTTTTTCCAAGCACACTCAAAGTTGAGGGACCCTCAAATTTTGATGAACAGCTGACATTTCCTATGATAAGTATAGGAAATGTAGTAAAGTGTAGTAAACTTGAGGGTCCCTTAAATTTGACTGTGCTTGGAAAAACCGGGCATTGGTGTCAAATTTTATTATTTGGTCCCTTGTCACTGAATTTGGCTCTCACCAATTACAAGTAAAGTGTGTATATTTTACATTTCAATACATTATTTACTGATAGGTTTCAATCCCATTCATTTTCTCATACATGAATTCGCCAACCATTATTATTTGAGGGTTAATAGTTTTTAATCATTTGAATAGTGACTGATAATTTTTGTAGAGTGGGGTTTAAGCCATATTTTTTCTTTTTTTGTTATGGTGAATGATTGTCTCAATTGATTTTTTCCTTGATGTTTCTATTGATAGTCGACGTGAATAATTTCAAGTTTGAAACATTATTTGGAAAATGAGATGTTGCAGCTCAATTTTGGTGACGATGGTGCGAGGAAGGAAGTGTCGTGTCGTTCACCTTTTGAAAATTGGTGTCCAACTCGCTGGAATGAAGGATTGACTGGTAAAAAATCCCGTACAAAAAAGCTTTGAATGAAGTAGAGAAGAGAGAATCCATGAATGGAGGAGCCTCCACCTCTTACTACGAAGATTGGTACTACTCTATAGTAGTAGTTCTTCGTCTGATTATTAAACTGGTCCAGTACTCTTGGTTCGTTCATTTCCCGTCGGTGTGCGGAGTCGACTCTCTCTCTTTCTCCGAACGAGCACAAACTTTTTCTTCATTAACATCATCTTTTGCAGAGGAAGTCGAGAGTCATCTTGGTAAGCAGCGGTTATCACTGCGATGTCGCGCGCTTTCCGCCGGAAATCATAATACAGTCGAATGAATGAAATAGTTTTCCAATCTTCGAGGAAGCTGCAACTAGTCAGGTGTAAATGATGGAGAATAAGTCATTTGTGGGTGTGTGAGGGAGAGAAGGAGAGAGAGGGTGATCAATTTAATGTCGCGATTCAATTAAAAACATGACAAGGCTTTCCAGACAGGTTTTCAGGAGCGGAAGTCCCCCAAGTCCCCATAAGAGAGACTTTGTCGTGCGTATGACTATCCTCAACGACGTTCAATTAATTGAGACAATTTCTTTAGAAATTAATCAAAGAAAGCCGGATGACAATCCATTTAAGGTAATATTTGTGCCTTACCGTTCTGCTGGGGGAAGCTGCTTGACAAATTTTTCATTGATTTCCTCTTTTGGGATCCTGTGCTGTTTACTTGTGAGAAAAAATATTTTTGAATTTGGTTCTTGTATGATAATCAAGCAAAATTCTTTTGGTATCAATTTACTATACAGGTTGAGGAGATACTTGGCATCTTGCTGTTCGGTTTTTTATTCCAATTTGTTTTGGGTACAGAGTTGTTCATTTTTGTTAAAGAAAGGATCCTTTTCCCATTCGAACTTATTCTTGAATTATTAATAATCGAAGCAATTAGATAATGTTTCTTGTTTTATGAATGAATATATTTTGATACGAGAATAAACTCCTTTTTTGGAATGTCAATTATAAGATTATACATTTATTTCAAAATAATCGTAGAATGGAACTAAAATCCAACCAATATTTTTTAAATGATGAGACTTCCTGGGAGAGTTGGAAATATTGGAGACATCACATTAGGAACCAGTTACGAGAACCGGTCACTGTAGCAAATGACGTTTCGTTTGAATTTTCAAATAAGTAGTACGTATTGTTAACAAAGCTATAGAATAGAATGATGGTGGGGGTGGGAACCATGAAATTCGGGTCATCTGAACAAATAGTTCGATTCTTGGTTTTGACATGAAAGAACCAGATTCAAAACAACTTACCAGTCACGTAACACTTTCTAAATAAAACTTTAATTAACTTGGTTGAGAATATTTTTTTCAGTTGTTCAGCTCATACCAACTTTTGTAATGGTATCCTGTTCTCTACTCATCTCTATATTATAGATTTTTTTTTTCAATTTGAACCATTTGAAGTAAGATTTAATTATGATCTACAGTACTTAGCCTAATTGATTTACAGTAAAACCCTCCTCACTATTGGAGATCTTTTCCTTCAGGAATAAAAGCCAATGTAAAAGTTTAGAAAATCAAATTTGTAAACTTATAACAAACTTGTAACTTTTTTTCACACAGTTGTAAGTTGACTAAGTTGACTTGAACAGTTGGGACTTGAAAATAATCAATACAATATAACTGTATTGGGAAATGAATTAGATGAAGCTGATGAGCTTGAAGCTATGAGACTATGAACCTATCAGGTTGATATTACAGTATTAAAAACTTGATAGCTTCTAAATTCTTTAATCGGTATTCACATTCATCGTGTATCCATATTTATCCTGAAGAATTAAAAGAGAACAGAAAAATGTGCATGTCCCTTTGATTTTTGGATCTGAAATTGTTTGTTTATCTAGCTTTTGAAAGCAGCAATACATGCGTGTCTGGGTGGTGTGTTGAGGAGATGGCTTTAGATATGTAGTTGAGAAGGAGATATTGACAGTGGCAGGTGTTGGCTACAAAGAATATTGGAAACCATTAATCTAATCCAAATATTGTTATGAACTGTAGCTTGTTTGTATCTGAAAATGGGACTTGTGAAGAACTTTCGCCTTGTGTGGTAGATAGCAGTTGAAGTATCACTTTTTGCGATTAATTCCATTTCTAAAATATTTCTAGTCTTTGTCAGAAGCTTCCAACACAGCATACTCTGTGGTCTCTCCATGGAACTGATTATTTTTTGTGAGTCTGGCACGAATAAATGATTCTTGGGGTTCTCACTTCATTACTGAATTCATTAATATTGCATACTCACATAATTATTCAATACATTTAAAATAAACCAACCTGAATCAAGTATCAAGAAAGTACTGTATCATTTTCTTGCACTTTGGACTTTCCATTACAAGTTTAGAATGTCAATATTGAGGTATCAGGTTGTATGATTATGTATTAAATCACCTTTGTTTTCTGAATTATTCTCTGAATTGATTATTATTCTATTGACTTACAAATTCAATTCATCATTACAGGTAACTCAATACTTTACCTACATTGATGGGGATTCCAATTTCACATTCTGGAAAATAATATATTTGATTATTTTCCAAACTTCAACAGTTGAAGTTTGTTTTTAAAAACCCGTTTTCATCCATTAACCCTCACCACTCCTCATAGCTGATATAATTAGTTTGGCGATTAGATTCCCTTTGTTTGATGTTTATGTTTGTGTATCCTTTGTCTTTGCCAGTTGACCCAAGTCGATGATCGTCCACCAAAGAATCAAACGGTATTCCCATTTGTTACTAGAGCGGAAAAACTGTTCAACTTTGGAGACTGACCGTATAGCATGTAAATAATAGAACCGCCTTTGTTGGTGCAAAAACAACAGCTGTGCCTCGACATACAGTAGTTGTTGTCAGAGTGTCATGATGTGTAGTTACTTCGTGGGAAACTGTTTAAAAAAGTCGCGGTCAACAGGTGTCAGGCATTATAAGCGATTAATCACTCTGTAGGTAGTTGGGGGGCCATTTGGTGGAACTCTTCTAGTAGGAGGGTACACTCCTACACATGTTAATACATTGCGCCCGCACGCAATCCACCAGGCATCCATTTGTCCCCCATCAAGGTACCATGTCCCTATGCTGTGCTATGCTTCGCACTCCACTTGCTGTTAGTCTTGTTGTTGTTGTTGTTCCACTCTAGTCGGTTCCCACGAAACAATTGCACTTTAATATTCATAGATACAGTTTTTTACATTAAGGCATATTATCTGTTGATGTTCATGGGGCTTTTTCAGTTCGGCTTTTAAAGCAGTCTAATATATACACACACACCTGTAGCCGTTTCTTCTGTTGTGTATGTCTCCAACGACCCTTTATTCTTCAGTGTTTTTTACGACAAGCACCTGAACCAAATTAATGCGCTTCGTGAAACGACGCTGAAAGAATTCGACTCGGCGGCTTTGTATGGCGCGGCATAATATTTTCGGACGCGCTCTTTGAACTCGGCTAGCCTCGTTTTCAAATTTCTGGTGAAATTACTGGCTGCCTTTGTTCTATTCTTTTCTTATGAGAGGTCCCATATTTGTGGATTTATGAACTGAATGGCCTGGAATGGAGAGCAATGACAAAGTCCATATGTCTAGCACCTTTTCTATTTGCAATGATTGCACGGTATTATCAATGTTGAATTAAAATGGAGAGAACTCAGGAATTATTGCTATTTATAATATTGTGAATTTTCTATGTATCTTTTTTCTCATCATTTGAGTAATTTTATTTGCGTAATTGAAGCCTTTGTCAGCGAAACTTGAACAATTCTTTGTAATACCTAATATTGATAGATCAATACTTTCAGTATTTTCTTGATAAACTTAGTTCTAATTAATTTATAGTAATTATCTTATTTCTTAGTAGTTAGTGTTTTTCCATTGTTTTTATATCACGTGTACAAATTTTGTCTATCTTGGTAGCGGCTCATCAACAAACGGTTCATGAGATTTTATCACTAATGAAATCATTCTAGATTCCCATTATCAAAGAGAGGAGGGACGAACCTTTCCACAAAATTACTGAAAATCCTTTCATTAAAGCTGAATGATTTTGGAAAAAAATACTATTAACATATCTTGGAACAAGCCGAAACTTCATCCCACGATGATATTTGTCACTAGACGAAACCAGAAAAAACTAATCTTTTGATTCTTCTTGGTAAGCTGCCCTGATTCGATGAGGCTTCGCTGTTTATCGTTTATACTATACAAAATATATCTCTCAAGTAATTCCTAATGATGGAAATTTGCTGTAGCTAATAAGCAGTATATCTGAGTTTTATTTCCATAAAAAGCCAATTTGGTACAGTGTCTGAAAAATTAGCTGAATCCGAGGCAGAAAACAGGTTTTTGACTGTTCAGCTTGGATCTTTCAACCGATTGGTCTGTATCGATTCATCTATTCGATTTTCAGAGCTGTCCTTTCTAACAAATCGTGGGATTTTTCTGGCTCCTTCGTTCATTGCTCAGATCCGCTGTGTTTTGCTCCTTGAAATTCTTTAACTCGTTTTCTGAATTTGGTATGTGATTTTTAACAAGCAGAGAATAATGGGATTGAAGCAAGAAACTAATTGGAATAACTTTTTTCGTTTCCTGATGAAAATTCATTAAACTTATTCCAGGCTTTGCTTTTCAAGCTATTCCATAGGATTTCAATTTCCAATTCAACTTTCTCAGCTATTGAATTTTAAAACCATCTTGAAATGATATTTTTTGTGATTAAGAATTTTTTGACTGTAGATTGTTTCATCTCTTGATAGCTTCAATTGAGCGAAATTGAGTTTATGTAGCCCACCTCACTACTGTATTTTCACTAGGCCAACACTGTCAAATTTTTCAACAATATTAATAAACTGTTATTTAGTGAGTTGAGAGTTGTTGAATAAGTTGATTTACGCCAAGTTATGAGTAATGTGATGTCATATTTAAAAAGTCTCTCTAATAATTATGTTTTACAATGTACAGAAAATCTCATAGGTAGGTTTATGCTGATCAGACCGACTTGATTAATCAATTTTGCTGATACGTGAACATGACATTCTATTTCCATATCAAATTTCGACACTGATATAATTGACTTTCTAATAAATTAATTTCGTCAACCAATATGTTCTGTGTAGCGAAATATATGCAAATGTTGAATTACATCGGCTGAGCTTTAAAAATGATTCGGGCTGTAAAATGTCGAATCCATCAAAGTGTTTTAAACCAGTTTTGTTGTGCGAGGCCGTTTCAGTACTGTTTAGATGACGTGAAAATTGCTTCTTTGATAGCTCAATTTCTATTTTCAATCTTATTTACTGCCTCGACTAAATTTGATCTTGGTCTTTTTTGTAATCTAGAAACATGGCCGATCGCGATGTCTGTCATTTCCCATGGGAATGCCAACTAATTCAACATGGAGCCAGATTATTTTATTCATGAATTTTGATTTACGCTCAGGTAGTAGTCATTCAACTCGAATCGAATCTGGTAGATACACACTGCTACAAGAGCTCCAGTCGAACAAGTTGACATCTTGTGTTACTTCGTCTCCTAAGTCGATTTTTCATTATTATTAATGATAGGGATTTGTTCAACGTCGCCGTCAAAGATGTCATATTTAACAGACTGAATGAATCAAATTAGTATTGGACATTCATATTTATTCATATGTATTTTTGATTTTGTCGAACCACAAATCCTAAGAATGAAGACGTTGAGACGTAATTCTGTTGGTTTTTCGTAGATCTCCACTTTTCATCGGCTATGGAAATTTAATAAAAAAGCAGATTTCAATATTAATTTTTTTAATATCTTCAGCAACGTGAAGATTAGTTTGTTCAGTGTATCGGTAACTTCTGGTTGATTGTGGAATCTAATTTAAGACTTGATTTGAGATCACTTAGTTTTTGATCAAATTGTAATATCGGGTGAATTTTTTTTGTCCTGCTACCAAATTTTAAAAGTGTGGTTATTTATTACGGATAAATTAAAATTTTTATTTGTTGCACGAAGTATTTGTTTTCTAGCCCTACTCTTTCTGAATACACACGGCAATGCGAGTTGATTATTATCTTTCAAATGAGTAACATTCTGTTTGGATTTCGGCTGTCTTATGTACAGATGTTCTTTAACATGGAAAAGATTGAAGTGTAAGAATCAATGATTACTTTCTGTGAGGATACATAGAGTTCGAGGTCTTCAAAAACAATCCTCATAATATTGATGGAAGCCCATATTACAGACTTATTGTGAAATAATACAACGAAATGATTAAATATCTGTACATTTTTTGATGACTTCAATTTTCAATTTCAATTTTTTGATGATAGGTCATCATGCTCCGAACCAGTATTATTTCCAGATATTACCTCTAGAAATGATTTATTCTAATATATTATTCGTCTCTACAAATTATTTATTGCTTTCAAATAGCTAGTAAGAACCGAAAATTCGCTTTAATTTATTTTTTGTGTGTAATAAATAATACAGCAAAGTATCTTAATCAACTTGAAGTGGATTTAGAATTCTTCATTCTGGCTATTACGAGCTCTCCAGCCAATAGCCAACTTTCGCTGAACTCCATTTATTGTTGTATGCAGATGCGGCCGAACGGTGGTCATAACCCTCCTTTTTCTTTTTTATTTAGAGGGCTTACAATTACTTCATCAACTGGTTTGGCTTAATCTTCGGGTCGATTAGACACTGATGCATCAAGATCCGATTACATCTGAATCTTGAGTGCTTGAAGATGTATAGAGTGATCAAATTAATTTTTTATCGAATATATGTGCAGGCAATGTATAACAGATGGCTGGGAGGGTGTAAGAGGGTTGTGCCAATTTGGCGCTGTTATAGCGCCCAGAAACGCGAGTTGCTCAACTAAATTGCGCTCAACAATAAATAAATGATATTGCCCGGCTATTATGATTCGGGTCATCAACGTATGTTCAATGAAAAAGGTTGCTTCTCGGAACAATTACTGTTGGTGAGGGTGTGTGCGTGCGTGTGTGTGCACCTGCCATTCTTCCCACGTTGTACACTGTTTCAGCTTTTCCACCTTTCTCATGGTGGGTGTGGACATGTGGGTGAGTAGGGGGTGGGGGACTGCAATGTCCGATTATTAAGATCAATTCGCGGCAAGTTCTCATCCCTTCTCGACAATGGCCCTGTCTGTCCTTGAATACCGTCTGCTACGTCGCTCTGTTTGTCTGTGCAAAACGACACCACAGTGCATAGTGCAACAAATGATTTTTCGCTAGAAATAAGATAACAGAACGTCTTAATCCTTGAACCATTCTTCTAGGCTTCCGTGTGTGAAATTTCTCACTGGTTTCGCATGTAGTGAAGGTAGCTAAATGAAATGTTCATCCTTTTCAAAAACTCAAATATTCTGAGAGTGATTTTAAATACAGGGTGTTTCAGGAGGAATGTGCAATACTTCTCAGGCTGATTCCTCACACCAAGTAGACAAAAAAGTTCCATGGGACCAACCCCCAAAAACACTTCGTTACCGAGATAACAATGGCGGAAAATTAAGATTTTTAAAAAAATATTAATTTTTCTAATTTTTTAGAGGCTTTAGTGTGGTTCTAAAATAATCAATTCCTATGTAAAATTAGCTGAGGAATTCAATAAAACCAGCTCCAAGTTTGTAACTTGAACGGTTATTGAGATAATTCGAAGAATATGCTAAAAAACGCCATTTTTCAACAATACGGGCTAAAACTGGATAAGGAATCATAAAATTGTATTTTTTTATTAATGGAAGTTGAAGAGAGTCGGATTCTTAAGAAAAAGTTAAACGGCGGTGTAAATCTTACCTAAATCTCAGAAATAGCGATCGAAAATCGAAAAATCGCTTCTATACACAAATTTATCACTTCATCAATGTTCACTTCATTTATGTTTCGTCAATTTTTCGATTTTCGATCGCTATTTCTGATATTTGGGTAAGATTTACACAATCGCCGTCATTTGACGTTTTCTTCAGAACCCAACTCTCTTCAACTTCCATTAATGAAAGATACAAATTTATGATTACTTTTTTAGTTATAGCCCTTATTGTTGAAAAATGAAGTTTTTTAGCATATTTTTCGAATTATCTCAATAACCGTTCAAGTTACAAACTTGGAACTGGTTTTATTGAACTCCTCAGCTAATTTTACATAGGAATTGATTATTTTAGAACCACACTAAAGCCTCTAAAAAATTAATATATTTTGAAAAATCTCAATTTTCCGCCATTGTAATCCCAGTAACAAAGCGTTTTTGGGGGTTGGTCCCATGGAACTTTTTTGTCTACTTGGTGTAAGGAATCAGCCTGAGAAGTATTGCACATTCCTCCTGAAACACCCTGTATATGTCGCTATTTTTGCTAATTGAGATAAATTCCCACTTTTTCCTGATCACAGGCTATGGGAGTCTCGATAGAGTTCAATCACGGGAGTCAGGAAGAATAAACACAGTACCACTTTCAATCGGTTTCATATGAATGGATCTTGAAAATAATGAAGGGTGTAAAATTAATGTAAGTGTGTGTGAGAGTACAAAACCCATCAAATCGTCTTTTTGAAAAGTTCATTCGCTCGATATTGCCTCTAAAACTACTCATCAATAGCCGAATATTTTCGTTTGTATGCTTGAGTATTGAGTAGGCCTACTTTCGTGCTTACAGATCATCACGTAGGCCTATTCAATAATTCAATGGATTACCTTTTTCAAAGTAGTAGCTGCGCGCTGGAATCTCAATACGCTTCCTGAATGTAATCATTGAATTATTTTATTTTTATTAGAGTTGAAGCCTCTGTGACCGAATTATTGTCTAATGCTTTGGAATGTTGAGTCACATATTGTTGAAATGCCTATCATAGTACATGACTCCCCCCCTAGATCCGCGACTGACTTTAGAATTTGGAGTGCACAATCTATATCACATCTTAATCTCTATTTTCTAAGGGTGATTCTTTTTTTCTATTTGAATAGAACCTTTAGAGTTCTGATTTTCAATTTTGAATTGATAACATTTCTCAAGCTCCAATTTCCCTCTTTTTCAATATTTAAGTTATTTTATTATTGGCTAGAATACTATTGAGTCTTGACATTCCGCTATTTGTAGCTCTGTTATTGAGAAATCAAACTTTTTTCTTCAAAGTATTCGAATCAAATCTAATATTTTTCTTAGTAAGAAGCATGTTTAAAAATATAAAAGTTGATAAAAGTTAACTTTGCTGAATAAATTGCAGTATTCTCCTTACTCTCATTTTATCAATAAAATATTGTTGGCCCAAACAAATTGAAATAACTTTTTTGTGTTACTGATCACTTGAAAATCTGATAGTATTATCTATATAGCGTTGTAGCAATAAAATTAGTGCGACAATAAAAAAGAGATTACTAACCCCAGTGCGGTGGGCTGTATATTGCGTTGCGTGCAACTGTCAGAATATTTTATTAACGCGCCACTTATTTGGTAATAAGCGAGCTGATGGTGAGGAGAGAAGCGAGTCAACCTTTTGATTCCCGGCAGGCAAATCAACAAGGATCGCTTTCCACTCCCCGATCACGAAACCACTTGTTTGCCACAATCCGACACCCCATTTCAAGCCTTTCACTGTTTCAGTCTTTACTACTATGCTAATTGGTTCTCTCCCACCACCATCAAGATTGCTCTTTTCGCAATTGAAAAATGATCCTTCTGATGTTCTACATGATTTCATGTTACTCGTCTATTCTAGAAATACCACTCAAGATTCAAATATTACATTTTTATGATCCATCAAATTTTGTGAGAATAACCATTCTACTAACAATAATTCTAGCTCCCTGTTGGCGAAATATATTAAAAATCAAATAAAAATGGTTTTATTGCCATCAACAATAATCACATTTTCTAGGCAAAGTCAGGTGAGCAGTATTCATGATTGAAAAACATGACATTTCCCACAATAAATTATCACTCAACAATATTATTATTTACAATATCTCGTTGCAGTTGAGAACATCCTTTCAATTTTGATGTCTATGTATCCAAAGATCTCCTCAATGCTATTGAGCTTCTTTCTTACCTGATTTTGGAGGGAATTCTCTCATTTTAAATATAATTTTACAATATTTTACGAAAATCGTCGTCAACAAATGAAAAGACAAGATGTTGTCAAACCACTGATTTATTAGAAAATCGAGATTTTGGTTTTGTTTGTTACACCATTATCAATCTCTGGTAAACTGTTTAAACTGTAACAACCGAAACCGGTGTCTCGATTTTCCAATAAATCAGTGGTTTGACAACATCTTGTCTTTTAATTTATTATGGATGAATACCACAATATCAATTTCACAACTACTCAAAGAGGGAAAATCGTCGTCGTTAACATTAGTTTGAAGAAACTATTCCATCGATTTCTAAATTGTTCAGTGCTGAGTAATGTATCTGACAATTCTTGCTTGAACAACATTACTTTTTTAATTATTGCTTGATAAAACCATTCATTTTAATGTGATTTAATTCTTATATTGCAAGCTGACTTGATCGGAGTGCTCTGTAAGTACCGTTCCATTTACTACTTGAATTACTTTATTTATCAAAATATTTTTTTTCCACAACTAAAAGTGTAGATTATCGACTATAATTTTGTCAATTATTAGGATTGTATCATGCACAAATGAACTGGTATCTAGGTACTTTTTGAAAAAAATGCTCTTCTTGTATTGCATTATGGTGTCATGTCACAGTAGATCAAATCCTATCTTGTGAGGGTTAATTGTCATGTGTTGGGAGCAAGTAACAAGGCCGAAGTTCAATATGTGTTGTGCCCCGCGGTCTGCTTCGCCCCAATCCCCAAGCTCGCTTAAAAGGAGACTGAGGCAATTAAATTGGAAGGATGAGCAAGATCAAAGCAGCAACAGTCGATGCCCGGGGTTAACTCTAATTGAAGCCACCACTCTCCTCAAATAAAGCGCTCATATTGTCTGTCCAAGCAAAGAAGACATTCTGGCAAGATTGGAAAATAACTTCAGCTAGATAAATATTGTATAAAAATTATAAATTTGGTCTTAAACTGTAGGAAACATTCTGATCTACAATTTGAGACCAAATCTTTAATTTTAGAACTAATATTGACCGAGTTGGAGTCATTTTACCATCTTGCCAGAATGTCCTCTTTGCTTGGACGTACTATACTTTGTCAGTGTTCCGTTTGCGTCTTAATTGGGCCGACTTGTTATTGCCTCAAAATTTGTACCTTTCTTTCTTTTTCATTATTGAACCATTCCCACTAAAACCGGGGGTTTTCTGAGTTTTTCCAATGAATTTTACTTGAGGCTATCATTTCATCAATTATAAACAAATTCAATTTTTAATTCATTTTGATTATCCGATAAATGAATTATTGGTACATGCTTATCATCTTTGAATGTCTCAATCTTCTTTGCCTCAACTCAATTGGAATGTACTCGATAATTAAACACGTTTGAATGTGCTTTATAATTGAACAACTTGTTCAGAACAAGCTTCTCTACAGTGATGACTCTACGTCACTTGAATAAGGGAAAATTTTTGCCAAGTCTTCATCTGGAAAAACTTCAGTGATAATACAGACACTAATTGATATACATGACATAAAATGTTCATTTACGTCAAAAACAGATAATTTTTGTTTGTGAAATCAATAATATAATATTGTGAACTGATGAGTTCTGTACAGCGTAGCATGTTCGATTCTATACTGTGATCACGTTTCTAAACAGGCTATTCTAAAAATTTGAATTCACTATCCTATGACCATAATCCAGGAATTTCTTTTCAAACTTTTAACAATTCACCTTACGAAATATTGATTTGAGAAAATCAATAGTGGTTAAAACGATCATCTTCATTTACAGAAAGTACACTACTCATAGGTAGCTTAATCCTATGTTCACGCACAAGTGAAGACGAAGCCTATCCCCTATCCTTTCCCAAATCCTCTAGTTTATAAGTCTACCGATATTGGGCAAGTATTCATAATGAACTCGATCCACCTTGTTGAATAAGAAGGGGCTGTACTGATTTTGAACGGAGTGTTCCTAGATATTGACTGAACAGCAACAGTCAATGAATGATGTGGTGACACGCTTCTTTGATTTCGTATCATGGACACATTGTGGAGTGATCTGAGTGCTTTCAGCTTTGGATTTTTTCTCCCTTCTGACCTTTGACAATCTTTGACCCAGAGGGGGGTTCATATATGTTGAGGGAGGGGATCTTCATCAATCGCTGCTCACCTGGTAAGTCTCGCCACAGGGTGTCTCATTATTATTTAGACTCCCCTTTGTATCACGCCTGTTTGCAAAGTCTAATTGCGGCCAAGAGACAAAGCTTCCATCTGATTCAAGTGCACTACTGTTGAAAATCAAGTAAGAATTGAAACTTATGAGGTCAACCGTTTACAATATCTTCAGGTCTTTTCTATTACTGATATTATATGCATTACATAAATTTCAAACACGATGATAATTTCCTACCAATGTGAAATGTAACTCTATATTGTATTCATAGTTTAACTGTCAACTTCACATAATTTATTTCATGAATTATTTTCAAAAGAAAGCCACTAAAGCTTTTTCATTTATATGATACCGTTATCATTATTATTATTTCACTATTTGTAATGATACCGTGATATCTTATTAATATTGTATTGATTTATAACTCCAATATTGAGGATTTATAATTATAAAATTTCATTTCTTGGCAATACAATTCTTGTTCTAAGCCTCCTGAACAGAATAAGTAGCCCATCTTTTAAGAATTTCATGATTAACAAATCAATAGTGCAATTGCTGTGATTTGATAATGAAAAATGAGTCTCTATACAAGAGCTATCAGCTCCACACAAGAACTCTCTTCACTAAATTGACTGCACATCGGTGATACTCATGCCACTTTGTTATTAAATTTGTTTAATTCGTATGCTATGTAATGTTGATAGATTCAAATATTATTTTCTCTCTGTGGCTAATTCAATTCTGTTCAGGTCAAGTCCATGATAAGTGCTAATGCTGGAGCCTTGAAGCGTAAAATTTACAAGGAAAGCGTTTTTAGTTTAGATTATGTTTTCAAGTCATGGTGTATTGCACTTCAAGTTGTAATTTTTTTAAGTTGATGTTGGCTGTATAGTACGAGAGAATAGGCTACCGTACTGTAAGTAGCAGAAAACTGATTTAGTAATGACAGAACAGTTTGAGATTGAGCTTTAAAAAGAAGAATAATTACTCAAAGACCATTAACTCATTGAAGCATCCCTTTTCTCAACAAATGTTTTGTTTTTCTGTTATAGGTGGGTTGTCATGTTGGCCATTGACCCATTCAGTTTTTCTACTAAGTTAATGTTGCGCATGACGTGAGTTACAGTACAGATTGAACGCATTGAAAATTATTCAGATTTTTATGCAATAACTTTTCAAGTGGACTTGGTTACAGTGATTAACATGTATTTCACTGATTTACTAGCAAACTTGTTGGATTATTACCAACTTGAAAAACAGATGCAGATGTGAAGTTATCTATCCCGATTCCCGAAACTATCTCGTCGTAAACTTAATACAATGTTAACGTACAACTAATATCATAATTCAATTCCTCCTATTCCAATCAATCGATTTTCCAATTTTATTCCTTGTGTGAAGAGATAACTAGAATATTTTCCAGCGATATTGAACTGTTTCCAATTATAAAATTGTTAGTAAAAAGGTCGAAAGGTGAAGTAGGTTAAAACTTATTTGTATTTCCTTACTCTTTGCCTGTGGAACAGTATGGCTGATATTAGTGATGAAGGAGGTTAGTGTTGTTGGGGGGGGGGGGGGGGCAGGTTCAAGCCAATATTGTCACTCTTACTTTTGAAGGCCACGTGACAATGCTGCCGATTACCGCAACCTGGAAGCTGAAACATTGTATTGTCCTGCTAAGTACTCTTTCTCCCCCACTTATTCGCTCGCGTAGACTCTAAAATAAGTATAGGATAAATAGTTTTTACATTTTGGTCCAAAAGAAGGATATTCTATTCATTTATTTTTTGTGAAAATTTTCAATCTCCAGAAGCTCCGTTATCAACGGATCTATTGATAAATTCAATTGTAATGTAATTAGTGCATTATCAATGAAAAGACAATAATGGTTCAGTTTTTTTAAATTTGGTAGACAATAGTGAAACCACTCAGTTCTTTTTTTGATATTTCAAGCAGGAAAGAAGCACAAGCTCTTTGCTCAACAACAAGATGGTCTTGATGTAAACCTTCCTATCTCAATTTCTTTAGGATGATGCAGGTTCGGGTTGAATAAAGAGCGCTGTGTTGCATAGACCCATTCCTTATCTTTCTCGTCAACATCACTAGGAAATTCCCTCTGACCAGCACGGGAAGTTCTTCATTCACCTGTTTGTAGTGTTCGGAACTGTATTATATTTGAGAATTCCGCCTTCACGTTGTTTAACTTGCAATGGCTTTCTTTGCTTTGTCACCTCAGACATGATTGTTGAAGGCTGTGATCTACTCAATGATGGAGGTGCGCTCTGTTTATCTTACAGTGCTTGTATGTGTGAGTGAGTGTGTTCTCTGTAGTCCAAACAAGGGCCAGGCTCAACGTGTTACTTTCATTTATGACGGACACTCCCTTCAAAGACGCACTAGGATTTTTCTTGAACGTTTTTTTTCGAGCAAAGTTTAGTATAAAAACTGAATTTTCTTTTTTCTTAGTATCCCTTATATTGCCGTCAAGTTTCTACAATAATATTGCTAAATAACAATAGTTTATTATGAAAACTATTAAAATAACTCTACAATAATATTGTGAAAACTTCAACGTAAAATTTAACTAAAACTTGAAACTGATAGCATGAAAACTTAGTATATGAACGTTTTTGAGGTTGATGAAAAATACATTTTGAGATGATTTTATTGTATTGCAGGAAGCAAAATAGTGGCTCTGATTTACAAGCATTGAATAAATACTGTTAATATGTCTATACCGAATAATATTGCAAAAACCACGAAAACGGAACATCAATTTATCAGAGAAATTAAAGCTTATTTGTGAACAATATAGGTAATCATGTAATCACATCAAAACTTCAAACATATATTGAGATTAAAAATATTACAATGAAACTGCTTCCTTCATTTTAAACTGGAAGGACGAAGTTTAGTCGCAATTTCCGATGAATTCTATAATTGAAAATTTTGATAAAAATTTCAACTTTGGCCAAATGGAATATCCTTTAGGCTTCCCCACTATTAAAACCCACTACTTGAACAATAATAATGATAAAAATCAACCGGAAACAACAAATGATGACACATGACAATAAATAGACAAATAAAATAAGAAACTACTATAAGGAAAGACACCTCAGTGGATCTCAGGTTGGAGTAACTTCTCACATACCTTGATTTTTCTCCAATATCACTGTTATCTGGACATGCAAAAACCTTATTGGATTGAAGACGAGCCGCTCAGAGCGACAGGTGAAGTTGCATGCAACCGGAAGTCCAATCAGTGCAGTTTCCGGCACCAACAACGGTCCATTCAAGCAGATACAGTACAATGCAACTGAAACGACGCTCAACTGCATAAGACGTCGCAATGGACTTGCTGCACAGGTTTTCTTGACACTTTTCTTTGTAATTCAGGGTTTTCTTTATTTTACACCCATCGGCTAATCGGTTGAAAAACGGTATCTTTGTCTATCAGTACAAGGAAGTTGGATCGCAGTCAGTTCTCTCTATCTCAACGAAGAGCGCCAATCTTGAAACTGCCAAGTCTCTTTCATAGTCCGAAACTTTCCTGTTGTGTCACATCTTGTTGGGTAATATTGTTTGCAATCAGGTTGATCTGATTAATTGTAGATCTTTATTTATATCACTCAAAAATTTGACGGGAATAATAAATTATTCAGAAGTAAAAATGTTCTTAAGAGCTGTTGAGCATTTGGCCTGGTAGATTTTCCTAGGAAAAATCTTATACACTATATATGCCTATTGCCTATATATGCCTTTACACCCTATTTGTATATTTTGGAATTCCGTGCACAATACAAAACATTTCAAATATTTTCATTGTCATTTAAAACTATTAATAAAATTGAAATCTCAATGATGATTCTTTATCCACGTATGTCTACATTTTCGTTCATAGCTTGTTACGAAAATTTTAATTGTTGATTATATATTAATAACTAGCTCCCTTTAATTAATGAAATGCAGTAACATATTTGTACATCAGGTCCAACGTATAGAGGTATTATTGTGCTCGTTGTGGGTTTACTTTTTGATAAGAATATCATGTTATTAAGCTTGAAGCTCAGGTGTCCATGAACTCACGTTAGTGTGATCAGAGTATTTTACATTGTCCAGCTCTTTGTTGCGTTCCTTGTTTGTTGTCAAACCACTTTTAAGTGTGGGAAAAGCAATTAAGATTTTCTCACCTAGCCCATTTTGATCCCATCTATTTATGAAAAGTGACTATTACTGCTTTAGTGTTGCTTTACATTCCTTGGCTATTTCAATCCTAGAACTTACATTGAGGTGACACTCAAGATGAATAGTTAACAATCACATTATGAATTTGATTTTGTTCCACATCGAGTTCATCATAATACATTTATTATATCTTATCATTTAAATTGATGTGTCTGGTCAGAAAACTTCATCATGCTCAACATAATATGCGAAAAATCTCTTTGTACTTCTTCAGTTGCAATTGAGATTTTCTCACCAATTGTGAGCGGCGAGAATAAATCTATAGATTTCTTGAGTTTGCTCAATCTATTATGTAATATTAGATGTAATTTATGTTTTTGAATATGAAATTCTGAGATTCTCAACTTTTTTAATGATTGCTCTATTTTGCGCTTTTTCGAATTTCTCTCAGCTCTGTTAGATATCCGAGGTACATTACCGATATGAATGTAGATACATTTATCAATATGTTCGTACATTATCTATTTCGCTAACACATAGCCGATGGAATGCTGTCTGAACGGTCTTGTGGTGTATTCAAGATGCAATGTTGAACCCCACCTTTTGGTGACAAGTTTTTGTTATTTCAAGCAATTTTTGAGATTTTTTCCCTACAAAATCAGGATTTTTAAGACGAGTGGCTCCTACAGGATGACGCCGTAGTATGAGTGATGATCTGCAAGAGTTCTGCATTTTTTATGGCCACATCGCCCCAGAAGGCGAATTTAAGTGTCGCCGTCTTTCTCAATACATCAACTGGCTATTCTCTTGTCAAAAACATCTTGCCCTAATGTTTTCCTCTTGGTATCTGCGTATACGTTCGAGTGTATAGATGTATTAAGACACAACAATTGACAATTTTTTTAAATCTACCAAAACATCAATAATTTAATGCTCGTGATCAAGTCATCATTACGAGTTCATGTATTGCTTTGAACAGGATAATCAATGTTCTATCAATTCAGGGTATTGTCGGTTTTCATTTCTGATATCTCATAAATGAAATGGAAAAGTCAATCAATCAATACATAAGCAGCCTGGATACATAGGCAATAGCTAGTTGCCGTTAATGTTGAAAGTCTTAAAATTGGTGATCCAATGCAATTTATTAAAAATATGGATACTTGAAAACTTTTTTGTGATCTTAAAGCAGCGTACAAATCAAGTATCGAATACAATACTGTATTTCTTGGAATGTAATGTGGTTTCACAATCCACAGTGATAACCTTGACGCAAAGGTTTCATAGAATTGAAGACTAATGACTAAAGATAAATACGTTGTAATAGAAGTATATGTTTCCAAGCATGTGAAAAACATGAAGCTTGTTATAAATTGAAGATCCATACACTCATACTGTGCAAATAAGCGTTATGAACGATTATGAAATGCCTGGATGAATTTCCTATGAGTTTGCTGAAACAGCTCGTTCTGCCATTCAACTTGAAAAAACTTTCAAAAATAAGTTCAAAAAAGAGTTCCGTTCAAAAATAATACGGTAAAATGAAAATTTCACTATAAGAATCAGTGGAATAGACGACATCAAACAGTGTTTTATTTTATCATGGAGTTCCACAAACCCGTTTAAATACCTTATTGATAAGAAATCTTTTGTATGTCTTGATTCCAGTACTCTACTAGGTTTTCATTTTCATCATTCGATAGTCAACACTCTACAGTCTACAATATGGAAATTCTTATAATCAGACTCTTATTATGCAGTCTCTGTAGTCTTTAGCTGACGCCACAAATTTAGGCGTATTCGTCTGCTCCTTGTGCTCTCCAAAAGCTGATGTTGACAATCAGAGGGGTCATTTAGCTATGCCTAGATGATATCTTTGAAATGAAAAAAGACAATAGATGCTTTTTATCAGCTGTTAGTGGGTTACATCAGCTAGGAAACAGTCTAACTTTTCACGGCAGTTATACATAGATTAATATTAATAACATATATGTTATCTCTGAGTTGGAGTTTTAGAAGTATAGTATTGTATTCAATCATAAGCACAGGGTGGAAAATTCAGTGAAGAGAATTTGAAACCTCTTCGCAAAATGCAAATATATTTCGCTGTATTGTACAATAGACTCGTGTTTTTCATACGACACGTATTTGTTGGTGTTTGTAATAGATTAGTTGTCGTATTTCACATATTTTCTATTGAGTAAGCTGTTTGTATTTTTATTGGAAGAGGTATTAACCTGATTTTCAAAGAAATCGCGTGTGTTCGAATCGTTCTCTCTCGCTTGCTCTTGTGCGAAAGCATTTTTAAGATGTGAAAGTGAGAGGGAATTGGTATTTTGGGGTAGAGGGTGTATAGTGTTGAGGGAGCTATCGTCCTCTATCTGGGTTCTGATTTCCGGTCGTATCCGTCCCCATCCCCATCACTCTATGGCTGAGTGGGGCAGGGGTAGTCTGTAGGTTTTTAGAAGAGTGGAGGATCTCCTTGGCCCTGTATAGAGGGAGAACTCACTTCCGGTGAACCAGTTGGCCTGTTTGAAAACCCTCTCTATTCACTCTCTCTCGCTCTTTCTTTCTCTCTCTATCACTCACACAATATTCTCTATCTCTCTTGTTCACTGTTATTGCTCTAGGTACGCCTCTTCTGGGGTCTGTCCTGTTATCTCTTTGTAGTCTTAAGCTGGTACATACATTGTATATTTCGACACTAAAGAGTATTTTTGTGCTAATTATGGGATGAAACTGAAACTTTAAATTAATTGTATGGCGCATGAATTTTGTGCAGGAGAGTTTGAAGAAACTAGTTTTTGCTTTTGATATAAATTTTTGCAATGTAATCAAACTCTGTTTTGTTGCTAGAATTCATTTAATGAAATCTGTAAAAATACCTGTGTTTTATTATTTTTTCCATCAGTCAATCAATCAGTCTAAACACTATCAGATTGATGGCGATTGTTGATTTAGATCATGACATCAAAGATGTAGTCTCCTCTATTATTATTTGAGCTAAGTTTGCAGTTCTGAGAATTAAAATTTCGGTGGTCATTGAATAAATTCAATGCTGAAAATTCGATGGTTTAGTGGTAGATGAGTTTATGTATCCTTGGTAGCGGAGTTTCTCTATAGTCTTTGTTTTGAGATTAATTTGTTTTTAAAAAAGATGGATGAGAAGAGTATAAGTGAAAGAATGAATGGAAGTGTTTAAAATTACATTAGTTTGTTATTGTAGCTTTGACAGTAAAAATAGATTTAGAGCATTATAACCCGACTGGGCAGTTGAAGTATTGACAGTGATATGTTTTAAAAATATTATTTTTGACAGGATGACAACAGTTTTGCAAAAAGACGAGGGTTCCTAATCTTTTCCTCTTTGTTATCTTATGAAATGGAACTGACTTACTGGGGAGAAATTGTATTCCACTGTTTTTCATCTCCGACCCCTTTATCAATCTTATTCTCCAAGTATAAGATAAGTCACATACAAATAACGAGTAGAAATGAAATTCTTATCTCACTCAACCAGCATGTTATCATCAAAAACAGGCATTGTTATTTATTTTTTAAGTTGTGGAATGCGAAACAAGTCTCTAAGTTTCCTTTTTGTCAAGGGCTAGTATCAGTGTATGTTGATGAATGAAAAATTAAATACAAAAATGTTCGTTAGAATAAACTTCTTACATACATTAGAACCGGCGCTCTTTTTTATGACCCTATACTTATACGCCATCCAGAGAGTGAATAAGAAGTTTCAGTCAAACTCTGGTTAGCGTAGCTCAATCCAAACTTTTTCATACGAAAAACTTTGATTGGGTAAAAAATTAATTGAATAGAAAAACAAGAATTATAC
Organism: Sogatella furcifera; assembly: GCA_017141385.1. Taxonomy (NCBI): domain Eukaryota; kingdom Metazoa; phylum Arthropoda; class Insecta; order Hemiptera; family Delphacidae; genus Sogatella; species Sogatella furcifera. The sequence goes on from CM029550.1 coordinate 31,452,907, forward strand.
TGGCACAAATTTACAAATCAGGGTTTTCAAATGTTTGTATGCTATTGAAATTACACTACGATTAGATTATATTTTTCATGTTACTGCGCTACAGAACAGCGAAAAATGTAGCAGAGATGCAAGAATAAAACCAGATTCTGTAATCGTGAGTAATTGACAAGTGCAATAGAGCAATTAAGATGCAGCAAAGGATAAGAGTAATGATAACACGTTGCTTCTGTAGTAATGTTACTGCTTTTGTTGGTACCCAGATATTATCCGTCATGTCATTGACTACATAAAAAATCTGCTCATAGCTGACAAGCTGGTCATCTTGGGGCGAGTATGATGAAGTTCAGTGTGTTGAAAAAGCTATAGAGGAAGTGTATAATTGGCCCATCTCTACCTACCATTATGTACATGCTCATTTATAATGAGATGGATCCTCTCTTAATGTTTATCTGGCCCCGCCGTACCTGTTTGTAATCGAGATGGCACTCATCCTTCTACAGTAAGATATCTGGAACCACTTTCTTCTTTTTCCACTTCCTCCCATGCTCTTGAACTCTATCAATCCAACGCCAAGATGAATGAATGATCCCACCGTGATGCTCTCTATAAATTCATGAATGAAACGACCTTCAGCTTCACATAACCTTTTTCCTGTACAAGTCCGTTCCAGTCATCTCATCTCTTCATAAACAATTATTATCCCCATTATTATGTTTTAAACTTGGCCTATCATCTCAATTTTGTCCGGTTAACTTGCTATACATCTTTGTATATTACGGCTCGACGACTACAAGTGTCAGATTGGGCTTTGCATGGCAGTGATTCTTTGGACGTGCGTTAAAAATTGATATCCTGTGGAATAAATAAGAATATTAAGTTGAATAATATTATATGTCTCGATGCTTCCATTACACATTACCCAAAACGAAGTTGATGACACAAAGAAGTAACTTATTCTATGTCTATTCGTCTTCAAGTAGCTCAGTCAGTGTACATTGAAGTAGTAGACTTTTGATCAATATTTATATTTGTTGAGAAGTAAATACATCTATATTAATATTTTATTACATATTTGTTAATATGTCAAGAAGAGAATAATAATAATAAAAGTATTATCGATTGTTAGAAGAGCTCTTCTAGAATGTTGGTAATTTCAATAAAATTAGAGTTTAAACCTGTCAAAAGGCACGTTCAAGTAACCTTTGTGCTCTAAAATTTCATTCTTTATTTGCCGCTTTTCACTAATTGTTCTCATATAGCGATTAGGAAACAATGTGATTTTCACATTGAAATTGATAATTGAAATAGAAATTCATAATTGTTTCTGTACGTCTTGAAGTAGCAATACATTTTATCATCTACTTGATTCAACCGCCACATTTGTGAACTTACAGTATGATAAATTGAATAATAAACTAAGCTTGACCACTTCTCAAAACACAGAAACGCTCTAATGATCTACCACATCTTGCTTGTTTGAAAAACATCACATGTCAGGTTACCACAATAATCTTTTTAGATCTTATCTTTGAATAAATTGTATCTAAAGAACTTTTTTAATCGTTGTAGCGCAACTTAATTGTGCACTCCTAGTTGATAATTGGTGATTTAATGTCTTTTCAACATCACTGTAGTTGTCCCTGTTTAATCAACTTGTTATCTAATGCCCAATTAAGTTGCACACAGCAGGGTCACACGTTCATCACTATTAAATTCATCATCCAACTTCACCAGCTTCTTGTTTTGTTTTTTTTTGGCTAATTAGTTTATTTCACTATTCATTGGTCAACCTGATCAAGCCGAATAAAGTTTATTGTCTTCGTTATCTATTAGATCGTTGTCGAAGTATTTTTTCCTCTCGACGATTTTTTATTACTTCTATCCTTAAGTCGAGTTGATTCGACTACTCTAGAAGTAGCGATTCTCATTCACTAACTGAAGCTCAGTAAGTTTGTTGATATATCTTTGCCTTCTTTTTCTGTACTACTCATAAATTGAAGCTCATTTTGGTATTTTTTAATTATCAATTCATTGTTCAATATTTTATCAGTAGACTCTCTACAATCAATCGCCATTACAAAGTAAAGTTATTGCTTCACTTAAATTAATATTCTACGTCCAGGTTCAGTATAAATAAAAAAAGGTTAAACTAAAACTAAATCATCACCATTATTATTCATCTTTCTCATCACGGTAATTTTGATTTTTTTCAAATTTCATGCAATTGAAACCTATTGTATTTAAAGTGTTTTGAAAATTGTTTGTAATTCTGTGTATGATGATTTTATGAAAGATGTTTTCAACCACCTCGTTAATATGCTTGATAGCCTAGTATTGGAAGCATTATGTCAACCAACATTCCAATATTTCATAGCAGAATAAAATTTAAGTGTAAAAATATAGTAGCCTACACTCTCTATTTGCATGAGATGCCTTCCAGTTTCTATAAAATTTATTTCAAGTTATCAATGACGCATAACGAGCTACACATTCATGCATAGTATGTGTTTTTGGAAATACAATACGTTGATAGAACTCTCTTTTCTTGGTATGTTTCTGTGATGTCCCATTATACTGATCAATAGGGTTAATAGTCAATACTGACTTATTAGGGCTATAAATTATTTGTATAACCACCCTTTCTACCCATCACACAGTCAGCATTTGTGAACAAGTCAGCATATACATTACACATATTATTCGTTCCGACTAATAATATAAAATAATTTGATCACAGTTGTGACAAAGTGGCCCTTATTATAAATTCGTTCCACTGCATTCACATTTTCACGCCTACACCTAGATCTAGATGAAATGACATGAAACTTGATGGGTGTGTTTTATGGGTAGTTATTTCATTAATCCTGATATATTTATAGTTGCTTGTATTTTTGTAAAAATGATACAGTTCTTCACCTCATGATAATGTATCAAATGTATCTCCGAGATAAATGTTGATAAAACGAAATTATGTTGAAGTTAAAGATCGTAGAATCACTTACTATTCACAATCGAGAAATATTACTTACCATGATTTGATTTGTTTGTTACAGGTAAGAATGAAACACTAGAATATTTGGTCAGCTGGCTCTGGGAATGAATAAGGTATTTGAATTGAATTTGATTATAAGACGTGATCTCCTGTACGTAATTGTAAAGTTACAGTTTTTTCTTTATTTTCGTGAACGTTCAAATTTATCAGTTGATATTGGAAGTGAATTTACTCGATTCTCCATCCCTGATTAACCACCGATTATCAACCTAAGAATTAGCAATATCAACCACTGATTCTCGATATCCTTTCGCAATATCCACTATTATTGTAATAACATCATCAGATAAGAAATCCCCTCTTGAAAATTGGGCTTGTATGTGTTTTTTGTAGTGTTGTCTGTCAAATGCCTATCAAGTTTGCTCAAGTAGTCTACCTGACATTCTCTGAAAGTTTTTGTAACCTTTTTTCAACTCCATCTAGAACCCAAGAGTGTGGTATCTTGTCTAGTGGTTCGTATTAGGGTTCACAGAAACCTCCTTCAATCGCAAAAAGCGTTGAGTGGTAGATAACCAATTCACCGTTTCAGTGTGATCCTCCTACTTCGAATTTATTTGGCTCTTTTACTTTTGTTATTCTATGGGAAAATTCTGTTTGAAAATGTTCAAATGCAAACCACTGAATACTAATAAGATGAGGGATCAATCCTTTTCCATTTATCGTTTGTGATTTTTTTAATGACACGGCGAGGGTGAAATAGCGGATTCTCATCGTGGATTGTTCAATTTCCTGTCATGTCTAACTACACGAGTTAGCGAAAAGGATCATTTCATCATTTAATTCTGAACAATCTATGTTTTTGAGGATAATCAATTCTGCTGAAATACTATTAAAGGGTACAAGAGCTTTTAAAGAGTAATGAATATGTATTATTAAAATAATAATAATAAAATTATTAAATTGTTCAACTTTTCATAATTCAATTATCAAATAATAGCTTTTGAAGATCGATGTAAGTGAGCATACCAATGGTCTCAAACCTCAACGTACCTTCAATAATGTTTTTTCCTTTGTAATGACGTTCCATATTTGCTTCAGATCAATAATATTCAACATCATTATACCCTTTGAAAAACACTAAAAATCTGAACAATATCCTTTTCTCAATGAAGCTCTTTCAAATGTCTCTTTTTCTAGATTTCCCGAATTTCTTTAGGCTGATTAACGGTAAAGGTGGAAAATTTCAGGAAATCGGCTCACGCAACAGAATTATTGAGTGTTGTCGGGGCTTCCATCATCAGTAATTAATCATCCTTAATTACTCAATCCGTTTTATTTTTTATGCCAACAGATACGATCACATTACTCCTTTTTACAGTCATTTACGTTGGTTGAAATTGAGGCAACGGAGGGAGTTTTTCATCCTTTCTATCACATATCTTTCAATTGTAAAACATTCTGGCCCTGAATACTTGATAAATAGCTTCACCCTTCTCACTGATGTTCACTCCAGAGCCACTCGATCCCACCGATTCACTCTGCAGATACCCCTTCATAGAACTGCAACTTTCAATAAGTCTTTTCTAGTTGTGGCTTCGCGATTGTGGAACTTACTGCCATTTCATATAGTTTCAGCTCTATCAACTCTTTCAAGTACCGCCTATACTTGCACCTACTAGGGGAATTACCATAGTAAAATTACAGGGAAATATGCATGCATGAGTAACTGTCTTAAATCACCATCAACTCTCCTTTGGCTCTGTTTCTTTCTACTCTAATTTATTTGTATATCTTTCTTATCGATATTTTATTTTTAGTTTTCTTCTCAATATCATTATTTGATTTAATACATATTTTATATTTCATTATTATTATTATTATTATTATTATTATTATTATTTTATTTTTATTATTACTTCTCTTGTATTTATTGTCTTCGCGATTTCTACATTATTCTTATTTTTAGTTTTACTTTAGATATAATATTATCTTTGTACTTGCTCTGCTCTTATTATTTAATTATTTCTGTTGTTTCAATGGGCTTAAGCCTGGAAACAGTTGTCTTTGTAAATAAATAAATAAATAAATAAAATCAGTTGTGGCTGTTGTGATAGGGTAGGCCTATGGCGAGTCAAGAAATAAATGGTCAACATCCGGTGTGCAGGGCTGACTGAAAATGACGCTTGTCTTGGAACTTTGGCTGCACACCACACAGTAGTTCTCTTCTTCTGCTTCTCCTCCTCTCCCCTTTGTCTTTTTCTTCTTCTTTATTACCATTTATTTTCTTTTTCATATATATTTTTATATGATATTTTTCATTTTTTATATTTATCTTCATTCTGTGTCCTAATTTTAATTTTCTTCTAGACCTTGTTTTCATTTTTCACTTTCTTCCAAATTCTGTTTCTAAGGATTTCTATTTCATTCTTCATCTGCATTATTTAATCATTCTTTTCTCTTTCTTCTTATTTTTCATCACGATCAACTTCTTCTTGTTTTAAGCTTCCTTTCCCCCCCTCTTCCACTTCCACTTCTCCTACTATTCCTTCTTTTCCTCATCCTGTTTCTTCTCCTCATCCTTTCACCTCTTTTATCTCTTTCTCTGTATTCTCTCCATTTTCTCTTCTCATGTTCCCTCTTTTATTCTGCTCTGATCTAATTTTTCTTCACCTTCTTGTCGTTTCCATTAACCTTCTCTTCCCTTTCTTCCTTTTTCTTCATCTTCTTCACCTCCTCCTCTTTTTCTACCTTTTCTTTTTCTCCCTTATCTTTTCCTACCTGTCGTTTTTTGCTTTCCTTCTCTTTTCTATGACTTCTTCATTTCTCCCCCTTATCTCCTCTTTCACTCCCTCTAATTCTCAGTCTTCAAGTACAACTTCTTTTTTCTGTTCCTCATCCTTAGCTTCCAATTAATATGTACTGTCCAGCTCTCACTCTCTTTTCAATTAAATGACATGAGTACCGACTGTTGGATGGTCCTAAAATACATTAATACTCGGTGACATTATACTTTTCAACTTTGATGCATCCAACTGATAGGGCACACATGGAGCAGAGCAGGACAGAGCAGCTATCGTGCACCAAATGGAGGCCTGATGAAGCCTTTGCTTATCACCTGTTCTCTTGTCATGCCACCAACAGACCACCAACATCAATAATTCAAACATATTCTCACATAGACGTTCTCTTGGAGTGCAAACATGGTACAATACACCTCAGTAGCCTGTTAGCTGATCAATACTATTTTATTCTTTGACTAATATTAGTACTATGGCAGAGTATCAGGAGTATTACACGTAATAGGGAGTTTACTTCCAATTCTGGGTATCATGTTGTTGATAGTCAATGTAAATGCGGCTAATTTATATTATCCCGACGGTCCCATCATGTGAAATATAATGGGAAATATTCAATTGAATTGAGATTCATGCTTCTCGAAGGACATGACTGTGCTGTATTTATAGTTGCACTGCTCTTAATAGATACTCATTGATTCACCAAACGATGAGTGACAAGTGATTTGACTGTTTGTTCTAAATATCGCTAAATTGGTGGCTATCAGTCATGCAAATGAGTTATCACAGACTATTATCAGTATGAACAGAATTTTTTAAACCTATGATCTCCAAGAGAATTTACCAACTGTTAACTTGAATTGTTCCACATTTGTACGCTTTTTTACTACATTGGAGGGATCTTTAATAAGAATTCATACATAATCTATTTGCATTTCTCATTAACTTCCGTCGTCTATTTGAAAGATATCGTCTATAATATTCAAAAGATATACAGGGTGTTTCAGGAGGAACGTGCAATACTTCTTACACCAAGTAGACAAAAAAGTTCCATGGGGCCAACCCCCAAAAACGCTTTGTTACCGAGATAACAATGGCGAAAAATTGAGATTTTTCAAAAAATATCTATTTTTCTAATTTTTTAGAGGCTTTACTGAGGTTCTAAAAAAACAATTCCTATGTAAAATTAGCTGAGGAATTCAATGAAACCAGTCTGAAGTCTGTAAGGCCTAACGCGCACTGGTACGACTCAGACCAGACCAAGACTCAGACCAGACCACAGCACTGGTCTGATGCAGTCAGACCAAGCTCAGACCAGACTCAGACCAGACCAAGATCATGATAGAAAGCATATGATTAAAATCATTGCATGTTCAAGCAGTTCCATCATTAGCAAAGAGATAGCGCCAACTTCGTTTTAAATTTGTATCAATCATTCACGGGTAATTTGAATAATGGAATTCTGAGATTGACCACTGTTATATCATAATAACCATCTATCATTTCTCAATGAAGAAATGATAGATGGTTATGGTTATAACCACGAGATCATAGGACCTGTCTCTGAATTTCGGAAATAGCTACCGTACCAAAAGGATGGTAAAAAAATTGTTTGAATTTTAACTACATCTTTATTACAGTGGAACGCCGATTATACAAACTAATTGGGACCGGGATCAATTCAGATAAGCAAAAATTTGGATAATTGGACATGTAATTGTACTGTATTAAAGAAAAATAATGTGTTAAACTTTATTACATTTGAAAAGTACAGTGTAGTGATGTTAAATTAATATGGAAAGCAAAACACATACCACTGTACTAAACTACGGTACAGTAAATACAATTAAAAAAAAAGTAAGAAATGTTACGATCACGTCGTAAACGCTGGTTTTTGATTTATTACTATGCTTTTAAGACCGATTCGGATAATTGACAATTTGGTTAATCGGCGCTCGGATGATCGGCTTACTACTGTATATTATTAAAGCGAGCTTCTCCGAATGAACCTTATTTAAAATAATTATATCCACTGGCGGCTCGTACACTCGGAACAGGTGAAGTGCCCTTATCTTTCACTATACAGCACTTCACCTTTTTCGTGGGCACGAGCAGCCAGTGATTAGAACCTATTGTTTAAAATTTGATACATCCATTACCGGTACAAAAAAGGTTGATGTTTATAACATTTTACTACTGAATTTACATGATTGATCAAAAGCCTGGCTGGTGTTGAAAATAATCTTGATTACATAATAGAGTCGTAATTAAGAATAACTATTATTACAGAATTCAAAACGCATTTAATTCTATTGTACACACTTACAATATGTTCGTATAGTTACTCTATATTATATATAGTATGTATGTTAGTATAGTTATTATTAATTAACTAACTAACCAATAGTTCGTATAACACTGTACCGCATTGTTCGCTCGCCTATCCACCTGGACCCCTGGTAATATCAGGAGTGTCAATAGGACAGATAGGATCGCTTCGCTCGCCTGCAAATTCCAATTAAAACTGACTCGGTTTGTATACTCATAACTTAACAGGATCTTTTTGATTTCAAAAATTTTCAACAAACAATTCTAAATTCAATCTGAACCTGTCTAATAAATTTTTACATTTTCTCCCAATTGGTTATCGAAAAAAGCAAAGAAAACTAAGGAACCCTAAATATTGGGCGTATCCCAGCGGAATTTCAAAAAGCTGTTCTGAGAGTGCTTTTTAAAGTCCAACTGAACATGCCATGAATGAGTGCCATTCCGCAAATTGTGAATAGATAAATTTAGATATTCAATAGGTAATTAATAAAATAGATAATTGACTAAGGATCAAAATATGCAATCCGCGATGCATCTTAAACTTTTGAAAACCTGATTACGGGCGTATTATCAAAAGGATTTGAAAAAGCATTCCTAGAATTGATGTGAACCTAAATTGGTGTCAGTATTGTAGAGAATTTCTATAATTTATTAACATTTTCTCTTTTGTACTCGTCTATTAAGTGTTCAATCTGATTTCACCTGTTCTTTTCTTAGAAAGAAAAATAGATCTTGTAGAATGAATACTGATAAGAACAAATGGATCTCATGCATAGATTAACGTGAACGAATAAAACAGGCACGGACTGGCCAACAGCAGCCAGTGAGCCGGTGCACCCTTCAATCGTACGCCCCTTGCGCCCTCGTGTGACGATAGCATCACCAGTATTATTCAAATGATAATTAATTTCATCAATTAGACATTTCATGATATCACTTTGTTGATCATTGATCAAGTATTGAGAATCTATAGAATTCAATGTTCTTATTTTCTCATTTGAATTTCCAATTACTTTAAAAAGTGATTGTATGAAAAAAGTGTAGGCTAATGAAAAAATTATACTGTAATAAAGAAGCGAAGTAATTTGATAATGAATTGAAACTTGAAAATTTCCAATAAAATTATTTTTAAACCTATCAAAAATTTAGAGTATTCAGCTCAATGTATTGAAGTTCAATTTCGAATTTTGAAAAATAGGACATTCAATGGTAAGCTTTATTATAAACTAATAGAAACAATGAAAATTGGAATGAGTTGTTTGGAATTTTTCAAGAAATAAAAGCAGTGTATACTACAGTTTGTTTGTCAATGGCTCAACAGCCCAAGAAGGGCCTAGGCCTACGAGCTGGTTGCCAGTTTCATATTCACTCCACTATACAGTCAGTCCAAGCAAAGAAGACACCCCAGCAAGACGGGAAAACGACTCCAGCCCAGCCAATACCTGCTCAAAAGCCATAAATTCGAAAACAGAACCCACAGGCCCCCAACCAACACCGACCAAGCCGAAAGACATTCCCCCACCCCGAAAGAATGCCATCTCCTCCCAAACAGACCACACAGCAAGCGAATAATCATCAACTAGGATAGAGGTAACGTGTGGTCAGCACGGTGATCCTCTCAACCATAAGCTAGTCTTCACAACCAAGAGAAGGCGCAGAAAACCTCTAAATAAAATGCAGTTAATCAGTTAGAGTGTAATGCAACAATAATTACTATTTCTCCTGAGGAGGAAACGACAGCCAACCTCCCAAAAGAGGTCATACTACAAGGAGTGTATAGGCCTAGTACTACATATTCAATCCACATTCTTCTTATTTCCCCCCTTTATCAATCAAAATTCCTTTTTTACCATTTTCGAAACGTACTGAATCACATGAACAAAAATTGCTCCTACTTTCACTTGCTATTTTTCTCTATTGTCAAAGAAGCCAAAAAGGCTTTTCATAATTGAATTCCTGTATGATGAGAAATTAATTGTGATGTTCAATAATTTTCTTCAATGAAAAATGACAAAGAAATTCCATTTTCAAGCTTTCAAACATCAATAAAGTTCACCATCAACAAAACATTCAAGGTCAAAATTTAATTTTTATCTAAAGACGACTCCCGAACCCCTCGATTTTATGGGCTGAGACTAACCCCCTCCCTGATCAACCAACCCCCTCAAGGATGCGCCCTTTCATAAGTGGAAGGCATCGCCCTTTTAGGAGTCCGAGTCCGGCCCTGGAATAGAACTTAATATACATAATGAATTTATAGATATCAAGAAATAGTACAGACTTCGCCTATTTTTTCTATCCTAGTTATATTAATAATAATTTGTATTGTATTATCAATGGATAGATGAATAAAATGGAATTTTAGTCCACTTTCTTATCTATTTCTTATTAGAAAGAGTTTTTTAACTTTTCCTCTAATTCTATAATTTTCAACATTTTAATGCGGTCTTCTATATTTTTTTCATCTTTCCATTCTTATCTCTTTGATTTCATAAATTAGCCGTTCAGCATCAAATATTTCAAAAGACATTTTGAGAGAAATGAGAAAAAAATGAAATGATACAAAAGATGACTATTCCGTTTCGTGAAAAGCAACACAAATTTGAAAATGAATGTACACCAGCTGGTCTGATGTTTGGTCTTGCCAGACCAGAAAAAAATTTGTGGTCTGGCCTGAAACGCAATTCTCCTATCTTCCAATGTTTTCTCTGGCCGTAGAGATTTGGTTCCAAATTTGGAATGGTGGCCGCGCTAGTGTGCCTTTAACATTGAAAGTATACAGCTGTGGTCTGACTCTGGTCTTGCGTTTGGTCTGGTCTTAGTCTGACTAGTGCGCGTTACTTCATGTGATCTCCATTTGATCACGTGTAATTCCATGTTTCTCTGGCTGCAAGTTGGTCTGGTCTGAGTCTTGGTCTGGTCTGAGTCGTAGCAGTGCGCGTTCAGCCTAACGTGAACGGTTATTGAGACAATTGAAAAATATGCTTAAAAACGCCATTTTTCAACAATAAGGGTTATAACTGGATAAGGAATCATAAATTTGTATTTTTCATTAATGTTGAAGAGAGTCGGATTCTGAAAAAAAGTTGAATAGCAGCGATTGTGTAAATCTTACCCAAATCTCAGAAATAGCGATAAAAAATCGCAAAATCGCTACTAAATACAAATTTATTACTTGTGCTATGTTTTGTCGAATTTTGCGCTTTTTGATCGCTATTGATTATTTTAGAACCTCAGTAAAGCCTCTAAAAAATTAGAAAAATGAATATTTTTTAAAAAATCTCAATTTTCCGCCATTGTTATCTCGGTAACAAAGCCTTTTTGGGGGTTGGTCCCATGGAACTTTTTTGTCTACTTGGTGTAAGGAATCAGCCTGGGAAGTATTGCACATTCCTCCTGAGACACCCTGTATATTTTTGTCTATAGGAGATTTATTTTGTAGGTCAAGACAACAATTGTCAAGTGAATAAGAGTTTCATTCTCTTGCAGTATTACATTTACTTTTTCCTACAGAATATTATGATATTTCACCACTGAAATATGGAAAGTACGAGTATTTCCAGTTAAGTATAATTGAATCAAACATGTGTAGAACCAAACTGAAATTAAAAATCCTCACGCCACGATCTTTCAATTGTTTCTACTAATGCTGGATTGAGGGATAAGCTGGCATTGTGTGTATGTGTGTGAAGTAGACAGGGCTAAATACTAAAATGGTGATGGGGGCATCCACTGCTTATCCACCGCCCGTACTTCACTCCTAAATTACCGCTTGGTGTCATAACCCCTAATCTCGGACTATTGCTTCTAATGTCTTATTTATTAATTCTTTGTTGTAGCGAACATCGCCAGACAAGGGTACTCCCCAGCGCATTATTCAATTCACCAAATGATGGCTAGTGTGAGGATCAACGCACTGGATCATCTACTGAAAGCTCTAACTAACTGTAATGATCAGTCACCCCTGGACCCAAGGCTAGATTTAATCTTGTCGGGGTCGTTGAAAGCTTTTCTTCAACTTTTTTATTGGCATTATGAGTGTGATTGTGATCTTTGAGCTTTAAAGCATTAAAAAACATGTCACTAATTAATCACGTTGAATGAATTAAAACTAGGATTTGATGACATGAGTTAATTAGTACCAGAGAAAGTACATGAAGTTGGAAAATGATATGCAGTTCAACTTCGAAATTGATCATAATTGAAATCGAATACGTTGAACGTTAAGAGCCTTGAACTGTTCAACAGCCTTTAGCTCATTGAAACTTATTCTATAGAATCATTGTTACTTATTCAGTTTAAAGAGATATTTGAATTTATTTAGAGAGATGCGTTTAGAGAGATGCGTTTTGGTCATTTAGAAATTTACAGAATTCATACGTTACTAATGTCACACAACGCAATTATTCCTATGTCTTTTTGAAGAGTACACTCAGTTGGGTATAAATTCAATTTATAGTTATAAAAAATATCATTCAATTCAGTAATAAAGCATAAATTCATTTGCTCAGAGATAATTTGGTGACAACCTTCTTTGAATGAATTCATTCAATCAAATTTCCATTTAGGGATGATTGAATTAAAATCCTCCCCGAAATACTCCTTATATCGGTTCGTTTCACAGTCAGGAATTGTTAATTCATCGGTTTGTCAACTCAATTGACAAACCTATTCAATTCGTGATTCATTCAACTGACCATTTAGTAGAACATAATGACATCATTATGTCGTTCGATTGACATCAGGAGCTTGACATAGAGTTTTGAATACAAGCGTGCAAAATAGTGTACCTCTTCAACGAGAACCCTAACAAAACTCACCCAAACCACTCATGCCCAATGATTCCTTTGAATGGTGAGAGTATGCTTCTGTTATGACATCTATTATGACTATAGAGATGTATTGTTGAAAGAACTTGTTTACGTGGATTCAAAAGTAGGAGGACTTGAAAAGTAGGATTTTAAAATGAAAAAACAAAATCATGACAGATATTGAAGTAGGCTACGAATGTGAAGAAGAAGGTTAGAAAATTTTGTTCAAAAAGTGGTGGAGTGCATCTCGAGTTTATTATTATTTTGAAAGATCCTAGTCTTTTTGTTATATGGACTTCTGAGACGAATGTCAATTGGAAATCTTTTTTCTGTTGAATTCCTCGGGTTAAATTGCTTATAAAATGTCATTTACAATTCCTATTCTGTTTATTCATAAATCAGGGATAGTGAATGATAATTCTCCAAATACCTTATTCTTATTTGCTTCGATAAATACTGATATTTTCAAAAATTGGGAAATCAAAGTAATCCGAATTCTATTGAGCAATCTACTTACATTCCAGTATATTCTATTCACTTTTATTCTCTAAATTGAGGTGGTTTCAATCGAATTAAGTTATAAAATTTGTCATAAATATTTCCATAACATAGCGATCTGATATGTCTACGCATTATGCAATGTTAAAACAAAAAATATATATATATATTACAAGCTCAGAGCCAGATTATTCAATTTTCAATAATAATACTGTATAGTAAGTACGTTCACTAGCTGTGGTGGAAAAACAATAACCACTCATTTCTCATTCAATGAACATTTATTATTCTCTCCCCTATAGTGTCGATGCTTATACTACACCCCTTCAATAATTATTATGTGAAGTTGAAGAGCAATTACTCACTGTTGTACAACCCTTCAACCAAGAGAGAATTAATAAATAAGACATTATCCTTCATCATAACTCTGAGCTTGGAAGAGGATTTCATGAAGTTTACTACCTTTTAAAGCTTTATAATAGATATAGTGTAAAAAAATTTTTTATTGGAAAGTAAGTATAAAACCATGATTTTTGCTTTTGTATTCGTACTTGATAATACCAGGGCCCTGGCTTATAAAGATCTAATGAAAAACAAGTGATTGGGATTGTAGATTCACCAATAAAACTCTCGATTTACAATGTTCCAAATTTTGGAAAGGATCAGCTGTTGAATCAACGATCAGCCAAAACTCACTAGAACAACCTAACATTCGAATCCAAAATGGCCGCGATGGTTCGAGTGGAATAGGTAATCCCATGTATTCTTTATTCTTACTTTACAATTGCGACTTGGTTTCCAAGTATTTTACGCAAAGGATGAATGATGAAGGTTTAAGATGTAGGTTATATGACAATGTAAATTGGTTCAGACGACAAATTCACGATATCAGCTGTTCAAACTCGAATCATCGCGGCCATTCTAGATTACAAAGCTAGGGTCTTCTGACTTGGTTTGTTTACGATTTTCTTTGTAGGTTAAGATAATATTTTAGCGACAAAAATGATTCCTGTTCAAATCTCACTATAATAGCTATTTATGTATTAAGAGCGTAATGCGCGACTTTATCGCTCGCGCAAAACAGTTATAACGCGACGCGTAGCGGAGCGTGATAATTTTGCAAGAGCGATAAAGAAGAAGCATTACGCGCGAATTACATACAATATTTTTTCTACAACTGCACGAACCTGTTAATCTACAGTTTTTTCAGTCCTCAAATACTGCGAACTATCATTACTCTTGTGTAATTACCGGTACAGGTACAATCAGACATTGTCGACTTTTGTTAGGTTATGTTATGACTCCACCTGACCTACTTTTGGCGAGCCATGATCAGCTGATTAGCGAGCGTAAAGTAATTCTACTGCGCATGCGCAGATGGTTAGCGAGCGTAATGAAGTTCTCCTCAGGAATGGGCTTCTATACGAGGAGAATTCAGCTCGTAAAATCTTGTTTTACGCGCAGTTGTAGAAAAAAATAATGATTGATATTTATTATTAAATATATTCATAATAATAAATCAATTTATGTATCAAAATCATTAAATTAGGAGCAAAGTTTTGGTTTTCAAGGAATAGCATTGGACTATTCCGATATTCTATTTACTTGAGGTAAATTCGTTTCATGTCATTTTTTCAATCAGCTGAAACTGTAGAATTTACTTTCTATTGGAAACGTTTATGAGATAAAAACGCCCATAAAATCCACGATAAAGTGGATTGTAAAATGTTTATGAGCCAGGGCCCAGCACATGATTTATTGGAAAAAATATTTCCAGTGCAGAATTTAATCTTGTCAAAATCTCTATATTATATTATCCAACACTGCTTATGTAAACTTATTGTTTGTTAATGCTTTCATAATTATTCTCCAACCAGGACTAATTCCAGCTTGAGACATGAAAACTAGAAATATGCCAGATCCTGGATTCAAGATTAACTTAGTTTACTGAAATTCATTTGGCTCATTTTCATCAATAACATGATCTCAGTTAATCAAGCATACGCCTTTCATCGTCACCTATTCACACACTCAAGCCCATGTAAGAGTGACCCTCGAACAAAGATTATTGTCATGTTTGATCAATTGCAATGCTACCAGAGAATCGATCGTGTTTTGGGCGATTTGTTAATCTTCTTCAACTTGACCATATAAACAAGAGTTTTTTTAAAGGTTCATTATATTTTTTTGAATGTTTATTTCTCCGTTCCACGAATATTAAACGCTTCTTTTCTGTTAAAATTCATTGTAACATGTAGAGTGTAGACCTGTGAGTGAGTACCCAAGGTTTAGCCTTGAGGAGTCTCGGTCAACATCAGGTGGTCGACGAAGGAACACCCCCTCACCCACCTTCACTTTCCTTTGAGCTTTGAGCTGGAAGAGGAGTCGCGCCATATGCTGTCGTAATACGAGACGTTCAACACACGTCCAACGGCCTCTACATCCAAACATTTCCAGGGTTTCCGAAATAAATTCAGGTTTCCGCGCCAAATTGTTATAAGCCTCCCTCTTGAACAAAGGCTTTTGAGTGATCAATAATAATTATGAAATTTCCATAATGTAATTCGACAGTTATCCTGTTATTCCAAGATGAACCATAATTATTGCGATAATTTGACCCTTGCTTTTTGAGAAAATTTTGGATAAAATTAATTTTTCTTATTTATAATGATTACCATTTATCCAATTCATAAGGTCTTATATTACATTTTATCTTCATCTAAATTACATCTATGCAGAACTCTACATTGTTTTAATAAGCAATGACATCTTAATGCTTTCAAATCTAGCATTAGGGCTTAATTAAACTGGAGGCTCATGGTAATTCTATAAATCTATAATGATTTTCATTCTAGCTCATCAACACCAGTCCTATCCCATCTCTTTATTCCAATTATCAACTTGGATTGAGTAATTTAATTTATCTGAGAAGACATTCGAAGGAAGAAACTAATACCAGAATAGAACCAAACTGAGGAAATGAATGAGAAATGCATCTGACGAATAATTTGAATTTTTAGTTGAATTATTTAGTTATGTGATGTTATGTTGATAAAAGGATCTAGAGTCAATAACCAATCAGAATTATAATTACAAGAAGGATTTTTTTGGCAAGAACCTAATGTATTTCACTTTATTAGTTGGAAATCATGCACTTACATTAGGAAGCCGTTATCTATAAGGTGATGTACCAATTTGGACTTACACCATGGAGGTATAATTTCCAGCAGGAAGTCAACGCCTGACAATACCTCACTTTGCAACCAAAACAATGTAAACATACATTGAACTATGTAAGTTGGGTGGTGATGCTTGTTGGTGGCCTATTTTCTAGTGTACTCCAGCTATTTCATTCATTCATTCACTTGAAAAACTGATTCTGATGAATAAGAAGTTCGTTAGGACTTCATTCATAAGTTTTTTTTGGTGAGTGTGAGTGTTGTTGTAATGCCAGTCCTGTAGACAGGATGCCGGTGTCGTCTCGTCATATCTTCTCAGTACTTCTCTGTTCATCTTATTACTACCCTACATCTTCCCTCTCTTCTCATCTTACTGCTACTCTTTATATTCCTTCTCTCTTCATCTCACCACTCTCTTGGTCTACTCGGTTTTCGTTTGGTTCAAACCTTATGTGTGCACTTGTCGGTTGTGGGGTTATGCGTGCGTGCGTGTTTGGGGTGTGAGTGTAGATGAGGGGGTGGGGTGGGGTTAGACCGCCTGGGAACCTGGCCCTTCAACCACCTGCGTGGCCCCGTCACCACAACGTCCGCTCTGTCTCCTCAACTGTCGCCTTATAAACTTCACGACTGTCAAACTATCGAAAAACTCTTATAAATTGATTCACTATTCAATTATTTCCACTACATTTTCATTAGCTCATTTTTATTCTTAGAATTCAATTGATATCTAATTCTCCATAAATCATCCCTTCTATGTATCACTGGAAATCAATAGAAATACATTTCTTCGTGTACTTTCATAACCCATCTCACATTTACCTATCCATTAGTTTTTGACTGAACTATGTTGGGATTGAATATTAGAGAATTGAAATTGAGGGAAGTTTATAGAAAGAAAAGAATATTACAATTATATGAAAGAGCTTCAGTCACATTATTTCATTATTGAAGTTAGAAATGCACCAGACATATGAATAAAATTATTTGGAAATATCAAAATTCCACTTGAAATTTATATTATAGAAAATATGTCCAAATAATTATATAAGTCCATGAAAAACAATCACTTGTCTGCTTCAATCATTCTAAAATATAAATCGTGAGAAATATGATGATATGAAAAATTCAATGTTCTTCAGGACTCGAATTTTCTATTTTTACCAAACGTAAAACTTAGCCGTTTAAGGTTTAAACGTAAACCTAAAGCCGTTTTATAAGGTTTAGAAATTGAGCTCAACCAATGAACAGTATCGCTTACTAGAAAATAGGAATACATCCTTCCAAGTAAATGTCGACTTTGTTGACTCTCCGTATTAATCTCTTGACTGCTATGAGAGAAACCAACTGGATACGAAATGAAAGTCACTCTTGAATACATAAAACTCAGTTTTCCTGTCTGGGACTTGGGAATCAAACTTGTACATCTTAAGCCGTTGGTTTCTGTAGACGGACTGTTTATTCATTAATTTTACATCTTGAATGATTGATTAGGAAAAAATATGGTTAATAGGAGACGATAAAAACTAATCAACTTTTAAAGTATAATATTTTAATTGAATAAATGAAGCAAGTGATGAATGCTTAGCATTTAAAAATCAAGGCAAAAGAATGAATTATTACTGATGAAATAATATTTTATAAAATATGGTACCATTTTTCTTCATTTGATTTGTTCCAATGAGAAGACGAACCCAGACTCCAATGGGTTGGCGGCCGGCCGGGTTGGCCGAGTTGTCTGGGGTGTTACAACCTTCAGTCCGCTAGCGCTACCCGGTCGTGGGTTCGAATCCCACCTGAGGCATGGTCGTTTATGCACCTCATAAATCACCCTTGCACAAGTAAATTTGAATACTTATATGGGCATCATCCGCAGCAAAAAAAAAAAAAAAAATGCTGCGCTCATTCTTAGTTCTTTCGAGGTTTAGACCTATACTCGAGGATGACGTTAGTGTTATTGGGGTAAAGGAACGATACAAAGACCGCTAGTTGGGTAAGGATAGCTTCCTTTTTCCTGTGCATATACCGGACGGATACAAATAAAATTAGGAACCTTAAGATTTTCGTAAACTGAATCAATTTGGGGAAACTGTTAGCCAGGTGATTTCTCTCCTTAATTTTCCTGTGTGCCTTCCGCGACACTTCTTCTTTCCTGTTCAAATTGCATGGGTGCTTCCTCAGCTTTGCTCATATATCGTCGCACTATCGGAAATCCGACAGTTTCATAGAAATTAACTGGGGCAAATCTAATGGATTAATTGATTCCAGAATTTCCTGGAAAAAAGGAAATGAATCAGATCTTGAAACTCATCACAGCCATCCATTTGTAAATGTGTTTGCTAAACCACGATTTAATACTAAGTGAGATAATCAGTTTACAAGGGATGGATATTAAGTTTAATAGTTTGGAATATCTTGTTCACGTTTTGTGGTACTATACACGATAATGATATTAATAATTCCACATATTTCATAGATTTGCATGATCATCTTCTTCTCAATAATTTCAGTTTCTCTTGTTTAATAAGTCACAAACCACCCTGTTACCTCATTGTTTTGACTGCCCAGTCAGGATTGATACTTTGAAGCAGTTTAGTGAATTTTTAGGAGATTCTGGAACACTACTTCCTCGAAACTTGCAGCTTCTATGCTGGTGTATTATATGAGAAAGGAAGTTGTAACATGATCTTCTTTGTGTGAGGAGTTTAATAGCAGGGGGAAAGTGGTAGTTCCAAGGCCCCGAGTCAGGTAGATCTAGTTCTTCTTTATGAATGAACGTAAAATCTCTGCTGTAGTAGAGTTCTACGCAGGTAGTAGAAACGTAAACTTGGTCACATGCTTGCACTTTGATGGTAGGTATAACTAGCGAGCTAATCGTTCAAAATTACTCATCAAACTCCAAAAATACTGTACAAATACTTCATGTTTTTGATTCCAACTTTCGTATGTAATTTTTCTTTGTCTGCTTTATCCATAAAAAATACTAATTTGAGCTGCATTCCAAACTAGATAATGCTTGGCTGTCAATGCACGATTTCAGTTCAAGTAACGGATTTGAATGAAACTCATTGCAAGTGAGGTGTGACAAAGATTTTTCGCCAGTAATCCTTTGGAATGCTAGTTTCACCTGTGATAGTTTGTTGACGCATGGGTTCTACTGGAAAAAAATTACGGCTCGAAACTCTTGCAGCATTCTAAGCAATAATTTCTAATTCATGAATATGATGGATTCTATTTGAACAAGCATAAAATCCTCCATTTAAGATTTCCTAAATTAAAAATATGAAAGATAGTGTTCCTATAGGAGTATGATGAGGTATGGTATTCATAAAATGAATTTTCCAAAGCAGAAATGATGTGATAGAACTTTTCAATGCTGTATTGATTTCTGCTGGAGAAATACTTCTTGGTCTAATACCTCCTGGTCCAACCACTTACAATTTATCGCTTCCAACAATATTGGAAAATTTAAAATGACAGTATTTTTCCATCATAGTAAATAATGAAGTATTTGTGTAAGCGGTTGTTTATGTCGTAAAATTTGAATATCTAATGTGTAGGATTTACACACAGCAACTTTAAACCGCAATGGTTTAAAGATTGAAGAACTGATTCGCAATCGACGCTTTCCTTTACACAATTTCTCGTCTTGGGAAAATTGAAAACTGAATTCACAAAATCGAGTAAAAATGAATGAAATACTAATAAGCTTACCGTGAACACTATTGTCAAAAACATTAGTCTGAATTTTGGCGTATTCTTGTGTTTTTATACAAGCTTATTTGCCTTTCATCAACAGTAGTACAGCAAACCCATTTTTTTGGAATACTTTAGGTCTTATTAGGCTGAATCCACCTGAAACGTATGAACAAAAAATGCGATATTACTAGGCCCATTAATTGAATATTGAATTATGTTTGAATTCTGGAAAACAGTAGTTTGAATTTACTCATATATCTAAGGAATGTTTCATCAAGAGGACGATCAATTTTCGTTATGAATTATTGATAATGAACTGGCATAAATCATTATTTATTTCAGGTTCGCTAAACAAAAAATGTCTTTTTTGATTGTGGGAAAGAGTATTGGCACACATATGCACAAATCAAGTGCAACCTTGATTTTTCTAGGCCTGTGAACTGTGGAGATAGGTTTGGGGAGGAAAGGAAGCGACGTTAATGTCAGTGTTGAACATTCAGCAGGCAGTTCCTGACATCCTCAACTTTCGTGGTAGCCGTAGTAAGGATGCAGGCAGTGTCTAGTATTTTGTAGGGTAGTGAGAGCCTTTTGTGAGATAGTGTGTGTGAGTGTCGGTTTTATGAATGAACGTAGTAGAAAGACGAAGAGAGGGACTTGGCCCATTGATGAGATGGCGTGGTGGGGGGAGCGTTGTCTGCTCGACAGGACGTTTTACACCAGTTCCTTCGACACCTGCCTTGAGAGAACAACTCCAGCGTGCTTGGTCCCCATCAGTGGTGCTTTGCTTCTTATTTATTTTCACATGTGCTGCTTGTTTTCCCCTTGGCCGAGCTCGCCTGGAACCAACTCATGTCGTCGATAACTGTGCTGCAAATATTGCTAGCTCCAACGAGCTGTCTACGATCTGTGCTAACTTGTTTACATTATTATCAGTGCGGCTGTAGATGAATGTTTGTGCTTGAGTAAAGTGTGCGTGAATGAGTGTTGAACTGCCGCTCTCTCAGTTATGGGAGTAAAAACAATGAAAGCGTTTACCAGGCTTCGAGGTAAGGGGTTTTTTGTTTCATGCAATCTGTAGTCGGAGATGATGTAATTGTCTTGATTGAGCTAAGTGTGTTTCATTTAATTTAAATTAATATGAAGTTCTGAATAATTTTTAATTGGAAGTGGTCAATATCCTATTAATGTCTCGAAATTATTCCCTTTATCTCATTCATTAGGCCTATTCATTCATCTCATTAATTTATGGAAGTGAAATCACTCCTTCTGCTAAATATTTTTAAGATTAATCTTTTTGAAACTGATCAGGTGCGACCTGAAAACTCTGATACCAGACCTTAGCCAGCAAGGTCACACAGTATTATTATTATTATGTTTTTAAATGGAGGATCACTCATGTGAGTGGATGAAAATATGAAGAATCTCTAATAGTGTAAATCTCTTGGGATATTGTGAATTGATTACAACGAAATAATGAAAGGTTATCAACATCTCTGTTGTCGTAAAACATAGGAATTCTATGCAGCCCCACATCTCATCACCTGTCATTTCGGGTTTGAAAATCTTGAAGATGATTATAAATCAGACTCAAATCGATAGCACATAATTCTCAAAGAATGAGTTTCTTGACTCAAAGAAACAATTAAGTTCTCCTCACTTCCCTGTTTTTCAACTCCACCCCTCATCCATCTCCTCTCTACTTCCTCATCCCCTCCCTCTCTTCACCACCTGTACTAGGCCTACTCTTCTCCCCTCTCTTCTTTGCCCATCCAAATCTTTATCATTACTTGGGATTTTTCAAATTTGCTATCTATAAAAAAATTGGCTTATTGTCTCCATGAGCCTTGTTTCTCCATTTCTATTCGGCTCTTCGAATAATTTCTCGTGACGTATTCATTGGGAAATTGATTTTAACGGATTATTTTAAAATCGAACTCTATTTTTCTCAGGTAAAACCCACAATGACATGTGTATGCTGTCAACTAGCCATAGTCACTTCTGTGTGAACTACTAGGGCCATATGAACTGAACACAGCTTAATTCTCTCTTTTTGCATTTCTCAATAAATAATTGAGAAACTATTTACAAACTAAGATAGTTGAGTAAACGGTACAGAACAGTTAATAGTCTATAATGCGATTGCCTAAAGCTTCCAATATTATAAACATATCGTGAATCTGTGAAGATTTTTCTCTGGACAAGCTAAGTTTGTGGTAGAATTTGTTATCTAATCAATTTCCTCTGTTCATGTGGCTGTGTGAGTCACGTCATTCATTCCATTTCCAAGAAAAATATAATCTTGAAGAATAATTCTGATCCAGTTCCATTTCTCATTCAGCTGAAGGTGTTCATAACTTTTCCCAATATAACCTACCCTTGTTTCAGCTACATTGTTGATCATTACCTTTTGGGTGGCCATTTGGAGTAAGTGATAAGGCCCCTGTCTGATAACAAGAGGTTCCGAGTCCGATTTTCACCGGGAAAAATTTCTCCGACACAGCAAAATCAGATATAAAAAAAACATAAATACAGATCTGTATTTCTGTATTAATCTCTATCATAAATACAGATACCCTGTCTTTCCAAGGAAACGATAAGCCCTCGATCACGACCGACTAAAAAGTAATCGTAACCTCTCATCACCCACACACAGGCCTAGGAGCTCATGTGGGCATCACCCTCTGAGGTTAATGTCTGAGGTTGATACGAAATCAGGTGGTAGTAGCAACAATCTTTTCAGCAGATAATGAATTCAGCTGATTGTGACTAGACCTTTACTAATTCTAGTACCCATACTTAGTTCATATAATACTCAACTCCAGTATTGTATAGCGCATTCAAATCGAATAATAAAGTAAATATCGTAAATAAATTACTGTAATGAAAAACTTGAATTTCAATAGAAAATGGGTATTTTGTATAGTGAAAAATTTCTTTCTAAATTATAAAAAATAGAATAAACTAGTACCTAAGAATTCAAAATTCTTTATGCAAAACAACATTTTACTTGAAAAAGAGAGTAATTGTCAGAGAGTAAGTGTCTACCATTTCGAGACGAGTTCACTCATCTTCTTCTCTTCTCACGGATAATATTCATGAAAATTTCTTAAATCTTAGAAAATTGTTTGTCATCTTCTGCCTGAGAGATCATGAATGGAATTCAAATGCTTAAAATGCTTATTATTAAAAAAGAATGAACTTAGTTGATTATGATTCTATCAGTAGGGCAAACACGTGGATTCAGGAGGCTACCGTCTGCGTCTTGCTGAATACAAAGCAGTTCATTTTGGATGCTGACCAAATATGCTGCAGTACAAACTCGTGTTTGAAACATTATCGATACAGAATTTCCGACCATTATGATTTTTTGTATTAGTGAATGTGTAGGATAAATATTGCCAAGATTAGTCTTTAGTCACACTATCTTCAACTCGTGTAAAATAGAATTCCTTTTGAAATGAACTTCTTCCCTGTAGGAGTTATTTATAAATATTTTATAAATCAAACAGAAACTGTTTTTATGAATATCATACTGAAATTAAACCTTATTTCCACTTATATACAAAATAATTTGATAGGTATTGCTGCATTGCTGGAATAGTTGATGCAAACCTCAGGCTGTCGTAACATTGTGCTTATGGAGTACAGTGCTGGCATATTGTAAAACATAAATTACTCAAATAAGTCAGTATAGTAAATAGTATGCTCATATAACCATATAGAATCACTGTATCGCCTTGAGAGTTTTCACTGCTTTATACGATTCTTTCACCATCCAAATCCAATGCTATCGATCATCAACATTATTGATAGTTAGACATTTTGTAATTAGCTTCAATCTTCAAATAATAATTTTTTCTCCACGTTATTGATCTAGTTCAGAGTTTCTGATGTACTTATTTCTTATTCCTGCACAGTAAATTATTGATTATAAATAAATAATTTTATTGTTACTCTAAAATAAATGGTGACTAACATCTAAGACTGTCTAGTGTTATTCCGAATACGAGTATCCATTTCCTCTCATGTATCGTCAAAAAAACGTCACAGAGAACTTCTAATCTCTCTCATAATAGTGACATTTTAATTCAATAGTCCTCAAGATTAATAAACGTTCAAGGACTTTCAAGTAGCCTACGCTATTCACAAACTGAGTTCAATGATTGTAACAAGTAAAGTTGGCAGCTTACATGGAGTAGCGTAATTCAACAGATAATCTTTTTATGTTTCCGGTCCCATTGCAAAATTACCCAATAAACGATTTTTTGAAGTAGTTACAAAATAATTGTATTAGAGTATAGTTTCTTCCTATATTTCGGTCTAACGTGAATATTTGATTAGTCCCATTGCAAAATTTCCCTATAAACATTTTTTGAGGTAGTTATAAAATATATTGTAATAGAGTATCATTTGTTTCTGTAATTTGATGTAACGTGTTTATCCGACTGTTTCAAAATTCATTCAACTTTCCATCTAGTAACATAGAAGAGTTTTAATCTTTATTCTCATCTATATTCATTCATTTCCAACTTTCCATCTATAAGAAGAGTCGAGTTGAACTTTTTCACGGGAGTGTCAACTTGGGTCCAAGATTTTTGCCTTGTTAACATGGATGATTTTGACACAGTTCCATAAGATTTCTGAGATTGGAATTCAATACTCCAGTTTTCAACTACAGAGTAAATCACCGAGAAATAATGTAACAGGTATCCAAGCAGAGCATCTACCTTCTCACGAACTGCCTTCAGGAGTATCTCTAATACCATTTTATTATTAATAAATGAATATAAAGTAGTTTTATATTATATCTCCTATTTCAGGAGTTCCTTGTCTCCTGAAGTACTGTTTTTGAATTTATAAATTTGAAGTAATACATCGATACACTTATTTCTCAATCACATGTCAAAACAATGGCGCCAAAATACGAAACGGGCGCCAAATAGTTTGGCGGGAGTCTGAAAAGTCAAACAATGAATAGAAGAGGACTTGAAGAGCTGGCCGGTGAAGCTGTTAAGCATAGGATCACCCTCGATCAGTGCGGGCGACAGGCCTGTGCTTTGTTTGCTAAGCACATATCAACAGTTTAGGTTGGGGGAAGTCGCCTGTTGACTACAAACAATCACGTCAGGAATACTAAGTCCAGGTCCCTGTTCTCGTCTTCTGACTTCATATGCTTGTGTCCGAGTCTTGACTGCAGGCCTACACGATGACGAATCCACCTATTCCTTCCTCTTTTGAATGAATTTCTACTCTTGTTCGAATCCATTTGAAAAGTTTGAAATAGTTTGATCATTTCTATGGCGATGAAGATCAATCTAGAAGATAGTTCAAATAGACGCATGCTCATTTTCGTAATTTTCGTTGTTGGCAATTATAGCTTAATACAGTGACAATATTGGCTATTACAGTGAGTTTCTAAAATATAACTTAAAACATCTCAGGTTGATTTATTACACCAAATAGTTTAAAATGCTATTGTACTACCCCCAGAAATGCTGTGTTACCGAGATAGCCATAGCGGAACATGATGCGTTTCCATTTGAGTCTATAATTTTATAAATCATGACAGCTTCACATAAGTACCTAAGTGATCAATTCCAATTTAAAACTACCTAAGTAAATAATTGATATCTAACCATTTGAAAGTTTTTTAATCTGATGATTTGTTCCGTTTGAGAAATGTTATACCCATGCCAGAAACCTACAGCTAGAATTATATCCATCAACTTATTAATGCTGCAGAGCACTAACAGTTGTTAGGAGTAGGGCAGACATTGAAA
The DNA here is from genome assembly GCA_017141385.1 of Sogatella furcifera. Lineage (NCBI taxonomy): Eukaryota > Metazoa > Arthropoda > Insecta > Hemiptera > Delphacidae > Sogatella > Sogatella furcifera. The sequence goes on from CM029550.1 coordinate 31,478,977, forward strand.
AGCAAGGTGGAGGTTATATTAAAATAAAATGTTTGAAACAATAAGAGCGTCTGTATATCACGTTGCCTGCATGACTTGGCAGCTTCGCTAATTCTCTCACCGATGTCTGTTTTTGGTGTTCGAAGTGAGAAGTTATGTAACTGTGGTGATCCTGCAGACTAGACAATGAGGCCTTCAACAGTAAATTGCACGTGGCCGTGAAACTCGTTATTGTTTCATGCTCACTTGTGGATTCATTCATTCAATCTTTGATTATGTCAACAATTAGTGGCATTTGAATATTCTTACTTGATTTCTCCAATGTTATCCTACAATACACTATCAATACAACATCATTCGGCATGTTTAAAAAAAGTGGAAATTAAATATTTTTGATTGATCCTTGGTATATTTTTCATTTGTTCTCGAAGAATTATGAGACCGATTCTCAGTGGTAAATGATTATCTAGTGGTGATTTAGATGTTGGGTTCTTTCTAGTATCTTGATGTCGTTATGGGTATAAAGAAGAAAATAATTATAATAGATATTAGATGTCAGGATTTGCAGGATATCAGATCCCATGTGTAATCATTGAGGTTCTGAAGTAATTCAAAATTTTAAAATTATTATCACTTTAAGATCATTTCTTTGAGTGAGAAAACTTCGGCTGAAGAAGAAATTTGTTCTTGTAAACTCAAATTTTGGACTATATTTTAATGAAAATTGTGTTTTGAAATACCAAGGGTGTTTTCCAATAGATTAATAAATAAATATTTAACCATTTATATGGAGTAAACGGAGTATTATTTTTTGAGTTCCATAGCAGTACTGCATATTTTTTTCAATCAAGTCGATTCTAATTGAACGATGTTAGACTTTGTGAGACAACTTCATTTTTCGTAATTTCGAAAACTAAAACTTGCTTTTGTAATTTTAATATGCAATTGTAGAGTGTTGCACGCTGTTGAGATTACCGCCAAATTCCGGCCGGATGTTTCCAATTTGTAGCCTACTATCAAGAATAGCTCCACTCCAAATATTGCATCAACCAAATTTGACCTGTTAGTCAAAGTATGTGTAGGTTGATTTGTCATTAACTTGTAGAATAACCCACATTTCAAACATATCTCCATAAATAACAACATGCATCTACTCCCTCCATCCGGTTGGAAAGTACTGCAGGTCAATCACAAATTCAGAACAATAGTTTCCCAACTTATGAGTCCAACAAGAAATTATTGATGGATCTAATTATATCAAAGATCTTTCTATCAACTTATTATATAGAATCTAATAATAGATCATTCTAATAGATCTCTCTAATTCTTTTTCTTCCTATTCTTAATACATTCAAAACATACAATTTTATCTTGAAAGGTTTTATCATTCTGATTTTTATCCCCCAAACCTGATATTACCTTTCCATTTGATAATTGATTTGATAGATTTCTACCGCAGTCCACTCTACTGCTATTGTGACATACCTACCCACTTTTTTAACCTTTTGCTCTCATTAAAAACTATGAGAATAGTTTTCTACTTTCCTCCTCACTTATTTTCTCTTGGATAAATCTGAACTCTACCAAACTTGAATAGTTTCATCTCGATCAACTTGATTCTCCCCAGTTTCTGCATGAGAAAAATGATGAGGCATTTATATACAAGTATGTTCGGTTCAATGAAGCCTGTTTCATGAAACTCAGAAGTCATTTAATACAGGAAAAATATTAATGAACGTGTCTAATGTAGAAATTGAAAATAAAAATAAAAGATTATATAGAAATAAGAAGGACCAATTGAAGAGTCTCAGTTTTTTCTTTTTCGAGACCTAATGTAATGCGTTCTAAACTACACAGTGGTTCAGTAACTCAAAAATGCTTATCCTCAGACATTATTTAAGTCTCTCAGCCTATTTAAAAACACCTGAAAAAGTAGTAAAACGCATGAACGCATGTCGTAAGAAACATGAACGTGCAAGCATTGAAGAGAACAGTCTGCTACTGGGCCTGGACATTATTGTCTCCTTTGTGTACCAATTGCTCCAGATTGGCCCATTGTCGTCAGTCTCCCTCTAAACCTGCAAACACACGCATACGCCTGCTTGTGTACGTATTTTTCCATCGGACAATAAAACGAACATTTGATTGCTCTATTGAAAGTATGCTCGTCCTTCGATTGAATTTATCGTAGCTCCGTTGTGTTCTTGATTTGGTGAATCTCTCCCAACCAGGGCTCCATTATCATTGACACCAATCAAAGCTGGAGAATCAGATCGTTTTTTCTACGTGGGGATTACTCTGATTTAGTAAGATGGACAAAACAAAGCATGAATTATGGTTTTAGAAAAGCAGTTTTCAAGCTTAGGCTTAACGGAGGAGGCACTCCTGTGTGCATTGAATATTGTAAATATTAAATATTGTAAATACAGTACAAGTAAATTCAACAAATGAATATACGCGTGAAGTGGTGTGGTTCACGTTATTTTCCTCCTACAATATTCTATTTATTCATACAGATTAGACAATTATAATAATTATTATGTTTCATGTCTAGAGATGAGCCTGTCCGGTATACCGTAACGTTTATGGGTGATCTTTGCTAACTTCACAAAATATTTTTTAAATAAAATCTTCTTTCGAATTCAAACAATCATTATGATATTTTCATCTCTTAGAAAGGTTCTTCTCTTTTCTTTTTCTACTACTTCTTCTCCCTATTCTTCTCATTCATCTTCTTTTCCTTCTGCTCCTTCCCTTTTTTTATCGTCTTTCTTCGTTACCGGCCTGCCACATGGCACTGGCTGCCATCTGCACCTGCAGCACCTACTGTTCACTCGCAGGTTGCTTTTTATAGTTTTTACTGTACTTTCCACCTAATATTCCATCAAACTTGAATTTCAAGGATAATAATAATAATAATAATAATCAGTTGGTAGCGGTTGATGTGCAATTTGTATACAAGAACATACCAGTCTACCCTACTCAATATACTCAACCTAGGGCGGTGGTTGATTGTTTGGTGTACATACACCAACTGGATTCATAATTTTTAAAATAGTTATCTCTCACTTGAAATTCACTGAACTTTCATTTCTTATAAAAAGTGAATAAACTCTATCTACCTACAAGATTAGATCTACAGTACATAAAAGCTTCAATTACCTGGTTCAAATCATTTTGAGTTGTTACAAAAATGAAAGTATTGTAACATGCACGAGAAGTTGAGATTTTTTGAGAGCAGAAATGTATGATTAGTTTATTTTCCTTTGCTCAAGTGAATATGATTGTGGCTTTTACTTTGATAATAAGACGGGAAAATTGACCTGGATATTGCAGATTAATTCCTTCCTATTTGAAAACCTGCGGGTGATATGTAGTGCAGACCACAACGTTTTTTTTCCCACTGAAGGCAAATATGATATAATTGATATAATACAATTCTTAATTAATATTCAATCAATCTCTAAATAATTGATCTCAATCCAGTCCATCTGTTTGTCTCTTTGATTGAGTTAATTGTGGGCTTAATATCAGATTTCAGGCACTATAAACTTTCTGGGAACTTTGAACTCAGTTCGAGATCCAACACAAAACCAATTTTCCTTAACCTGAAAATTAGCTCCATTTCATTATCTTTATTTGTTTTTTGAATTCTAAATTTGTTAGAAATCAAGTAGTCCATTTTTAATGGTAGTCTGATGACTTGGTTGTATTGAAATTTCCAAGTTACCTGCAAAGTGAACGATAAAATAACGTTTATTAAAGTTAGGTTTCAGGCGATGATCATTAGCCGAAGAAGTGAATTAATAGCAACACCTGCCCACGTTCCTTATGTCGGACTTCTTTTCTGGCAGAATGGTGCCTTGCGGTTCCATTCGCCTTGATGCTGTTCCCATTGTAGTTAGATGTTCTGATAATGTGTTTGGGTTTTTATGGGTGCATCACTGGCCATCTAATGGTAGTTTTCTTAGGCAGTTTCCTCGCTGTTATTCAATATTTCGATACCTATTCAAACATTACTCCGCCCATTTTCGAACTAAACAGCTTCCAAGTATCCTGCTCGTATGTGTTTGGCAAAGACTCCGAGATGTTAATTTCCAGGTGTCGATTCGGTAGTCCTCAATATACTTCGACGATTATGCTTTTATCACTTGGGCTCGAGTGTAGCGTGCGATGCGTTCATTTCGAATAATGTTGTCGGCTAGAGGAAGAAGACTACCGAAGATGTCTATTATGAAGGTGATTTTGTGATATCTGTTCCATTTTCACAGCCTCTCAAGTAATAACAATCTGGGAACGATGTTGTTGCATTTCGATTCGAGGTTTTCGAGTTCGTTTTTTAATTGCTTAGCTACTTTTTCAGCCTACAATATTGTTTGGGTTCAGGTTTTCGAACACTTGATTGCTCAACTTATAAACAGAATATTATTGGTGTTGTCGGTCTTTGTATGAATTTTATTCCACGATTATAACACCTGCTATAGCATAACATGTAACCATGCCATTCAGTAGATTCTCTTCCATCAGCCAAAGTTGATTTTAGAATACCATGAAGATTTGGATCACATTCCGGATAAGCAAGAAATAGACTACTAATTTATCAAACTGGACTTTTAGAAATTATTTTGAGATTAGGACTAGAACTAGATCATGAATAGGTGGTGTATTAGTCAGAATGCACGTAAACCACAGATATTAATCTGCATCAAGCACTTTATAGTGTAGTATCGAATTAAAATTGGCTATTGATTCGTGCATAGTCTCAATACGTGTATAGCGAATAGCCTATCAATGTATGAAAATCCGACGGATTTGAAAAATGCATACTGTGCTAATGCCTTTGATAGTAAAAGAGAATTCTGAGAGGAAAGTAAACAGAAATTATGAAGACTTCTAATATTATAAACTATTGACTATTATCAGATCATTTTTCAGAAAACATTTTATCCTATTATATTAAGCGAGTAATTTCTGTATGTATGTATGTATGTATGTTTGTATTTGTATGTATGTGGAACCACGGATCTAGAAAACGGCTCTAACGATTTACTCGAAATTTCAAATATAATATAACCGTGATGGAAAAATAAGATTGCACCAGGTCTCATGTCTGGGAAAACTCTCTGGCAGGATTAATAGAAGAATAAAATATTCCTTATTCAGGCATAGGCCTAAATCCCAAGTACTGCGTATAATGGCTGTTATCGTTAGCTGACCAACGCTATCCAGCTGAGTGAATGGAGTTAAATTCAAGTCTATAACACATGTTCATGTCTGTCAAAAACTTGTGAGAGGTGATCATATCAATTTTTATTTCCTTGGTCATATGACAAAACCACTTAAGTCCAAAACTGCAGTTTTGAGAAAATGGAGCTCAAAGTTTTCTAGTATGTTTAAACACAATTTTTAATAATATTTTTTATCCTATCACAATGAAACTCACAAAGTAGGTTCAAAATACACTTATTAATAATTCTATCATTCCAAAGTGATGAAAAAATGTAAAATCACTGATTAAGTCATGACTTAGTTGTTTGGACCATGTAAAAACATGACATAAGTGGAGTTAGGTCATTTTACCCGAATGAAATTAAAGACTTAAGTTATTTTACACATCCTCAGAACAATAGAAATAGTAAGTTAAGTGGTTTTACCCAAATAGAGATTCCCATAATTCATCTGCAATACCTGACTTAAGATGTTATAAAAGTCTTAATAATGGAAGTAAGACTTAGGTTGTTTTACCAAAGCGTAGATCTCAAAATTCCACACCCGGATATGTAATTATCTCATTTCCTCAAAAAGTGGACTTAAGTGCTTTTGTCAAATGACCAAGGAATTTATTTTTTACAAGGAGGTTCCTTGATTTTTTACAATAACATAATAAATTTATGTAATTCAATAATAATTTATCCAATTCAACGGTTCGGCCGCAGCTTCAGAGCAAAGCTCGGTACCAGATATTTTTAAATAAAAGATTCAAGTCCTTCTTATGAACAAGGTGAGCAAACCAATGAATTTGAGCGACTAGAGTATTAGAAATTCTCTGCTTTGGGCTTCAACCCAATTCACATTGTTTGTTTAAGCTTGAAACGATCATAAGAGCTAAATAAACAATTTCACGCTGGATCTAACCATATTCTTACCCCTTATAATTCTTTACTCGAGTATAAATGCTACTGCCCCTGTAAACCAATAGCAGACTTCTTTCTAATAAATTTTTTTTTACATTCATTGAAGCCTATCTTTCAAGCAGAAGGGGAGAACTTGATTGGTTCATCCGGTTCGGCACCTCTATCCAATAAAATACTTCATTCTACAAATAGGTATTTGGATAAGTCATTACTATGTGTTATATTAACAAATAAATCATCAATTAAATCTCACTTGAGTACTGTTATGGCGTTTCAAAAACCATTCTGTTTCAGGAAGGGGGTTTCATACTTGTACTTTCTATAGTGGACTGGAGTTAAGTGGAAATGAACAATGATGTATTTTATCTCTGTATTATCCCACAGACATCATATTATCTATCTTCTCGTGAAAGTAGAACCCTTTCTATTTCTTTTTCAATATCCTTGAATTCCTTTATGAGGATTTATGGCTGAATCTAGTTAGTGTTTTTGTTTCAATAAAAAAATTCTTCTATTGAGAAGATTTAATTAAATTTATAAATCCTCCCCATCTTCGCATACTTTCTTGCACAGGCCTTTCATTGGTTGGTTTGTCGATTTAATTGTTCTCCATAATCTATTAATCTTCTAGAAAACTTCGATGGTTGAACAAATTCCTTCTCTAATCAAAATTTCGATTTCTATGTTTGAATGAATCTGATATAAATCAATGAATATTCAATTAAGACTATTATTCCAATTTTTAAGATAACTAAATTTTACACTTTCATCAGAGATGTTTTGGAACTCATCCATAATTTAGGTAAGTGAAACAAAAGGTTGTCAGATTCACATAGTTTATTTAAAATACCATACTTGAGTTTCAATGTTCATTTTTCACTGATGATGCTCTGAGCATTGAAACGTAAGTATGGTATTTCAAATGGACTTTGTGGATAACCTTGTTTTCATTTACCTAAAATAACTAACCTTATTTATGGAATAAAACGATGTATTGTATAATCTCAATTATTTGGAAAACCAGTTCCAAACCACTTTTATTTCAACTAATTTGTTGTCATGATTGGTTGGTAAAGAAAAAAAAGAGGGATGACTCATAAAAATTATTCTACGTGTTGGAATGACAGTCTCAAATTGCCTCAAAAATCCCATTTCAACGGCTCTCCTGAACTCAACATTCCTCGACTATCCCGTTCATTATTATTATTATTACCTAATGAACAACAGATAAGATAGCAGCAATCAACCCAACTTTTTATCAATTCAGAAATTTGACTGGAATTTTTCTGAATTGTAAGCAGAGAATAGTTTATTGGCCCATAGGTGATTAGTGGCATTCCTCTCTTATCTAGATTTAAGACCAAATTGAGGGAGATCGGAGGAATGCATGTAGGATAAACTTCGAATCTGCGGGGGCACAGCCCCCAAAAAGGGGCTACAGTTTACCGTTTTTTTGGTTACTCAATTGGAGCGAGACTTATCTGCTTCAACTACTGGAACATGCATTTAAGAGTTAGAGCTATACTAAAATGAGACGTTTGCCCACACCGTTTGAGTATGTATATAATATGTTGCGCGTTAATAAACTCTTAACTACTGCATCCTGCTTTATTATTACGGACGCTCTTTCCCACTGATATACAATTCTTGTTAATTATCATACCCATATCGCAGTTATCAGTTTCGTGATGATGGTATCTAATGATTATATTGTAGCTTTTCCAGACGTTAGGTTTGTTGGATTAAGATGTTTGTTTTTTCATGCAAATGTGCATAATAAATGGCTAATACAACTCGAAGCGTATCATTCTTCATTAGTTCCTGCATATTTGTGGTATCTGAGCTAGTTTCGATGATCGTTTACATCATGAAAATCCTGAAATAACTTAATAAGGTAGTTCAATGAGCACAATACGATAGTAAATCATCATACATTAAGAGAAAATAAAAAAATTGATTGAAGTATAAAAGTACGCTTGACAAGAAAACTATGTAATGAATGTCAGCTCTACACCTAGTAGATAATGTAATAGCGAAGACTATCAAATAAATCTAAAGATAAACTGTATTTGGTAATAGACAACTAATAATTAGTGTGTGCTTATCTCACATATACTACTCTCCTCTATTATAATATTTTTTTCAAATCAAAATTCCTGATAAATATTATTTTTTGCAGATATACCTACTCAGGTGCCTCCACTCACGCCTGGCACCAACAATAAGATGACAGAGGCCCTCAAGGCCTCTTTTGCATCGTGGGGAAAAGAACAAATCAGACATAACATTGTCAAAGGTAAGTTCAAACGATATTATAATATTCAAGTGATATTATCTGTTTTATTTCAATTAGTTTTGAAATTTCAAATCGTATCAAACGCGTTTCATGCTTTGTAAATTATTTCAACAACGTTTCTCTGTAAAAACAAGTTCAATCACATTATTATTATTATATTATATAATTATTATTTTTATGAGTCTAGGAAATTAACCAAAAACCAGAAATAAGATAAAATAGTAGCTGAACTTGTTGACGTTGGAAATGCCAACCGAGCAAATTGATTTTGAGCAATAAACGTCCAATCATGAAACGTCCTCTGCATATTGAGTGTACGTTTCACTAATAACCTAATCCAACAGCATGATTGGCACAGGAGCCAAGTGGTGCCGTATCTATACTGTCCATTCATGCATCACATCCAACGTCATTCATTTATTTACTAATTCTCATAGCTATTCATCATGCGATTCCGCGTTGACTCAAGCCCACATTGGGTTGTTATAGTCAATTAGGAATGGCCGAGAATATCACAAAAATTAGCAAAATTAGAATAGAGAACCTTGAATAGTGGGCTAGTATGCAAAATTTTTGAAATTCATAAGCCTCTTATCTGCTTTATTTATCTTCCCCAATTTCAAACTATAACTTCCCTTATTGTTTTTGTACTTCTTATCATTTCCTGCAATCATCCTAAATTATTTTAATTTTCCACTAGTTGCTCCATTTGATTCTTTGTTGAACAGCCTAGTGCCCTAGTTCGTGCATTTACTGAGATCATACCATCAAGTTCAATTCTTGGTTGATATGTTATCTTGTAACTTTCAGGTAGATAGTATAGGTTGAGGTACACTGTACTCTACAATATAATTATTATCCGATCAAACGAATTGGGGTTCCATGTGGAAATTAATCGGTATCATGATTGATCAGTTGACGTTTTCATGGTTGCAATTTCTCAGTAAAAATACAATCATTATGGATATACCTTGAGATAAGAAGCAATTTCCAATTTCTTGTAGAAGCGTATCGATAAAATATAGGAATATACAAGCTAATAGCTTTATCAATGGGATGTAGAATTTATATACCGTATTCTACAATAATAACACATTTTTTATAATAGTTTCACTCGATCTACCTCGCATAGTATAAATAACGCGAAAGTCCACAATAACAATGAATTTATCCCTTTTATCCATTTATCCATCCAATACTTCATTTGGAATTTCCGCAATTTTTCACAGTTTATAGTTGGGAGTTGTCAAGACCCGAGTTTTTAACTCTTGTTTTGGCTCTCTCATTATAGTTCGGAAAGTCAGTTACAATGTTGAAGAGGCTATTAGACAAGAAGCGCCTGAATCTTTATGACCTTAGATACGATTCTATTGTGTTCATTCTTGGCTATCGGAGCTCATTTTGACGTACTTATAAATATGAATAAGAAAATTGCCTAGTGCAAGTGATTTATGGAGTCTCTCTCTCTCTCTCTCTCTCTCTCTCCCTCTAACCATTTCTCACTCGTAGCTCCTCCTTCTCAATCGTTTTTCTTTGTTCATTTATCATCAACTTATTATTTCCCATCTGATCCTATCAGTGACTTACCATGAGTAACAGTAGAAGAGGATTAATTTTGCATGTCACCGCTTGTAATATGTTTCGCTTGCAGGCTAAGGCGTATTATTGAGAATTGGGGTCAACATCATTGCTACTCTGGGACGAGGGGTCTTCATCTATCTATCTATGCGTTAGTTTCATATGTACCGAAATGGAATAGTAAACAGTGCGATGATTACATCAGGGCGTTGCCCATAGCCGGGCCAACCAACCTTCTCCTTTATTATTTATCGGTCTCTTTCTATCAATTGTTCGTCTCTGTTTGCCGCAAAGATGGCGTTGTTGTCTCGTCACGGTTCAGCGACGTCCAAGACGGTCGTCGCTTGTTTTGGTGCCCAAAGCAGAGGAGGCTCTTCCAAGAATGGCTCTCCGGCTAATGGTAATTTACGCTTCAGTGATTCGAACGGAGCACTGGCTAGCTCAACCAATGCCAATGGCTGTCCTATCTTCAATCCGAATCCAAAAAATCTAAAAGAAAATGCAATGGTAGCCATTATCTTTAACTATACAACGAATATGTCTACTGGATCTACTTGTTTTCCCATTCCACAAAATATTATTGACTATTTATTATACCAATCTAGCTCTGATATTTGTGTTCTTAATAAATCACGTATTTTTCCTCATAATAATGCTTCCGATTGCTCTTGTGAGTGAAATAATATGTTGAATCCAATATCGTTTTGAGATAGTTCGGTCCCAAGTAAGATGGAATTTTGATCTCTTATATTATTCCTATATTGTTATTCTTATATTATCGCTTCCATCCAGCTTTTGATTAGATCCTCATTTGAGGATTGTGGATATGATAATGAATATTCCTTTCTGGATTAAGTAACTTTGGGCTAGTTTTATTAACCTATAAGCTAAAGAAAATTATTATAATGTCTATGAGAGGCCATGAGAATCTATGGTTTTCATACATGGAAAAAATTCAATATTTTCGGCTATGGTGTAGTGATTTTGTGAAGTGCTTCAGTCAGTTTTAGTAGTAAACAATGTTTTGGAATCAAAAATTATGTTTTCAAATGAACTTTTTAAAAGAACTATAACTCATATCTCCGTTTGGGGAAAATGAGGTTATCTGGCGAAGTGGAACAACCCTTGGGTCTCCCCACTATTAAAAGCCATACGCTAAATAAAATAAATAAATACATGAAAATATGGTTTCTGTTGTTTCAATAGTTGATGAATTTAATAATTTATTTTAATACTATTTTAGAATTTCTGAAGCAGTTTTACCATCACTTGAAGATTGTTATGTTCCAAATGAATATTATGATTTTTTGGAGTTGATACATAGATTTGTTGGAGACAGTGTAAAAACAACTAGAATGCCAACTTTCTGCCCAGTTACGTTTCGTATCGGGAAACGGAGTACAGTAGGCAACCAGCAAATCACAACCAATAAATTGTTTTATGTTGATTATGATTATTATTTCTGTATGAATAGTGCAAGGTGGCAAACTGCCGAACAGCAAAACAGCAAAATTATGTCTCATAAGAACAATACAATTTTTATCCGTCTCTTGAGACTCATGTGCCACTCACTATTGGATGTTGGATTCATGGAGGGACTCACGCCCTATATGTTATTGAAAAGAGATTTAATTTATTTCTTTGGGGGGTTTAAATTTTTCTTTTTCGATTATCAGTTTATATGATTAAATGTATTATCAATGAAGTATAACTTTAATAATTCCATAATTATAATTGGAATGGACTCAATGTTTATCACGAATCCAAAGAGTAGAAATTTTACTCTCTGGAAAATTATATTCTCTTTCCAAAAATATGTAGTACATGAATTTATGTCCCCAAATAACAACACTATGTTTTCCAAGAGATTGATGGAGATCTCATTGATCTTATGAGACATAATTCTGATGTTCTTCAGCTGCTACCGCAAACTCTCGCATAGAAACTAATGAAATTAATTAGAGGGTCTATCAGAGACCAAGAAAACCTATAGTTTTCATACACGAACCCCTGAATTGAAGGACAGTCTGGTTTGTGTTGGTTGATAAATTTAGATTTTTGCTAAATGATTATGCCAGAAAAAATTGTTAAGAAGTTTACTATGAATTGAAGGTTGTTGTATTCTTCATAATCATGATAATTTATAGATTAAATTCATTAGTATCAACTTTCTACGCAGCTACGCGTCTACGATCAGACAGGAAGCGGAGTAGAGTAGGCAACCTGCAAAACACAAATGATGGATTGTTGATTTTGATTCAGAATATTATGTATGATTGGTTTTTTTCGTGTACTACAGTAAGTAGTTGAGTAGAGTACTACGACTACTACTACTCTTATAAATACTATTTCGCTAATGAGTTATAATCGTATAATCGGAAAGCATTTCTTTTAACAATAAATAAAAAGACAAGATGTTGCCAAACCACTGATTTCCAAAATCAGTGTTTGACAACATCTTGTCTTTTCATTTATTATGGATAACTACCACATTATCAATTTCACAACTGCTCAAAGATTTCTTTTGACGTTTTCATATTATATAATTTGTTCCCTTGATAATACGTGTCAGGGATGAGAGAGATTTGAATGGTCTCACATTCACTTTCGCATTCGTGACACTTCCTGAAAGGAAATTGAACTTTTGACTCATAGCTTTTGCAATTTCAATTAATTAATTGAGAATTCTTATTGATGAATTTTTCAATCCAGATTTTGTAGCAATAAATAGAATTTGAAGTTAATATTATTAATTGAAGATTTCTTTCATTTTTCAAGGAGATTTTACAATGAAAATCAGTCTTGAAATAGTTGATAAAGAAATAGCTCTTACTTTCCATTGCCTCATTTCAAGAATTGAGTAAACGCATCAGATTAGCAGCGTGGTCCATTTGGGCAGCCAAGCAGGTGTAATAATCGTTTTACTCTACGCAATACTCTATAACAATAAAAAGACCTCAGAGTGTAGAATATAAAATATTGTGTAATAATAGATCGTGCTCACTGGGCATGGTAGACAGCACATGCGCACATTAAGTATGGCTCTCCCTGTCTTTGTGGTGGCATCATCTTGATCGCGCCTCATTTTCTCGGTTACATCATTTTAATTGCCACTATTGCAGTTGACCGCTTTACATGTTCAATGAAATTGTAATGAGTAGTTTTGATACTATTAACCGAGAAGGATTGTTTCAGAATTTGATCTGAGATAAGTGAATAAAATAAGAGTCGAAATCAAAAGTGTGGAATTGTGTTGATAAATAAATAACATCCGATATAATTGACTAGTGTTGGAGTAGAAGAAATGTTGTATGTAATCAGGGTCCTGAATTTGTCACGATGTCGTCATCTCTGTTACTAATATTACTTGGAGTTCCAGGTTTCATAGAAAAGCCTTGATTAAACAATACTTTGAATTTTATAACCGTAAAGTATTCAATATTTGAATGTAGAGTAAAATACTTGTGGAGATCCTTAGTATAATGACCTTCACAACGCTTTTACACGGAGAAACACGCTATCTTCTCAAAAATATATCTCAACATGATTAAAAAATGCTTATTTGAACTGGACTCACCAGTCACCAGTCTTTACAAATCCACTGAAACTGGAATAATTGGTTTTATCAAAAAACTGATGGGAAGTTCTCTTTCAAAAGGAAAAACACATATTGATCAATGTCTATTGCTACTTATGTTTTAAAAGAATATAGGCCTACACATCACTTGCTCCAACTCTCCCTGTGTAATCAATCTTCGATTTCATATTTTATCTAATATACCAAGCTTCAAAATAAGTTAGTATCTGGATCAATAAACCATACATTGACTGTTCAAATATGAAAATTATAATATCCTTATTGAAGTATTCTATTCAATGTCCGTATTTTCTATTTGAGACTCATTTTTAACTGATTATATTCATGAAATTCAATCCGATTCCCATTCACAATTTCACTTCTTATGTCTAAATATTGATATCTTCATTGAAGTTTTTGCTATCAATGTTGTGATTATGACTAATTTTTATCAAGAAAATATAACTTTCTCTATCTTCTTGCAATCTGAGATCAAACAAGATTGGAATCTAGATCATTTGAAAGAAGGTAATAGCATTAATCTGTTTGCTCGCCTATGTGCAATAATTGAAACTGCACCGGATAGTTTGTTGTTTGTGTAACATCCGTTGACCAAATGGATCTAATTAGTTTGCAGCTTGAGCGCCGGAAAGCATCGTTCAGCTCGTGTCCAGCATCCAAGTGTAATAAAGGCCACTGCTATGCAGTCAGCCTTGGTGATAAGAAACTTAGAACAACGCTTGCAAATTTCCGATTGTGGAAGACCCAGTGTCTGGAAACAAATAGATAACAATTTTAATAAAGATTATTACAATCAGATAAACGTGTTTTTTCTAAACAAATAGATGAACAAGTAGAAGCGAGATACAAACTTCCAAAAGATATAATTACCAAGTTTATCTATCCCTTTCCTTGAAGTTGTCTGAACCTGCGTTACAATGGAATAGCTGCTACTTAGCAAGGTGCTTAGCAAGCTGGTACTCAGCTCAGGATTAAAAAAAAGATTTTTTGAAGTTAAGGGAATTCTTGAAAGAAATATATTTCAATTTAAAATATGTAATTTAATCCAATTTGGTTATAGTAGATGAAGTAATTCATTCTTGTTTTCGTTTTTATATCTTTGGAGATGAACAAAACTCAGTTCTCATCAATTGAGACTTTCCTTCAAATTCCAATAATCTAGGTACCTCTCCTAACCATCCTATTTTGTCATCATATCCTTACTGAAAGCAATCCTCATAATCCTCTCTACTAGGGAAGAACATGCTTGTGTTTGGAATATGATCATATTCGAAAATATTCACCAAGAGCAGTAAAATATTGTGATGATCAGTCTATTTTCCATCTTTATATCATAATGAATGCGGTACTATGATTTTTTCACATAGATGCTTCTACTCTACTTTTTAAAATGAAGAAATAAGTTTTAAAACCAATTACTGTAATATGTTCCCGAAAGATTCAGAAATGCTTGACTATGACGCAGGCTTCAATCATATTCAGAGCTTAAAAGGCTGACAAATAGTTGAGTGATGAGTGGGTGTTCAGTGTTATGATTAGGGAGGGATGGAGGGGATGAAACCGTGGTGGGCGATTGTTTCTCCTAACTGCGTTTTGTCTCTATTACGTCTGAATCTTTCTCATTTTAGTGTTCTCTTATGTTTGCATCATTCGCCAATCTTTTATCCTTGTTTCTGAATCAGGCTATTTGCTGTGATGGGCGGAGTCTCACAACTAGTCAAGAAAATGTCCGTTCTGCTCTCATTGATTACTATTGGCCGCTAAACTGCTCAGAAGGAGAGCGAATCGAAGAGCGAGGTGATAAGAAAGAATATAGAGGAACGGTGTATAGATAAGGCGTGAGAGAGACAAATTAACGGAGAGCGCTGTCACGTGAAGGCAGTGAAAGATAGCCTTCTCGATTCGTTCACCGCCTCATTTAGCCCACACAGCCAACCAAATCAAGTGATCCTTTGTGCTTCTTAACTGGACTACAACAAGCTGAAAACAACGGCGATGAAGAAAAAACGAGCTGACAAAAAAATTATGAAAATCGGTGATGAAAAAGTATTGACTGCTATTAATTGGTTTTCTCCGATCTTTGGTTGGGCGCTCATGCTTGCCCGTCTCAATTGAAAAGCGCCAATAGGTTAGCCGTAATATTTGTATAGGAAATCATTTGTCTTTGAAAATTGGAAAGTTAGATTGGCACGCCTCCAAACAATAGGTGTCAATTCATTTTCCAAAGCTTATTTCCTTGTCGATTAGCTGCTGATGTTTGTGAGCTCTACTTGATGGATTGCAAAATAAATTGAATAAAACATTCCCTAAACAAACAGTATCAAATATTTTTTTCCTGGTATCTATATTAGAATATCTGGTATCTAGTATCAAATATTTGTTCGGGATCTATTCTATTAAATATTATGCATTCCAGTATATGGATTTAAAGATCATTCAAAATCATATAATAAACTGTATATTTTTAAAAGTACAGAGCGAGTCTAATAATAAATTATTTCCATGATAAGCTACGATAACTAGCTAAGATTTAGAACCACAAAAACGCTCACATGCAGTTTGACATATTTTATGATTGAAATTGAAATTGATTTATTTTCTTCTTGATGATTACAGAATACAAAAATACAAAATACAATTAGATAAAGGCTCCTCATATGGGCAAATGCTTGTGATTGAGGATCGATTGTGTCTCACTAGTTCTCCTGGCCATTAGAGTTCAATATAAGGATTACATTTACTCACCTATTACCCAAAATATGTGTATTGATTGAGTGATTTCTCAAAATATAAGGATTACATTTACTCATCACACATAATACGTGTATTGATTGAGTGATTTCTGAATGATGTATTTTGTTGCAGATCCTCGTCAGTGGAGCGAGTCGCAGGTGGCTCATTGGCTGAGCTGGGCGGCCAGAGAGTTCTCGCTGCCCATGCACCAGTCGATGCACCAGTTCTACATGCGCGGAAAGGACATCTGTGCCATGGGAAAGGAGGCATTCCTGGCCAGAGCGCCCCCCTTCATGGGAGACATCCTATGGGAACACCTGGAGATATTACAGAAAGGTGAGATATCAACAAAATATTCTCTTGTTACTTTAAAATTGATTCTTGAGACAAGCAATGGAATTTCAGAGATAAGATGTACGAGATTTATTACAGACGATATTGCCCAAGTATTCTTCTTTCACGTTGAAATCTATTCTTGAGACAAAGAAATGTTACGGATATTATATTCTCGAGATATTACAGAAAAGAGTGATGATTTATAAAATTGTCAAGACAAACAAACTTAAGGCGATGAATTATGCATCCTCTTGTAGAGATAGGAGGAAGGTTTCCAAACAAAACTAATTGAATCATTTTATGATAGTATAGATATGCATTCATGTAATAAATTGATAAAATAGATGCAAATTCTATTGGCAAGGATTTGAGAAAACAATATTGACTGTGCTTTCAAGATATTTTTATGCATATGAAACATTGTACTGTATTGTTAATCATCATGTGGTCAGAGGGATTTGATAATTATAACTAAGATAAGAAGAGGGAGTTAATTATCAGAGGGATTTTCCCTCTGGAACATTAGAAGGTTATCCGGTGTTTCGCTGATATAGTATTCTGTACACCCCTCGTATTCATTCACAGAACAAATGAATAATATAAATAATTTTCATTTCTTCACAGAAAAAAGAGAAAAGTACAATACAATACATAGATTAATATACTAGAATAATTTGGTAGTATTCAGTTTTACCTGTTTATTATTATTGATTCTTTGAGATACAAAAGTTATTGCTCTCATGCGTTAAGTAACCCATCCATTAATTGTATATTTCATTAGTTATCTTTTGACTTTATCTTTCTGAAATGAAAGTTATCTACATCTAGATAATTCCGTTGTTTCGGGTAACTATTGAACCAGATGTTGGTCTTTGTTCTGTATCATTTTGTACGGAGAGAAACACGAGAGAATTTGTGAGTTCGATGTGTGTTTGCTGTAAATTATTCGTGATTGTTTTCTTCCGGTGCAACGCTGGCCATTACCCTCTCGACTGTTGTAGTGTTTGCTGCTCTTCTTCATTTGCTCTCTCTAATAATTCTCTTCCACACACATCGTCTCTCTTTCGTTCTCTTACTCTTCTAGTTCCTTTGTAATACTTTGTATTTGAGAATGATTGTTACCGATTTTATGAAGCTAACCGAACGTTAGCATCTAACGAAGCATCGAACATTGGTTACGATGATAAATAGTTATTTCATTCTGTAAGTAAACTATCAATGTTGTGTAGTAGGTACAATCTCACATATAAAGATAAATTTTCATTTTCAGAAGATTTAGCTTTAAATTGGAAAAATTCAACCATGAATTGTTTAAATTTTGACAGCTAGAATTGTGTTTCATGTACTAGCAGCTTTTGTTCAGGAATATCAATTTTTGTATAGCTTCCGAATGTTATCAAATTAGATGAAAAATGAGGATTTACCTGTTGATACTCCATCTTATATTATTGAACTTCATTTCTGGTTCAGATCAAGGAAGATATTACAGGAATCTTAAGAAATTCTTAATTATTTGAATGTATGGCTCAAGGCTTCTTAAGTTTAGATAAAATAGATGGAATATGATGGATGAAATTCCTTGATTACGAAATGGGGGAATAATAGATCTTATTATAAAAGGCGAAATAAACCCAGACTTAGTTATTCCCTAGATAAATATCAGCCCCAAGCTGCCCCATCCTCACATGAAATACCGTAATAGGATATATTTTTAGCATTCCCATTCTAGAATCAAGAAAGCTCACATTAAATATTATCGATTTCATATCCAATTGAGATTGCCTTTCACCTGGAAGTTTGTTCATTGAAGTTGAAATTTCCCTAGAATATTTGATAATGATGGACAACAATAATTTACAATAGTTCATCAATCATGACAATACAGGCTTCTCTCAATGTCTGAGTATTGTTATTGAATAACCACCTGCTGTTCCTCACCTCTTCTAGCATTCTCTTCATGATAAAATAACACAATTTATGACAAAAATAAATGAAAGTTTTCTCATGAAGGAGAGATATTCAGGGTATATGTGGGAGTTGGGTGCAGTCACCAGTCAAGTTATAAAGCAAAAGCAGGTTGCGTTATGTTCAGCTCCAGTGAGCGAATTGTTATTTGGTGATGTAGCAGCAATGCTTCGCCGTAGAGGTGCCCTGCACTAGAATAATGTGACTGCTTGGAATATATTTATTATTATAAAGGTGTCGAGGAATGGTGAAGGGGAACAGACAATATTGTTTCACTATAGTCATTCACCGGAAACACAATAGCTTGTCTCGCCTGTCTTGTCGGTACTGTTGCGTGCGTGAGTGTTAAACTCACCAGGGGAAGGCAAATTCCCCCTTCATTCCTGTCCATGATTGAACAACATCATCATGGAATTCCCCCTTTCCCACTCAATGCCATTACGTATCACGATTATATTCATTCTATGACCAGAGTCTTACTTTCCTCAATTCAAATCCAATCTTAATTTTGTAATTTATTATTTCATGATAAGAATGATATTACAATTATTATCATATTTATAAGGAAAAGAAATTATTGTAAATTAAGAACCTATATTCTTTCTCCAACAGATCATATTTCATAACTCAAATAGATTCAATATCTAGTGATACGTCTCCTGTTTTCCCCCTCCCCTTCTTATTCTATGAGGAACTCGAACGTATAAGTTATTCATATCAAAAGAGTTGATTAAGTCATTTTTTTCATTGACTTTTTTCCCGATTTCATTATCATATTGAACAACTTCAGACCATCCTGGTTCATAGAAGTATTGAGATTTTATTTTGAGGAAACTTCAATACTATTTTAAATGATAGAGCACTAGACTGGATAGAATTCCCATTTTGGAATTTTCCTTATTCAAAATTAATACATGCTTTTCATGATTGACTGATCCTGTACATTTTCAATTTATTATGTAAATAAAAACTTGTGTAGGTGAGGTTTAATTAGTAGATTATCGTAATTACGATCCGTAAATGAAAATTCATGAATTTCCCGGATGCTCAGTGATGCATACCTGTGGAAAGGGTTGCTCAGGTCCATGTTTATCTTTCTCTCTGTTGACACGAGTGAGAGAGATGTGATCTGACAGAGTGCGGAAATACAGGAAGTTGAAAAGGTTTTTTCTGTCGACTGATGGTGCTGCCTGCCATCCTGTGTGTGAGAGTGTGTGGTCATGTGTTTTTTAAGAATGTGTTACGATTGATTCACCTGTTGTCCGTCAATTCTGTGGGAGCGCAGCAATCGTTTGATGGACCAGAGGTCGGTCGTTCGGTCATTTGGAATCACCAGCAAACACTGAGGATCAATCACAGCTCTGCGTTGCTACTTGAATATCCTGCGGGGAATTCAACAACAATTTTTATCATGTTGACTATATTTCATGTAAATAATGAGTTGTGCTAAGTTGATTATATTTGATAATTTTGTTAATTATTGATTATTATTCCATGTCTTTCAAAATGATGATGGATTTCCATTTCATTTCACATAGTGAGTATTCAATCAAAGGAACGAGGCGAACATCACAATTGCACTGTTTTGTTTGTTTCACGTTTTTCTGCACAATATTACGCTCAATGCTTACTTTCATTCATATCATTTCCAAATGCATATAGTGTACTGTAAACAAATACTTCACGCTGTTGACGGCCCTCAAGTATTTTTACTTTTGGTTTGATTATATTATTAAAAAAGAAATATAATCCATTCAAAACCATAAACATGCAATGAATTTTTAGCAACGTCTAGCGTTCAACTATGTTTCATGAAGTTTGAACAGTACAAAAGTTGAATTATTTTTTTTTAATTTCCAATAAATTTTTTTTTGTCATGATTTATTATCAATGATGAAAAGATTATAATGGAGTATTATGATAGAGCGTAAAGATATCCTGAAATAATTTTAAGATTCGGGGCCTGATATATTTAGCCTATGGATACAAATGTAAAAATTTAGAATACTGTCCTATATTGATTATTATAAAAATATCCTTATGAATGGGAGCTAGATGGACTGACTTCTTATTACAGTCAAAATAATCTATTTTAAACTTGATATCATCGAAATAGGAATGATCGGAAGCTGAATGTTTCTCACGATGATAAATAATTATGATCGCGTGACGCATAATGTCATTTAATTTCTCTTTAGAATGTCAATTTCATCTTGATAACTTAATAGAAATTCTATCTAAAACTTGATAGCCTGTAAGAGATATGAGACAATAGTGCATAGTGACAATTTAATTACACAAACGCACTTGATGGAATAACACCTGATGATTGACCTCTAATCCTGAAGTGATATATCAGATATCTACTTAAATAGAGATGATTACGAAAATAGAATGGAAACTCTTAATAATTTGCTTGTATCCTGAATTGTAAAACTGTTATCCCAATCTTCTCATGCTCATCCAACTTGAGAGTCTTACTCATGGGGCTTTTACTCACCATAATTCTCGTCGTTTTTAGCCATATCCAACACAATTTAAGAAGATCTTGCGTTGAGAATCATGCTTAGAAATGTGTTTGAAAATTTTCTAAAACTTTCCTATTATCTCTCTACTCATCATTTTCAAATTCTTGTAACAATCGTCAACACTCAATAGCCTTCAACAGACAAAACATTCGTAAACTGCACTTAGATAAAAAATTTATCTTTGATACACTTAGCACTTTCATATACACTCAATTATGATGGAATCCTTCCTTGTCCAAGTTTATTATCCATACAACACATGACTTAATACAATATTTAACGCACATTTTCACTTGCTTCACTCGATCGTTGTTACTTCCACACCAACCCCACTGAACACCGACACAATTCCAGAGTGTCCACTGCGACGAGCTGCTCCAAGCGACGGCGAAAACTTAACTGAGGACTGAAGCAGGAGTCCCGGACTAGTTGCAAAACCAGGAAAGGGATGTCCGGGAAACAGCCCCCGGATCGGGAGCTGCTACAGGAAATCCTGGCAAGCACAAAACCGTACCTGGCCCTTATTTGTTAGTCCAGGAAGTGTTCCATTGTGGCCGCGACCTTGCGACCTCTCCTCGGTCTCACTCTTTCTCTCTCTAAATTGTCGATTGTCGTTCGTTTTGTTCGAATTATTCGAAAAATTTAATCGGAATTGAAATCACTCACAGCTTGTCACAATTCTGAATTGCGCACTGTTGAAATTCGCTGCGCATTGTAATACAGTGTCTACGTATTTAGAATGTGTCTGTAACTGTGTGTATAAAAACGTTTCCTAGAGTTACTGATTGGTGTAGAGTATCTGGTTTTTATCCTTAAATTTCCTGCAAAATAACTGATATTGATATGAATACAGACCGTTATATGCAAATAACTGAGTTATTTTTATGACAGTGTTGAAATGTATTGAACGAACAGCTTTTATCTCTGGCATTTTCCTCACAATGAATATATTGCTCAATTTATCTTTATCACTGAAGATTCGATAATGGTAACTTGGAACAATATTTTTTACCCAGTTTAAATTTCTAAAATTTATGAAAAAGGAAAGTTTTGAATGTGGGAATTGATTTTTGGAAACACCAACAAATCATGACAATAAATCTATGAATAATAAGGACAATGAAAGCGCTCTAATGTGGCGAGTTGAGCGTTGCTTTGCATTGAAAATAATGCGTTGCTACGTGAAAATAGGCGGCCTGCAATAGGTTCAGTGTTCAAAGCTATTGTTTAGTATTGTCCCACGTCCTTGGTCGGCTAAGCAGAGGTGCCCCGGCTCGTTAGGGTCCCAACTATTATTACGCTACAGTACTGGCTGTCCGTATTTGAAACGTCAGACTGCTATTTCAAGCAGCATTTTTCATTGTCTGATTCGAATCAGCTCTGCTTTTAAAAACAGTCTTGTAGTGAACGGTTATCAGTCTTATCGAATGCTTGTCTAATCTGCTGCTTTGCATTATTCTATCATTCCTTTGTTCAATTTTTTATGAATAAGCTTCTCAGTATTTGCTATTTGAAATGTTAGCAACAAAAACCTTATGAGTTTTATGATCATAGTCTTCTTTATCCATTTTTTTATTAGCAATATCATGGAAATGATACCAGAATTGAAATAGTATACATTTTCCTTTATTAGCGTTAGTTTTATAATTTTTCCCTTAAATTTTAGACAGAAAAATTTATGTTAGCTAATATCTTTAAAGTTTAAGATCAAAAGAAAATTTGTAAATTGTTTATCAACTTCTAGTGGAATTCGCATAAGTAGAAATAACATCCATGAAAGAGTCCTATTGATGAATTTTATTATTTATATTTTTTAAGGCAGCCATTTGTCTGATTAACGAAAATTAAAATTTGAAAACTCATCTTTCTTGAAAAATTGGATATTTGGTCTGATATAAATTAAAGTTGCGAGATCGACCAAGATTGCCTAGGCTTCAATACCCATGAGAAAGAGAAAAGGTACATAATTTCATTAATAACACAAGTCTTTACCTCGACCATTAACGTTTAATATATTTCGAGGAAAGTACAGGAAAGTATATCATAATTCAACTCACTCCACTCGTATATCTAAAAACACAATTGCAAACTCATCGCTTAATCCGGATAAACAGAATTATCAGCATACAGTACATCATATTATGTAAATTTCAATCAATTCTTTTACGCATAGTACTATTTTCACTTATAATGAAATTTCCTCACTCATATGTTCCATTATTCATCTTTCACATATGAAATTTTCTCACTTATGAGCTTCTTTTTTCTTGTTTTACAGAAGTTGAGAAGGAGAGGACGAGCCTGGAGAACGCCCCAGACGGTCTGTATGACACAGTGTGTGTCCCCGACCTGAGTGAGTACCTGGGTGGCTACAACAGTCAACAGAAGCCGCACACCCCCTCCAGTCAACCCCCAACCCCCACTCCGCCCTCGGCACCCTACATACCTAATCCTGACGGTGAGTACCTTCAATTCATTTCTACAGTATGTGCAATCAATTTTCAGCATTCAGCGGATCCACTTCGTTAGTGATAAAATTCATCGTTATAGGCGATAAGAGCCCGCAATAATTTTGTACCTGCAGCACTAAAGGAAAGCACTAAATTCAATTTGATTACCTGGAACTGAAAAATATTTTCTATTAACACTGTTCTTAGAGATGTTGAGATGATCCTCAATTTGAAGTTGTAATCTTGTCATACAATATCGTACACAATAAAAAATTTTCCCCATAAATGCTGAAGTTGTAATTTATGAGTAATTGAACTTAGGCTGACATTTGTAAAATAGTGCTGTAATTTCCCCTGGGTAATTCAATAGATACGAAACACAAGCTTCTATAGAAAAAATGCATTACAATATTGAAATAGAATGAGGCAACATGTTTAGTCGCATATAATTCATTCATTTATATAATTTCCTCAAATGGTTTTCAGTACGTATGTACTTGGTAAAATTCGATTATGGTCTGTGAAGATTCATGATAGAATAAATTAATAATGAGGCATTTATATGTTGATTTTCCAATAAATTACTGGTCAGTGCTTCTCCATGCGTAACGTTTACGAAGTTGGCCTTTCATTTATGTTTTAATTAATTTATGGAGGGAATAATATTTACCAGTAACCTTTAGGTAAACTGCAGAAATGAAAGGAAACTTCCTTTCATTAAATAAACGGTGTCAATGACATTCAACGAGGGGAAGTGCATTATTGGTCGAAATCGTCCTAAATAAAGATTAAATTAGCCAAGAATTGAACTGTGCAATGAGCTCTTAAACAACTTTAGATCATTATCTTCATCACCTTTACTTTGGTGTTTGACACTATTGTAATCGAATTTCTCCGTTTAGATTGAAGAAATTTGCATTATATTCAGCATAACATTAACGTATTCCATGTAATTTATTAGTTATTATTTCAAAAATAACCAAAACGTGTTCCAATACTCTGTTGAACAAACTGGAGAGTGCAGGCATGTTAATGTAATCAATTATTATTTCTCAGAGGTTTCTAACCTTTACGTTAGCCTTTGATAATTTGCATGTAAGCTATTTGCAATTTAAATCTTTGTATGGCAAAGATATCAGATAATAGATTGATTATAGGTTGTGTTGAAGTCACATTCCAACTTTGAATGCTTGAAGCTTCCGATCATAACTTGAAGTTGAAAATTTTAAAATTAAATTATTCTCATATTCCGAGAGCTTGACGAGAGCTAAGATTTACGTATGTGATTTACTATAAAAGTGGATATTTGAATCGACTTGATATTATTCGATATAAATCCTAGCGTTTAGTGGTTTCTGAAGGGTTGAACTCCCTGACAACATCCTTCTAAAAATAATGCAATGAATACTTGATATAATAATGAGGGATTTCTCTCCCTAATCTTCTCTTGTCCAAAAATTGATTAATCTAGATAATCTTCACTCCAACTTGGATCAAATAAGTGGAAATGTAGTTTCTGAAAGGAAATAGGCTGATCTGAAATTCATCAACCTTATTAAATTATTTAATATCTTGTTATTAGTAATAGAAAATAATTGTTTCTATTGTATAAATCATTGTATGTTGCTCAAAGAAAGAAAAGGCTTCTGCGCCACACAGACACACACACACTTCACAATCTAAACAATGGTGAAAAATATTCTAACCATTTTATCTACAATTAATTAACAGTAAATATGTTAGCTGGTCAACTGTTTTAGTTCTAATCAGTAACTATTCAAGAGAAAAACTTGATCAACAGGATGAAGAAGAAGTGTATGCAACTGAAGTTGAAATTAAAAGTTAATTCTCGTTTTTTACGATTGACATCTATTGAACGGATGAGAAGCTCTCGTAGATCAGTTCTTTGATTATCGCAATACAGTAGTTGCGTAATGTTGAGTGAGATAGAGATAGGCGATAGATACTGTCTGTGGGAGGGGGTGTAGTTGGTCCATGGGGAGTCTTGTGCAGTGCGTATCAGAGCATAATCTGTGCTAGTTGTGAAGGGGCTCCTGCGCGTGCGCGTGTATCACGCACGGGTTGCTCGGTTTCGCAATATGAGCTAGAGAGAGGCCGTACTTTACCAATTAACACGTTGGCTGAGAAAAATGGGTGACCAACGCTGTGAGCTTTACCCGAAATGGGCGAAAGTGTTCTTCTTCACGGTCGACACCTCGATGTTACGTCACTATGCGTGAATCTCCCGTGATCACACCGTGACCATGTCACTCCCGAATGCAATAATCGTGGCTCGTTAACTTCTGAATTAATGAAACCCGCTACGTGTGTCTCAGGCCCGTGTGCCTGAATCATATTGTAATTATTGAACTTCCTGTTTGACGCCGTTGTTTCGGTAACCAGGCCCGCATCTCTGCCAACTTTTCGCCTCAGTACTTGCAAAACTGTCAGATATCAACTATTATTTTACTCAGTCTAGTTGATGTTCAAAATTGATTTCCTAATTTGCAACCTCGTTACTGGTAGGCTATATCAGTTGGCATAATTTACCAGTGCAAAGCTATAATTTTCCAAGTTTATCATCAATTAACTTGAACACTATATGTGAAGATGATCTGCATGTATGTTCTTGATCCTGAATGATAAGGTTTTCAAAATTCAACGGTGACCAGAGTGAGGAGCTCTTGTGTATAGTATATGACCCCTTGAAATACAACATGACAGATGAATTGAATTATAGAAGCTGTAATTAGATTTTTAGTTCCATCACTGATTATCCTACTAGACCACCAAACATGTTTCTCTTCTTCAGTATTTTTGGTGAGTAGCAAAAGGCTGTAGTACACTAAT
Source organism: Sogatella furcifera (assembly GCA_017141385.1). Lineage (NCBI taxonomy): Eukaryota > Metazoa > Arthropoda > Insecta > Hemiptera > Delphacidae > Sogatella > Sogatella furcifera. The sequence continues at coordinate 31,505,424 of CM029550.1, forward strand.
CCAATACTACTACTGTAACAAATAAAACATATGTTCGTCCCCAAACTTGATTTGATTATTTATTTCACGTGCAAGCTCTTGTCATATCAATTTTTTTATTTATTTCATTGATTTCAATTTGGTTCAGATTCGGCAAGGAACAATCTTTAGGCTCACTCTTGAATAACTCCCAATTCCAGAATAATGTTTCATAACGTATCAGCATCCTTGATTATAATATTAGTTAGCTTTTTCGTGTTAATATAAGGATATTGGGTAATCTCACGATATGTAGCTGATATGCCACAAATATATGATGAAAAATATGATGATTATCAATTATTAAAAAATATGAAATATGATGATTCGTTATTCCTCATGCATCATTAAATTAATAGCCCAAATAATTACGATTCAGTCTAGCCTCAATATAAATATAATCACAATATCTGACAGCATATAAAACTTTTCCTCCCACAGATCTCATAGCTCACTGAAATGCTGATAAGTTATTGTAATGTTTCACAAACAAAAGAATCAGGCCCTGCGATAACATGCATATTCGTGGTATCCTACCATTTCCTGCCTTCTCCACATCACAACTCTGTAATTTTATCTGCTCGGCTGTGGCATCCGGTCAAACCGATCTCTGATAGCAGAATCTGAATACTGTACTGATTTATTTGTTGTTCTGCTCACTTTTGTGACAAGGAAATCGCAACATTACTTACAAAAATCGTTTTCAAACTAAATTATTAAAAAAATCATTTGATGAAACAAGGTTCTCCAACGAGCCACCCAAAGTGGAAATTCTAAGTGGTTATTCTAAGTGGAAAGGAAAATAAGGAATAACCATAATCTGAATAATTTGATTATCAGCAAACTCCATATTTCTAATTTCAGCGAATTCTATAAATATTATCAATTTAAGCTATTGTACGAAAAAGAAAATAGTTCAAATACCTCAATCAATCCATCTTTGATCAGTACTTTACTCTGAACCATTGAAGTCAATCAATTCCTCAAATTGAAGTTTGGTAACATTGTAACGAATTTGTGAAGAAATTGACTCCAAATTGAGTTACTCAATTCAATCAGGACTTTAATTAGTAGGCTAGTTTGATTACAAATAATTGTATTTTCCTGAGTAGATGAAGATAGTCTAATTTCAAGTTAGCTGTTAGTGTTGTTAGATCACCTTTTTCTTTTTAGAAACAATTCTGCAAAATAATGCTTTCCAGTGAGATTAATGTATCGAATTGTTGATAGAATTGATGCAAATTAGTGGCTATCGAATTGAGCAATTGTTCTAGCTGTTTCCTTCTCGTCTATTTCTTCTATTCATTGTTCTTGCACAAACCAGGCTAACTCGATTTGCGTTGTTACCGTACAAAATATTCTGCGTCGGATTGTCGTGCATCGGGTTTGCACAAATTCGTTGTTTTTTCAAGTGATTTCGTGCTTTTGTTCATCCATTGATTAGAAGTGTCTGCGGGCACGGTTCGATGGAGAGTTCATTGTTTTGTTGACGTGGCGTATCAGGAAGTATCGAAAACAAAGCTAAGATGGCCGAACTAAGCAGGGGAAAGCGAGGCTGAGTGAGACTAGAAGACGGTGGTCGCGGTTCGACGAGTCCCTTAGAAGACTCTCGACTCCTGGGGCTTTCACGTCGCTCGGTTAGGGAGGGAGGGGGTTCTGGGGTGCTGCGTGGGGTGAGAGGCGCGAGCGACGCCTCTCTAAGACGCCTATCCAGAGTGACTCCAGAGTTCGGTGAGTTTCCGTGGCGGGCTTTGACCGCACTACAGACGACGCTCTTCCAGAATGATATGGAAAGGTAGGATCACACTCCGGTTCTCTTCAACTTGTGTTCTATGTTATTTTTGTGATGTGATCCAAGTGTTTCCCATTACTACGTTTCTCCATTGTTTTTTCGTGTTTTGTGGTACAGACTAGGTTCCTCGAGCTCATTAGAAATATTTTATCCGAAATTGTTTTCGTGTGTTGGAAATTCAGTGTAAAGTATAATTCCTCTTGCACTTCAAGACTTAGTTGATTCATATTGCAAGGTATGCATCTTTACAGTTTTCCTGCGAAGTTTCAAGTTCTTCCCCCAATCTGTTCGAAGGGATAAAATTTTTAACGTCACCTGGTGGCGTATGCATCGTCAATTTATAGGCTATTACTTTCAAGTCAATTTTGATTAGTGCTCCCTCCACTACTTGCACTTAAATTGGAAAATCTTAGACCTCATACGTCTTAGACCTATGAAACATATAATCTTTGTGCTTATTTTTCCATATCAGTCGTAGGTTGTCATGCATTCAAGAATGACAATTTCCTTATCTGTTGTGATTGATCCGAAAAAGGTGTTTGCAATATTTATGAAACTACTATGATTTATAATACCAAAATCATGGTTAAAAAATCAAATCTGCTGATATTCATCAATTGAACAGTCAATTGAAGTCTTTTACCTCGCAATGAAATACGCTTCAGATGCTAATTTTCTCTTCTCAAGATGCTATTGTTATTGACCTATTGAAATGAGATTAATCACATAATTTCGAAATAATCCATGATTTTCATAAAATTTATTAACTTTTTGTATTCATAGGTGAGAGGAATTGATATGAGAAGGCCCAAATGTCAAGGAACATATTAATACTATGATGAAGTACAATATGAATTACACATAAATTTGCCCCATGGTAGTAGAATGGTCTAGTGTTGATGAGAAAATTAGTTGAAGATATGGAATTTTTTAAGTTACATCTACAAATAGCAATTTCCTCTGTATTAATAGTATTTCATCTCATGGTATTGTTGATCAGTTCGAGCTCTTTAAAATTAATGAATCATAAATCATGATCCAACTTTCAATCTGAGATATTTTCATCCTTTAGCTATTGTGTATCCTACTCGTAATTTATTTCTACTCTGAGTCTGAGTAGCTGTCATTATTGAAAATCGAGTTGTGTACTGTAACTTTCCTTAATAATTATAACTTCACAATAAGTTTAGTGACTTGATAAACATAAAATCAGGCGCCTAGCTCTTGTCAATGTCTGGAATTATTCATCGTGAGGGATAGCATTGATTATTTTGGAATATTGTTACTCAAGTTCATTTTTTGATCAGTTGCAAATGAATTCTGAAAATACGCTTTGAGTATTGAACGAAGTGAGGTGTCTATATTTTGATTTGATCGCCGTCTTGTCAGATTGGGAGGGTGATGCTCCAACGGATAATCGAGCAGTTGAGAGCTATATGCAGTGTCCTCTATTGTGAGGTGTGCTGCTCGCTAACGAGCCCCGTCAGCCAATAGAATCGCTCCTATAGCTATCAAAGTCCTAGGTGACAAAGGGATCCGAACGCGGCTACACAGGTAACAGACAGTGTTTCTCTCTCGCTCCCTTGGCGAGCAATGGAGTCGTGAGGCGGGCTGAATGCAGGCACGTGATTGGTCAGAGCCTCCCCTCTTCTTCTTCGTACTGTCGTACCCCCCGCACCGTGAATCACTGTTGAGCAGCTTGCAGCATCATTACTTGCCTCTGATAGTGATTGTCGATCTTTGTACTATCCTCACTGATAGGTCGCCATTTGTTCAAAATTCCAACTTGTTTTATCTTTTTACTACGCCACTCTTATAAAATTCTGACTCACACTCTATCTCCGATTGACGCAGCATCATTAATTCATGCCATAAAATACGATTGATCAAACAAAGTACGTTGAATGTTAGCAGTGTCCTGTTCATGAGACTTTCAATTAAATTTATAAATATTGATACTTCTAAGTTGGAATGATCCAAAAGAGATGAATTTTTATTTAAAAAATAAGCACAAGATTGGCACAATGATCCCAGCTGGAGCTTTAAATTGAAAGCTACTTTCCGAACTAATATTATTTCATGAGTAGAATCCCAAAGAAATTATTACTCAGGTGGTGTAAGTGACTAGTATACAGAAACTAATAATTCAACCTGGATTGTACATTGCACATTTCACTATCGAAGCATGTAAATCATCATTAGAAATGCTACTCAGCCTAATAGTAGCTGTGCTGGTAATTATGTGTGCTGTTCGATTGTTGTGTGGAAAGAAAGGTTCTCTCTGCTAGTCCAGTCGAACTGATATGTTTTGATCTCTGGAGTGACAGCTCAAAGTTGATGAATTGCAATTTAATGTTTCCTATCAACATAAAATTGAAATCTTGCTGATTGTGAGATAATTAGTACTATCCTCGACAGTAATGGATTCTGTTCAATATAGATCGTTCTCCTTTGCAATCCATATGTGAACTGTCTTTGCCTGGATTACAAAGATAACAGAGGAAGACAAACAATGGTATTCAGATTCTACAATATTATTATCTATTTATGAGAATAATTATAATTTCTGAGCTGGTTACAAGTTACACTACTTGTCATCTCGTTGAATCTTTCATAGATAATTACACTTTGATTAATAGATGATTACACGTTGATTAATAGATAATTTACACTTTTCTCTTCCATCATTCGTCTCTATTCTCCCCACTAATCATAACCAAAGTTTTATTCTTCACGCTCTCGATTTAAAGGTTGTTGAGACTGCATAGCACTTACTGCTTATTGTGGAAAAACTGTATGCAGTTTTTATTGCCAACGGATATGCAGGATAATTCATAACATAATCATCGCCATCTGATATTTAATAAAGCTATTATTATCTTGATAGAAGTAACATCATTCGAAAACTAGTTGCATTTTTATGAGTGCCTGTTGCTTATCCTTTTTACACCTACAACACTTTATCACCCATTGTTCACTTGTGCATAATAAATAGCTGGATGTTTGTTGCAAGTTGCAACTGCATAATTTTAAGCTTAAAGTGCATAAAAGATGAATTTCCAGCTTCGAATAACAATTGATCGCACCAACACGTGAAAAAGTCTCAAGGCTTTTTTGGTTCTCTAAGCTAAAAGAAGAAAATTGATTTATTGTACGTACGTACCTACATCAGTATTATTCTCATCTAATTTTTACATCTGAGCGTTAAAATTGTAATATTAATATTCCTAGTGCTCAGTAATACCAAGTCGAATGTCTTAATAATCCTATAAATATTAATAATGTACAAAAATGTAGTCAAATATTTCTTTGATCTTAGTCAGTTTCGTTTAAAATATAGCCGAAGTAGTTTCTTGTTTATCACAAATCAATACAGTTTATCTACATAATTTGTTAGTAATCCCGCTAGGTTTTTTTAATGCTATACTGATCTATATCTTCCTATTGAGAGATTATACCTCGATGATTTTCTTCCTGTTTACGTTTAGTAGTGTTCTAAAACCAACCTCGGAATGTTGAAAACATTCAAAAGTCCTCAACGTCAAGAGGGCAGCTAAACTTAACAGCTTATTCCAGGTGTCTTCATGCATAAGACCTCAGCCGTCTTTCCTATTGTTTGCTACCCGAATAAAACGATTTTATAATGGTTTTTGTTATGTGACGATGATGCTGCTTGAAGACGGCAGGGTAATGATAAAGAAGGGAAGAAACAGGAAGAGGAGAATGAAGATAGACAGAGAAACAATAATATAAGTATATGAAAATTGGGATGGAGACAAAATCAGTGAAATGTAAAAGAGAGAAGGACAATAAATTTATAATGAGAATGGAGAGGATAACGAAGAATATGATGGTAACATAGAAAACGGATTAGAGCTAGAAGACAAAAGAATAAGCAAAATAAATTTGGTGAGATCGATGAAGATTGCAAAATTAAATCGAGAATTGTGGAAAAAAGAGGAAGTGGGGTGGAAGAAGAAGAAGAAGAAGAAGAAGAAGAAGAAGAAGAAAAACTAAATTAACGGAAAATTTACGGATAGAGAAAGAGAAGGATAAAGGAGAGATTGGAAAAATGTGATGAAAATAGGGGAAAAATCATGGAAGTGCAGAATACTCAGTGATCCAGAAGAGAAATAGGCCTACTATGTGAAATATTCAATCATTTGTATTGATTATAATTTTGTGATATATAAATTAATTAATTAATTATGTGGTATATTGGTGCATTAATTCGGAAGTTACATTTATTAGAGCTATTAGTACAGATGGAATAGGAGGAGAGAAAGGAGATGAGAAGGAATGAAGGAAAATAGGGTTGGTATGGAAAGAGGAAGGAAAATAAGTGAAAAATGAAGATAAAAACGATGACTGATGAAATGAGAAGAGGGCATTTTAGTGAGATAAGAGAGGAGCTTTTAAGAGAGGAACTGTGCCGTACTCAGCTCTACTTTGAGGTTTTCATAGAGAATAGAACAAACTATACTCTGTGAAGCTGTGCTCCATACATCAGCACTAGCAGCATCACTTCCGGAAAGCGGTGTTCGCACGCGCCATCCTCATCCGTTGTCCCCGTGTCGTCTCCGATGACATCTAATCGCAACCTCTTCTCAATCTATCTACCTGGATGCGTGCAGCTGCTTACAGGAAACGCAACTAACCTAACGCACGCTATTCTCCTCTGCTTCATAGCTGCACGGTCCGCCCCCATTCATTCACTTCCTCTCTCTCTTTCTCGATTGGGGTCTCATCATTCCCGCTACGTAATGTAACTGATATGGACATGTCCTCCTAATTTACACATTGGAATGTTTTTTTCCACTAACAGATTTTACTCTGTTCCGTGTCATATATTTATGGACAGAATTTAACATTATTTCAATATGAATAATCAACAGCTACTATAATAGAGAAATGGTGCTAGTGTTAAAATTTCTAAAAATCATTATTGGAAAACTTATCTCATTTCTCTGTTGCTCCTCTTTTACTTGGTATAAAAATATATTCAAATGTTATTTATTGAGTATTCGTACTATATGCTCGAATAGTAACAGTCTCAAACTAAAAATGAAATAATAGATTAATCACTGAGAAGTGAATGTCAATCATGCTTTGAATTGCATTTATCAACATGAATCTCAGTACAAAGGTATATTGAGCTTTCTTAGGAAAATTCATATTTTCATCAGTTTTTAAATATTCTAAATAAACTCTTGTGCACTGTTTATCATAATGATTGATGAATATTTTTTATCACAAAGTTTCTATTTGTGTAAGTATATTTTTACACTGTTTTCATCTCCTCAGTCTTGTACTGTACTGTTTTTTATAGATTTTTTTAAGGACTGTTTTTTCCAAGTCCAATTCCAAGCTGCGTTAAAAACTCATCAGAGGATGGGCTCGAGAAGTGGAGTACATAAGAGGTAGGAGTGGCCCTCTCCAGAGTGTAGGACAACAAACAGGAAGACCTCTGTACAGAGGAGAGTAGCACGTGCTTGTATCGCTATTGTATTGTTGTCCCCTCTGGCACAAGACCTATAGAAAGGTGGAGGGAGGGTGGAAGAGTACCCTCTTCATCATCACAACGACATCATCGTCTTACAAGACCGGATATGTCTCGGCCATTTTTTCGCCAGGTCTCTTCTACACACCCTGTACCCGGCCTTCATTGCCGGTTCCTTCTGTCATTATCTGGCAGGCCCGAATGTAAAAGGAATCATGAACCGCTCCATATTCTTCATGTACCTATCTCGTATTTCCCTTCCTCTTCTTGGGGTGCAGTCGTCTTGCAAGGTTTTGCACCGTTCAACCCCCTGCAGTAGGCCGAGCCAGTTTAGCCCCTCTTAACATCGTATCAACTATAATATTATCATAAGAATCTTGTGCAGCTTGCACACACGTTATGCCAGCTGCCTGCTTATAACTCGTCTTGTCATTTGTCAGACCTTTGAACTTATGGAATAAGCGCTTTTCTCGAGATCATAACTTTTATAATTTGTTTAGCGTCTCACAATAACTATCTCCCTTGGCGCAAAGGCATCATATATGAATTATACCATTAACCAAATTACAGTACAAAGGTTTTTTTGGAACTAATTATTTTGTTCATCTGCTCCTTTATAATTGACTTATTTTAATTGTATTAATTACCATGTTTCTCATGTGAATGATAATTTTGTTTGAAATCGTGCCGAAATAGTCTCTTGATCATAGCATCTAATATTGATTTGATAAAATTTTGAAACCATTCTTGATCATTTGTTTCTGATTTAGGTTGAGAAGCCCGATTGAATGATTACCGTATACTTCTTACTTGTTATTATGAAGCTGCTTCTCTTCCATCCGTTGTTTCACCGCTCAACTTCAATTGGAATTGGAAAATATTTCCTCTCCTTATTAAGCACATTAGAGAATATCGGGTGTCATTTTGAAAGTAGTTTATTGTTATTTTTTGAGTCTACCAAATTTCCCAATTTCAAGTGTTTTTATTACTGCTTTAAAGTTAACATAGATGAAGAGAAAATATTGTCAAATTTTGTTTTGCTACAGATTTAAATGTTCAGAATTCATATGAACCAGATGGAAATTGTTGTTGGAAACTTATCAGGCCAGGCAGTGATAGGTAGGTCTACGGTTAGATAGAAATCAAACACCGTGAATAATTGCTGAAAACTAAAGTTACCGTCCTCCAATCATAACACATCGCGTAGCGGATTCATTTGTCGTCTCTCATGAAGTGTGCGTGCTAGAGAGAGACAACGTGCGAGAGAGTGATGGAGCGGGAGACATCGGTGGTGGATTTAGGGCGTTTTTGACCGGAAAGAGCTTGGTGAGGGGGGTAGACTTCCGGTGGCCCATTCAGAGCCATCCCCCCTTGTCCTATTGTGCGGTTCAATTGTCTTCTTCATGCATAACACAACACGGCCAACGGTGAATTGAGCCGCGTTGGATAGCGTCAGATAGAGGCCCACTATTGAGAGATACCCAGACTACTTTTGGAGGTAGGATGGATGCCGCACGACCAGCGGTGATCTGTCAACCAGTTGATGCAATCCAGTTTCTTACCAGGGAATAGGAATCTCATCTTTTGTCGTCTAGTCTTGATTTTCCTACCATGTCGAAATTGTTGTCCTTTCTCGGACCGACCCGAAAACGAATACCGCAACGGCTGCTGGTAAACAACTTGACCTTTCTTATCTTACTCCATACCCTACCGCCATTGGATGCTGTTTGTGTACACTGGACTATTGTTCCTTCAATGTCGCATCACTTCTTCCAAAAAAGAGATTAGGTTACGGTGGCCAGTTGTTGACATCTTTATAGGATTGTTCGGTTCATCAATCCTATGATTAGGCAGCTTCTGTGGTTTGTGGAGCACCGCTTCTCGAATTGTGATGTGACCAGAGAGATTACAACAAATGTTCCTCTTCAACTCTCTGGTAGCCACAATTTGCCAGTCTTGAAATGTCTTATCTTTCAGACAAAGCAGGATGTGACTCTCTGATCGGCTGCCTCTCTAAGCCTATTATGTATCCTTTATCCTTCTCTGTGTTTATCTCTCCCTGACAACCTTTATCTCACTTATTTGTTTTTTCTATAAAATATCAGTTCCTTGTCTACCGAAAATCTTTCAATATTATCGAATACTGGTAATTTTTTGGCAGTTATCACAGGAACATGATGATGAGATCTGTTCTGTTTCATCTTCGTGCAATAAATTAATTTTTCTGTCAAAAACTTTCATTATTTGGAACATTTTTTCAATTCATTGAAATTCAAAGTTTATCCAATTTTTTATTATTGATACATCTGAAACTCCTCTCATTTGTTTTATTCTACACTAATTCCTGTACATTCTACATCTCTAGCAGAGATTTTCAATTGCGTAGATAATTAATATCTTTGTTGAGTATCTGACGCATTCTAGTCATCTTCTGTTTAGAAATCACATTACTCTAATGAAGTGACGTTATTTCCAAGCAAGACTTTCCTTATATTTTATTCATGTGAGGCATCTCTTTGAATTATAAGCTAATCTAATAATTCTCAAAATGTATAGCCACATTTATTGTGGCTTTGTTTGGAGCATTGGGTGGCTCGTTGGAGGAGTGATAAAGCGCCGGTCTGATAACCAGGTGGACCCTGGTTCAAGTATCAAGCGGGGACCAATTTTTGACCACAGCACAATCACATAAATACGGCCACCCCGTCTTTTGGAGGAGACGATAAGCCGTCGGTCCCGACTACCTAAAAGTAGTCGTCATCTATCATCCATCTCATTACCCACGCACAAGCCAATGAGCTCATGTGGCTTCACCCTCATAACAAATTCCTACAAAACAATTCCAAAATTACGTAAATATTCAGAGTTAGTACGGTTCACCTACCTCAGGCTGAGCTGCTTCCTGGTCCCTGCCTGGCGACTCAATAATTTAGCAGGTTCACTGTTTTCTCACTTTTTGTGTTGTTGTTCTGTTTCGGGCTAGTAACTTTGTGAAAGTCACTTCGATGAATTTTTTATATGTTTTACGTAATCTCGCAAACTCCGTACCGAATAGATAGACTGCTCTCAACATTCAACTGAAATTGCGATAATCAAAATGAAATTATTACATGACCTGCTAAGGGTTTTTAGTTATTCTGTTTCTACGCTCCCCTGTTCTCGTATTTCCTCTACAATATTCTTGTTTTACCTATCTTTAGATCTCACATCATTATTAGCTTACCTGGGGAAATTATCATTGAAGTTTCATGCTTCAAGAATTATATAGTGCTGCAGTACTATATTCAGTCTGGAATTTTGAATGATATGATTGACATCTTTCGATTGAATGATTTTATATGGATAAATTAATGTTTTAAGATTCTTCCTGGTAAAATTAATGTATTTCAACTTTTAAATTCTATATTATTAGAACTGTAGTTCAAGTTACTATTCGAATCCCGCTTACGTTACTCTTCAGTCTTCACTTTTTATAGTCATTTAATCAAGGTTTCCAGATACATATCTAACAATTTGGTCATCATTGGTTACTTAAAAATTATTTGCAGGCAAATCGTGAGTTTACTACTTCATCTAATATTGTCAGTTCCAGTTCAATTCATTCACATAAATAATATAAGAATTTCCAATCCTCTGATAGAAAACAAATTAATTCAATGAAAATTCAAGACGATTTTCCAAAGCAGCTAGTGTATGGTCTACAGAAGCTCCCAATTCTATTTGAATCCCTTTCTTCATAGCTTATAGATACAGTTATATCAATCAATTCTGGATAAACTCAATCAAGAGTGTTCAAGACTCAATTTCATGTAGTCTGTAGAACCTGTGAACACAACAGGAAGTTTGGTGGCTAATATGTCTGACGTTCTCTCTGAAACTCATTCGTTGAATATTTCTACTCCTGTCTCGTTATAAAGTCATAAATAATATTCACTATCCCATCACGCTCAATGCATGGTAATGAAGAATGACCTTGGAATGAGCCTGCGTTGCCATCCTCTCGTCTCTGGTTAGTGGCCCCCGAGCTCCTTCTGGTGGGGATGATGGTGGGACGGGTGGCGCGCCTGGTGTGCGTTTCGGGAACTAGAAGTGCTCGGTGGCGGGGTGGCGACGGTTAGGTGGACCGTCGCACGCTCAGTTCTGTGAAAAGAGTGTTGGTGTGCAGTTGATATTATGGTGCTCCAGGTCTTAGACCTTGTGAACTCGGCACACGAGGCTTTTTATGCCGCCGATTGTCCCCCCTCTGGATCTCTAATGTTCACCGACAACTCTCATTACTTGCCAGGTGAGTTCTATTCCAGTTTATCCCCTCTTTGGTTTTCTTGGTTGATCAAGTTTGTAAAAAATATACCGTCATTGATTCAATGAACTTTTTGTTTTAATATGCCTTAATCGAGGTTGAAGTTATTCTAGTATAGGCTACATTCAATTGAACTGGGATATATCCACATTGTTCATACTTATTGATAGTAATTCTATTTAGATGATTGGCGGAATCAAGATTTGATTGGAAATTACCAGATCATACAGTATTTTGATAGCTCTTATATTTTGGAAATAATCGCCTTTCTCATTTCTTTCTCAAGGAAACATGATTAAGATGTTATATTTTCTTACTAATACTCAATACTTGCAGAAATGACGAATATAACAAAAATAATCATAATCCTGGGTGGGTTACGAATAAGAATTCATGGATAAGTAATTGAGGTGATTGATGCATATGGTTATAGTAGACCATTAAATCTATGCATTATTCAACATTTTTTTGGAATATGTTTCCCATTTACCACTTTATTCCTCTTGGGTAGTTAGTGAAGTGTACTCGTCTGACTCATTACACTAGAGAAGTAGAAAAACAGACCGCTCTGTTAACTCTCAAGCTTTCTTATTTATTAGTCCTTCATCTCCAAAATGATATTCCTACATGGAACTTGCAATCACATTCTCAAATATTGGAGAGAATATAGCAAATCAAATTCATCTTTCACCTGCAAAATTCCAAATAGAGAATTCTACTCCAAAAACTTTCCACCGACTTCTTGCGTTTAATATTCAACAGTGTTGAATATAACTTCATGTTGTACCCCTGTATCTCACTCATTTAATTGACTGGGTTGCTTATTGCTTTTGAATCGGTGTAAGTTCTTATAACGGCGGTCACGTGTCAATCGTGTGCTGTGCTTAATTTCTCAGTGGGTGACTGGATCCCTGTAGTTAATCGCAAGTGCCTCCCGCGGGCGATCAAGAGTAGACCTGGGTTGACACCGCGCTGGAGTAAGTATCGGTTCTCAATCGCCACCCCTTATCTCAATCGCCTTCTCAATTATGAACGTCTTTATTGAACTCTTAATTCAAATATTGTCACTTGATGAGTAAATATGCTTGTAAACATGAAACACCGCAGTTGAATAACGCTTGCTTGTTCTTGCACGAATTTAAGATTATGTTGTGAAAAGGTGACGAATACTTTAAATTAATTGATATTTTGTGGATTATGTATGAACTACATTCATTCAAAAGTGCTCTTGAATTTTCAAGCAGAGCTAATGTGATTTCCGAATCAAACCGGTAATTCAATCATTCATTTTAATGCACTCTCCGTAGTAGGGGATCCTTAGATTCAAACAATTATTGAACGTATTTCCTTATAAGAGATTATTGTAAATATTTTGAGGGAATCTTGTTGACATGTAGGCTCTCACTTGGAAGAGTATCGGATACACATGATTCTATTTATAGATGCATAGTTATTCATCGATTTATAGGTTTGTTACGAACATCCTAAGTTTTTATGATTAACAGAAATATCAACGACGATAGTATTGATTTGAGGTGTTGAAAATTATAAACCGAGAGAATAGAAATTGAATTTTTTACCATGAGCTTGTCACAACATTTTGTATGAGTGAGTCAATATTCAATAAAAACAGGAAGTTTCTTAATTTATTGTTTAGCAATAATAACGTTTTAATTGTTTCATTGAATACATTTATGCCTCAGTTTTGAATTGTTAGGAGGCTGACGAAAAACGTTGAATAGAATTCTGCTAGAATCCGCATATTAAAATAATTTCTACAAATATAGTGTCTAGTGACCGTAGTTACTTATCGATCTATATTGCTGTCAATTGAATCAAGTTTCATTTTAAAGCGTTTAAAAACTATGATACATCGATATGAAAAACGTATACTCGACTTTTTGGTATTTTAGGCTTTCAGGGATTGTTGATGGTTGAAAATTCAGTAGACTAATTTTTAGTTGACGTAATTTTTATCCTTGAGCTTTATGATGTTTTGTTGCTATTTTAATACAGTTAGTTTCAACAAATCATCAGACACATCGTGAAACCTGTTTACCTAGTCTTTCAAAGACTAGGATGGACTTCCTCCATCTAAAGCCAATTAATTTCAAAACTTTTATACTTTTTCGCTCAGACGTTGTTCTATTTCAGAACTAGATTCAATCGTTCATTGTTTTTCTCGTATTTTATCTCGTTGATCAGGCAATAGCTCGCGGTTTGGTGAGTTGAGGTGTGAAATACGAAACAGTTTTCCTCATTTGATACATCGAAAAACTTCTACTCACGGTAATTTTTGATTCGAGAATTTAAAGCTATGTTCACGTTTCGTTTTGAACGTTCAAGCATCTTCTAACACCTAATACCATCACGAATAATGGATTCAGAGGCTCCTACGGTCAATAGCCTATATCAATGTTTTTGAGCTCGATTTGGCATCGTGCTCCATTCCAGTCAATATCTGCCGCAATAATATTGATAATATAAGTATAATTTATTGTAGCCCAATAATTGTTAGCTTGATGTCTTACCTTTTTATTTAATGTACCGATGTTGATGTGTTTCATGGATTATTTAACCAATATTTTGTGTCGAATTTTCATAAGCTTTTTTTCTCGATAAAGAAAAATAAATGAATTTTTCCTAGAATATATCAATAAAGCCAAATCCAATAATCAGTAACCAGAATAAAAAGTGTTATAAATGATGAACAACGATCAGCCCAAGTATTTGTATTTTGCATTTGAAAATATAATTTGAACTTCTAGCAATGAATTTGAAAATCAAACGTTCTGAACCTGCATTCTCTTAGACGGTGTTTCAATTATTGTCTACTATGGACTTACCGTCGGTATTGTATTGTGATTACGATTGTGGGGCCGAATGTTTATTTTACTTTGTAATTACTTTTGTATGCCACTGTTGTTTTGTCGACTCGCTCATTAATTCATTATGCAAACGTTTCTGCTTGCGCCCCTGTGCGTGCGCGCGATAGTGGAGTCCATCATTTGCAACACGATAGTGCTACCTAGATAGCTAGGATTACTGCTTTGAAATTTGTTCTTAGCTATTCCACCTTGATTTAGCCACCATTTTTCAACCTGAAGCGACTATAATCAAAGCTATTTTATTATTTTGTCACTGGCGGCTCATACTCACGAAACAGGTTAAGTTCCCGTATCTTTTAATATACAGCACTTTACCTGTTCCGTGGGCACGAGCCGCCAGCGTATTTTGTTGGAATATTCTACTATGGCAATTCTGCCTGTTGTACATTTTCACATCCTTTGTATATTTGAAATGTTTGAATGCTCTTTTGAATTCATAGAATCGTCGTTACGGAGTGAGTGAGCTGGGTAAGCACATAACCCTACTCGCTGTTAATAAACACTTCATGCATTCTATAGAACGAACAGCCACTATCTTGGCAAAAGCTCCTTCAATTAATTCGTATGGCAGCAGCCAAAAAGCTAGGTGGTTTCGTCTTCTCCTTGACCGCTCTAATAGCTGATGTTGTCATTCTGCTAGGCCTAGATTGTTGTTTTAGTAATCAAAAGAATCGATATATGCAATACATCAGCTATTAATAGGTTTTATCTTGTACAAGAAACAGACGAAACCGCCTAACTTTTTGCCGTCAGATATACCAAATTCGTATTTTTCTCTTATGATCACTCTCCACTTTGGCTATCAGTTTCTTACGCTGTTATTAAAATCAATTGCCCTGGAAGTTAGATCTTAGTCTTTTCTAAAAATTATTTTCAAGTCCGACACTTTTCTAGTGATATGTTGCTTTTTCATTACTTTCCAGTATAAGTATATTTCCGTATACTTTCAAGTATTTTGAGTTTTTCTCTAATCCCTCCACCGAAGTATTTTCGTAACAGCTATCTATTAGTCATTATTTCGTATTGGAATACATAATACTCTTACATGACTATTTGAACGATCAGATCCTCACTTTTTTGTTCTTATCTACAGGGTTTCTCATTCCTTCGTTTAAAAATCAATTGAGTTTAATTGTCATTGATTCACTTTCATTTCTGATACAATGACCAAGAGGATTCATCATCTCACGTTGGATCCAAAGTAGAGCTCGATGCGAAAAGCAATCTGTTGATTTGGATTATATTGAACTCATGATATACACTGAGGTGGAGAACCTAATTCGATCGAGGAATTATGTTAATTGGATGGAGTCAACTTGAACGCTTGACGCAAAGAATGAATTTGTCCTTCACGGTAGTCAGCCAGCTCAGCCTATATTATGTTTGTTGCCTGATATGACTCTCTCTTATGTTCTCTTTCTGCCTATGTTGTTCTGCTCTTCCACTTGAAACCTATGTAATTATCCACGAATATACCAATCGAACATTTCCTATAGCACCTTTAGTTTCAGAATCTACAATATTTTAGAATCAGAGCTTTCGATAACATCTATTATAGTTTTGGCGACTCATTCAATTTAGTCCTTAAAGTACCTCGTTGATTAGTAATTTCGCTATCGAAAAATGACTATATATCAATTCTTGGAAGCTTATGAGTAGAAGTTGATAATATTAATTTTACAAAATAAGAATACATTTTACAAAATTCCAAGTTTCAAAATAATAAGTTTCAATATTAATTTATTGATAAATTTCAAATTCTTCTAACGCTTTTTTGGACGAATGAAACCGTCATCTACAAAATATAACATCTGCCGCTATAGTTAAGGAACTTCAAGATTGATCAACTGATTGATTGAGTGATTCAAATTTCACGGATGTTGAGGTGACAAAAAATTGAGGTACAGTAAATTAAAACACAGACAATGTATCATTTACTACAATTTCTATATCATATTATTGAGTAGTATTCTAATTAGAAAGTTGTATTCAAAGGGTCATTGTTGGATGTTTCCAACGTAATAATGATCGTTGTCTTGATATTGTGGAATCGATAAATTATTGGTAAATCAATTCCCATGCTCGCTGTTTCATGAAAAATGTATTATTTCTTAAATAATATAAACATAGGCTATTTTATTGAACTCTTGAGTTTATACTACTTTATAACTGGCCTTGATAGGCTATATACGTATCCAAGATTTGTCTTTCTACTTGTCTTGAGTTCCATGAATTAAAAGGTCTGAAATCAATTCTTCCTCCAAAGCCTTTTAGAAATTATTGAATAATTTTTAATCATCGACAGATATAGCTAATATACAGACGTTCATGAAGGATAGTAATAGATGATTAAAGTTTTATGAATTAAGTCCTATGTTGGAGTTCGATCCTGTCCAAAATTCTCCCACTTTTTAAAAATTGCAAGTGCACATTAAATTGATGTAAGTCTAGTTTCGTGCAACAAAATCATGGTAAGTGATCAATTCTCTCCAAAGTTCATTTATTTCCAATTTTCCAATGTCTGATAGTGTTGGGGAGTTGTGAGGCGCCAGCTTGGGTTGTGAAAGAGACCGAGGTCGAGGCACAGCAGTCGAGTAGCAGGCCGAAAAGTCGTTGAGAAAAGGAGGCGAAGTTAGGAGCGGCAGGTGGCGCGACATCAAACAGGTGGACTCGCTGGTCGCCAGATGATGCGTGGCATGGAGCGTGCCACGGCCTACCAGCTGGTAGTCACTACTACTTACGTGTACCAACAGCATCTTAGCCCGATTATCCGTACATTTTTTCGCTCTCGAAACCGACCCGCCGCTACTAATACCACACTTCTCCATTTTTTTCCCTGTCGGATTCGGTCTACCGTATTAACACGCAAGACGAATGTACATGAACTCCTAAGAAAAAGTTAATAATGTGGAGTACGGTATTTCCAATCTGAAGATTCGGTCTACCTTATTCATGCACAAGACGAATGGAACTCCAATTGCTCCAATTAATGGAACTCTGATGACTACCTGAATTTCTGACAAGAAATTGATATTTTCGAGTACGGTCTCTTTGAGGGAAAAATTTGATGAGTTCAGTTGAGATGAGGAAAAGAGTTTTTTAGTAATACAGTAATACTTGTTCATGTTGGACTTGGTCGTGGTTTCTTTACATCACCTAACCCGGCTGGCAACCTTGTCTAAGCCTGAAGAAATTGATAGTGTCGAACAGATCTACACTTTTGATAATAGTGTAAAACTCTGTTTGTTGTGAATTCTTATTTGATAAAAATCAAATCAGGTTATATATTCTTCACAATCCCCTTATTGGTTTTAAAAGTATAATTTTCTTTGTGCATATTTTAGTTGATTTAATATTTAATAGTTTATTAATATACTTTATTTAATATTCTTAGTTGAGTATCTCTGGTTATTTCCTTTCTTCATTCAGAAATCACGAGTCAGGCTGGTCTCAAGCACCATGAACTGTAATATATGGGCTGTTATTTGTAATATACCTAAAGAAAGACTGCAATATCAATTGCAGTCCAATTGAGACCAATTGAACTGTAGATTCAATATTGTATAATATCGAAAACAATTCTTGAAATGTATTTTTCTTTTTATTATGGAGAAATAACAAAATATCTCATCACATACAATCAATCGCAGAAAAATGTTTCTTGGTTTGAATTTCCATACGTTCGAATAGCGTTTTGTATTGCATTTCAATATGCAACATTGTGTTGTCAAATAGGCAAAAAAGAAAGCCGGTCTTATTGTACGTTTTAAAACTGCAATGTGTAGATCCTATTTGAATCTGTTCGTATTTTGATAGTTTTCGTGTTGTGAGGTTGGCAGGACTGGTTCCAACTGGCCTCATTATCGTTTCAAAGTAGTTTGCGTGCAGCGAAAATGACTAGGCTAGCTGAGAGGCAATAGACGAGAGGCCCTCTACTTCTACTCGGAGTAATGCAATAATTTCAGTTGTTTCCAACGGTGAAGTCACTCGGGAGTCGGGACTCAGTGCTGTATGTGATGGTTGCCGATCCTTTCCCCTCCAAGACTAAATGAAGTAGGCAGATCGCTCACAGTGGCTTGTCCTCGAGCTGATTTTTTTTCAATTTCAATTTATTTATTCACACACACACAAGATACATCAATATAAAGTAACAGTTCACAGATCACATCAATAAAAAAACATTACAATATGAAATAAATAAATTAAATATAAGAACACATTACAGTATTAGAAGGCAATGCAAACAAGTTATGTTGTGAAGAAGGGGTATAGAATCAAAAGTTCTTCCAACTATGGCTATCCATGTCATAGGAAGTCTTTCGATCCTTGGAATTTTTGGGAAGGATTGGGAAAGGGTGTGATAGAGCACAAGTAGGGAAAGCAAGCGCACTAATCAGAAAAGTTAGCTAATTAACTTTAGTACTGACTAACTCACTTTAACTACTAGTTAGTACTGATTGAATCAGTACTGTAGATCACGAGATTGATACCTGCCATTTCTCTCATTACAAAATGTCATTTGAATATTTTTCTCAATCTGCTGTTGAAAACAATAATTCGAGAGTGGAAACGTTACTTAAATGAGTACTAAACTCAATTATTTGAGACTAATATTACTATCATCAATTAATCTCAATACAAATAACATCAACTTATTTTGAACTGGAGTTTTCCTTTTTTTCATGATTCATCGAAATGAGTTTTTACATATTACCATCTCAATTTTAACCCACATCAACTTTTCTAGATATACTCTGATAAATCAGATAAGTCTGATTCGTATGCTACATCGCACTCGTGTACATTTTCAATTGTGGTGTCAATCATTGGCAATTATAAAATTACACAACAATTTTTTATATACAATTAGATATTAATTCTTTTTGGAATTCGAATCAGCTATTCAAACCATGAATATGCAAGTATATCAATGGATTTCAATGAAGTTCAGTGGTAATTTAGATGATGCGTGATATAAAGTTTGCAGACAGAAGTTTGTCATTATTGAAACGTGAAGGGTAATTCATATGAAATATCAAGACTGCTACCAGTTTTTCTTGTTGAATATTTTGATTGATACATGTGATAATGGATACACTCCAATAAAAATATAGGGAAAAAGAGGAATGGTGTTATTTTCTTACTGTGAACTACACTTATTAATCAGAGACGCTTTTGAGACTTTAGACGGGTCTGTCAAGCCATAAGCTACCGTTTCGATATTGAATTACCTCCACACACGCGAAACTTCGAAACATTAGCCACACCTCAAATAATTATTATCCCTAAACTCATCTCTAAGTAGACCACACAAGAAGCAGTAGCTCTGATATTAGGCGGATGATTATAAACGTGTTTTCGCAAGTTCAAGAATCATTTCAGACAATTTCTTGCTATGTTTGGATTCCATATTCCTCATTGGCTACGCTTAGATAGGTATAACACATGTGATATTCTTGATATTCTCATGGAAATTCTTCCCAATATCACCGTGAAGTCGATAAAATGATGCTTCAAAATTTTCACCATGATATTATGTTTGATTTTTTTTACATCGAGCTCTTTTATGCGGGTTACTTTGTTTCTTTTGAATGTTGAATTACAGGAGATACTGGAAACTATCCTCTCTTGTAATCGATGTAATCGATTTTCTTGAATAGATTATTTGTCGATTGAAATGTTCAATTTGCAACAGGAAAGATGGAAACTCAGTACAGATGGAAACTGTCGGGCCTATCAGATCGATGTATTGGGACTTTGTTTATCGTATGGAATCGTGATTCCATCATATTTTTTATCCTACCTGAACAGAAAGGAACATGATCAAGACTTACAGACGCATAATTTTATTGATATTGTATTATTTCATTTTCAAATATTTTTAAGAAACGAGATTTCTTCTTCAGAATAGTTCATTCTAAGGTCTTCTCCGTTGAAATCTTGAATATTTTATTGATAACGAGTTGAACAATAACAACATTGTAGGCTCTAAAGTTCACTAGGCCGTAGTCCGTTTGAGCTGTTGTGGTTTAGGCAATAGTTGGTGCAGTAGCGGGCAACAGCAGACTGAAGAGCATGGAGCAGCCAGCTACAAGACAGCTGTGAGCTCAACACCTGTCTCTGGCATCTCCTTTACACCTGTCCTGTCCTGCTATGCTGTGCTGTGCTGTGTTCAAGACAGACAGGCACGGGCTCACTTATTTCAATAATCCTTTCCAGAGCAGCCCGGATAAATCATCCATGCGTTCCCCTAAAAAATTCGACCGTTGTGGCAGGATTAATGAGTTCATTGAAAAATCATGTGGCTGGTTGGGGTAGCTAGCTGTTCCAATAAATATTCCTCTTTGTAAATTCATCTGTAATGGCACAGTAATGAAGTTGGGGGTCCTCGATGAATTCTGAACCCACCTGTCATTTCTCAATAATTATTTTAGAAATTACCTGATTCGTCCATAGTCTATATTGTCTTATTAATGCGGACAACAGTTTTCACAGGAAAGAGGGTTCAAGACTGCTTGAAATTGAACCAATAGAAATCCAAATAGGCCTATTCACTTTCCAATTCCAAAATAATATTGTTTTTTATCATCTTGATCACTTTTTTCATGTATGTATGTATACAATAAATTCTATTCTCAATCTAAATGAGCTCCTTGTTCATTGTCTAGCAAGATGATTATTTCATTCAACCCGGAATGTACCTAATGCAAAAGAAATAATGTCTAGAGTAGTTCTCTTGCCTTCATTATATGACACAAAAGATTGAATGACACAAAAAAGTAAAAGTTTTGAAACTTGGAAGATACATGAGAATGAAGAAAGACTAATTCCAGAATAAAGCCAATTCATCAATAATTGGATTCCGCTAACAATATAAATGAAAAACCATTTAGGAAGTATCATTTCCTCTCCACATCAATTATTTTACTCTTTTACAATAATTATTCTTCCAACGAATGGCACAAAGAAAATGTGATGACTAATCTAGAGCAAAGATAACAGATTTGGTGGCATTTTTTAAGAACTTTTCACCGACCGGTTATGCTGATGCAAGAGGAGCTCTGACATGACAAGATAATTCAAGTTTTTGTGTGAGTGGTGGCAAGCCTGGTCCGGTGAGCGGACTTTCGGCGTAATTGTGTTGGCGCACCTGGAGAGGGTTGCCGAGGCGGAGTCGGGCTCGGCCAATCACAGGCCAGATTTCCCACGCCGCGCCAAAACTAGTCCAGTCGCAAGAGGGAGATGTACAGCAACTGAAATCTTATTAAAAACACTCTTCATGGACGACTGCTTTTCAACTCGCCGTAAAATCACAGTTTGTCTTTTTTGTTCATTCCAGCTCTACCTACAAGTTTTCTTTCTCATTATCCTGCCCTCAAACTTCAATTAAAATTGAAATTCTCGATGTTTCCAATTTTATCTTTACCATGTTCATTAAGAGTTGGAAAATACATCAATCTAATGAAAACTATAACTTCCGATTGAAAACTTCTCGTCGATCCAATTCGATCGGCCAGTGATTCAATTTTAGCTTTTCGAGATAACCTTATAAGAGGAAAATACTCATCCATGAGTTCATCAAAAGACTATTACACAAACCCTCCTTCATTGCTGCTCAAAATATTCTAAGTAATAGACCCTCAATAGAACCGCTAATATTATAATAAACGGTTTATTCAATTGACTGATCCCGTTTACTTTTCAATTCTTTTTTGGGAAACGTCATGGAAAAATCGACTGCTCATGAGTGCGCACCTCAAAAGGGTTGTTGAAGTATTCATCCTCTGTAATATGTTTCATCCACATTGTTTCAAATTTCAAAATTTTCTATCCTGGGGAAATGTTATCAGTGATTCATCTCCATTTTTATTCTTTCTTATGAAATTATCAATTTCAATGACAGCGTTACAAAATATTGTTTCATTTGTCAATTTTGTAGAGATGGAGAACACCAATCATGTTTATGTTTTGAAATTGAGATATTCTCAGTTGATGGTAACGATCCTAGTCCATCCCAGTACCAGATAAAAGACTGAAACAGAATAATATTCTCCTCAATTTCAACTTTTATTTATTTCTTAGACGTTTTTTCATATAAAATTGTGTTATAACGTTATCTGCAAATGACTGACCTTACTAAGTAAGTTATTAATGATTTACGCAAATTGCTTTTCTAAAATATTTCCCTCTCACTCATGAAACGCTTGAACGATCAGCAATGCTTTTTACAGCCTTGTAGAATGCGCCACATTCTTTGTAAGTGACTTTACTCCCAGAAGACACTTTGCGGTAATTCCATAGTAAGGTACTCGTCATCACAGTAATTAGCAGTGTACTCTGCCACAGCGACTCCCTACTAAACAACGCAATTCCTCGACTGTCATTGGCACAGCCCATTTATAATTAGTTTCACTTACCAGTATATCAAAACTCATAATCTATACTTACATTTACACCCCAACATTCGACATGCCCTGTTTCAAGGTTAGCTGCAGGTTCAAGGTTCCGCAGTATATTAACGCATCATTTCAGTAGATCATAGATTCGTAATATTTCATGACATGATGTAATAGAAAGTCGAACACTCCACTATTTATATGATCTAACAACCTTCCGTATTATATTTTATGAAAATTTTGTAGTCAACAACATGAAGAATCAACCTCCTTATATGGTAGACTAAACTCATGAACTTTCTGATGAATTAGCTCGATTCCTTCAAGTCCTTTCAAGAAAAAACAATCATCCAATAATTCATGCTCAAAAGTAGTTGTTTCGAAGAATTATCAGGAGAATATAGTTCGAAAGAACTTCCAATTTTCGAGAATGATTCTCCATTATTCTTGAAACCTTGTACAATTCATTGTGCGGCTCATGCCCACGAATTAGGTGAAGTGCTGTACAGTGCAGTGAAAGATACGGGCACTTTGTGGGTACGAGCCGCCAGTGATAGTATTACGTAATCATATCGAGATCAATATGATTATGGCTAAATCTGATCAAGAAATTGACAATGAATAATTACTAAAAACATAACTTTTTGAAAATTATCCCTTTCTCCCTTGTTGTTGGAGAACAATCATCAATCCTGATATTTTACACTTTCTAGAAGTTCCTACAAAGACCTACAAAAAAGTGGCACGATGTGCTGAAATATAGTTATCGATCATAAATCTCATACATTTCCTCTTTCCTGCGTTCAAACATCTGTAATTCTGTACCATCCTTAAGCTATTTTATTTAATCTAAACTTTAATCTGTCGCTGGGTTTGCGAGAAAAATTGACTCCGTTCTCATCCTTGGTCAACATAAACCGTTAATTGTGACACTATGTGAACACTGGCTTCCGAGTAATAATAGTGGAGTATTGAATAAGCTGAAGGACTTCAACCTTGCTGCATTCTACGGCCGTCACGAAGCTGCCCGGGGTGGTGTTTGCATTTTAGTGTATAATAGTTATAATTTTTGCAATGAGAAAATTAGAGAGGATATAAAATATTTGTCGATCGAAAAACTATTTGAGTGCGTAGGAATAGAATGGAACTTACAAATTGGAAAAAAGACTCGAGAATGTGTAGTTATAAGTATTTATAGGACTCCTGACAGTGATATTGATGCTTTCTTTCAGAAACTTGATGTTTCTAGAAGAATGATTCTAGAACTGAGTTGATTTTAATGGGAGGAGATTTTAATATTGATGTTTTGAAAAACACCCCCCATACAAACACATTTAAAGACCTGGTTACTTCCTATGGATTTGAGTTATTGTTTGATAGTGTAACTAGAGAGACATCTCATTCAGCGACATGCATAGATAACCTCTGTGAGACCAGATGATACTAGATTTGAAAATATCGGTTCATAAGGCTTTGATAATTAAAATTGATAAAATCTTCTTCGAAAAAAAACAGCAATTCCTCTCTCAGAAAACATCTTACAAAATCTGCTCTCCAACGTTTCTATTACGCCCTCACACTTGTAACTTGGGAGGATTGTTTTGAAAGCCTAAACTGTGAACAATCTTTCAATTCCTTTCTCTCAATTTTCTACAAGATTTTTCTCACAAATTTTCCTCTAAAATGTATTCGAACTGATTACAATAGCAACAAAAAGTGGTTAACGATTGGAATAAAAACGTCTATAGTTGAAAAAAGAGATCTACTAGTAGAGTCTAGAACAAATAGAGACTTATGCCGCGGTTTTCCAAGCACACTCAATGTTGAGGGACCCTCAAATTGTGATGAACAGCTGACATTTTCTATGATAAGTATAGGAAATGTAGTAAAGTGTAGTAAACTTGAGGGTCCCTCAAATTTGAGTGTGCTTGGAAAAACCGGGCATTAGAGTATTTAGAATACTTAAAAAAATACAAAAAATACTAATTGTACAAACAAAAAAATTGTGAATACAAAAAAATACTAAAAAGCCTCAAAAAGAAGTTTCAATGATTTTTATATTAGCACGTGCAAAAATATAAATAAGGGTACATGAAGGTCTAAAGGGATGAAATTGGTTACTCCCATTTAGGTAGCCGTCAGATAGAGCAGTGGCGGTTCCAGACCCGAAAAACTGGGGGGGCAAGGGCTCAAACTCACGAGTGATTTTCTAGGGGGAGGGGGGCTGGAGTTTATAAAAGGATATGTGGCTTACCCCTACTGTGGTTAAAGGATAGGTGCCCTTACCCCTACTCTAGATAGTAGGGTTCCCAGGCGTCTTTTTTCCTTGGGAAAAATTAAAAATATCATGACAAAATAAATAATTAGTCCAACTCAATTTGATTATTTTTCGAGCTAGGTTGAAAATTTTGATGCCTTGAAAACTTGTCCTTATTTTATTTTGAAAAAATAATAGTCTTGAGGTTCAAGAGTAGATAATTTGGCAATAATTTCTACTAACAACTATTGAATTGAATCCAATAGTTTCATACTACGGCACACAGTGTTTCAGAAGGATGCGCAATACTTCTCAGACTGTTTCCTTATACCAAGTAGAGAAAAAAGTACCATGGAATATAGGTACCCTCGAAAATGCTTTGTTATCGAGATAACAATGGAGAGAAATTGAAATTTTTCAGAAAGTATTGTTTTTAGAGGTTTTATTCAAGTTATAAAATTATTTATTACCATGTCAAATTACGACGTGATAAACTCAATCAAATTTTAAAATTGCGACTTTACAGTAAGTTTTCACCTGTTCAATGTTTTGTCTCCTTTTGATCGCGATTTCTGAGATCTAGGTAAAATTTACACAATCAACGCTATTCAACTATCTCTTCAGAATATCTTCTGATTCTCTTCAACTTCTATCAATATTGAAAATAAAAAATTATGGTAGCATATTTGCTCTATTATCTCAATAACGATTCAAGTTAAAAACTCCTCATAAAACAGCCATTGAATTCCTCATATTCACAACTCCATTTCACATGGGAATTAATAATTTTAGAATCTGAATAAAGCCAGTGAAAAAATAGAAAAAATTAATATTTCTTGAAACATTTAAATTGTTATCAAAGCGGTAGCGTTTTTGGTGATATGTCCCACGAAACGTTTTCCTCTACTTGTTGTAAAGAAACAAGTATCTTAAGAAGTATTGCACATTCCTTCTGGAACACTCTGTGTAGTATGAAAAATTTGGAATTAACTCAATAGTTGGTAAAACTTATTGCCAAACTATCTACTTTTGAACCTCAAGACTACATTTTTAAATAAAATAAAGCCAGGTTTGCAAGGCATTAAGATTTTCAACTTCAAAAAAATCATCAAATTAAGTTAGACTGATTACCGGTATTAACTTTGTAATGATATTTTAGATATGATATGATCTTCATTGATATGATATGATTGGAGGACTCAATAACCTTAATTATATTCATGGAAGACATCGGCAAGCTTCTTTGACTGAAGTAGCCTGCCAAACTATAACATGAGTGAGGATTTTCAATTAGGCTTAGAAAGTCCATATGAACTTCCAATAACAGATATTATCTATTCTATAAACCATTAAATTATTTTTTATGATTTTAGTCCACCCTAAATCAATTATTTTAGAAATAATTATATTATGTGCGTCTAACTAGAAAAAAATTGGAAAAATTCCCATGAAAACTGGGGGGGCAGCTGACCACCCAGCCCACCCCTGGAACCGCCACTGAGATAGAGCTGTCAATGGAGAATGAAGAAATCACTAACCCTATCATAGTGGCTCAAACTCTCAATAATTTTTTCATATCAGTAGGCCATGGCGGAGATACACAAGATCCAACCCATCTATGAAATCAACTAATTCCCAAGTCAGGCAGTACTGATACCTAAGAGTCCCAATTCAATTTTTCTGCAGTTTCAGAAAGTGATATTATAGGAATTATTAATAATCTTCAAACATCAGTTGCAGGTGGATGGGATGGAATCTCACCCAAAGTAGTGAAGGCAACTTCTTCATTGTCAAGCAGACCACTTACACACATAACAAACCTGGTTTTTCATTAAGGAGTTTTCCCAGAAAAACTTAAATTTTCCATAATTAAACTTGTTTTTAAAAAAGGGAGCCGTTCTTGTCATGAAAACTACCGCACTATAGCTCTCCAAACTAATTTTTCAAAAATTTTTGAACGTGCAGTTTTTCTTTAGTTAAGCAAATACTTTGAAAGTAACAACTTACTCTACAATTTACAGTTTAGTTTCAGGAAAAATAAGTCGACAAAACAGGCAATTTTTGAAGTTGTTGAAAGCAATCTTAGGCTGAGGCCGCACTGTCGGTGGGTAGAGCCTGGAGGGTGGAGGGTAGTTGGTAAATCTATAGAACATACACACCATCCACAGTAATACATCGTATGAATGGTATGTGTTCAGCCGCCATCTTGAAATTCTTAAATATGGACAACATAACCTCAAAAACAGTATGACGTCATACCATTCATACTATGTATTACTGTGGATGGTGTGTATGTTGTATAGATTTACCAACCACCCTCCACCATTCAGCCTCTACCCACCGGCAGTACAGCCTCAGCCTCAGGGCACTGGATGGATCGCGGAGGGTTGTTGGCATTTTCTATGTCCTATGATAGGGTAAATCACAGTCTCTTGTTGAGGAAACTTGCTCTCTGTGGCATTTCAGCAGAGCGTTAAATATTTTAAATCTTATTTGACAGGGAGGCACCGATCAGTTAGAGTAGTGGACAAATACGGTTTTAATGTGGATTCAGACTGGCTCCCACAGCCTCATGGAATTCCTCAGGGAACAATAATGGGTCCAATTCTATTCAATGTATACATGAACGATCTTCCCAATAATATCGACTCAAAAGTAATTTTATTTGCAGATGACACTACAGTGCTTGTTGAGGGATCGGAATAGAACATACAGTTGAAGACCCAAAAAGAGATTTCGGATTTGACTGGGTGGCTGAGGGGAAATTATTTACAGCTCAATGTAGAAAGAACTGAAATTTTCAGCGCGCAGTCAAGCTAGAGGAATTACCACACATCCCTTAGATTTGAATAATCAGGCAATGGTGACAAAGTTTCTTGGAGTTCAACTGCAGAATGATGGGAGATGGGGTGATCAAGTGCAGCAACTCTTACGCAAATTGTCTGCTATCCTGTTCTCGCTGAGGTGTGTTAGGGGAGCAGTGGGCGTCAAATCCCTGCCAGCAATCTATCATGGATACCTAATGTCTGTCATTCGTTATAGTCTGATATTCTGGGGTGGCTATAATACTCACCTTGTCGTGGTTTTCAGGTAGCAGAAAAAGGCCCTGAGAATCATGTACGGCCCAAGTTCCAGGGCATCATGCAGACCATGTTTTGTGAGAGAGAAATTGTTAACTTTACCAGCTCTCTATTTCATTGGAATTTTAACTTATGTAGAGAAAAGTTGGAGCACATTTTCTCCGGACGTGCTTGAACATCCCTACAACACTAGGAACGGTGATTCAACCCCTACCTATCCAAGGCATAGATTGGCACTTTTGGAAAAAGGTCCCTATTACAGTGCAATAAAAAATTATTAACAATCTCCCGTTGAATTTCCAAATTATCCGAAATTATCAAATCAGTAAAAGAAGTTCTATTATATAAGGGGAGCTCCATACACTGTTCAGGAGTGTTATGAAATGTAAGAAAATGAGAGATGAATTTAATGTATGATGAGAAATTTTTTTGATGTCATGTTGTATTGGGTGGTATTCCTGTGTTTTTTATTTATGAATAACTTTTTTGAAATTTGACGCATTCAATGTTGTTGAGCTCATGCTCATATATTGTACAACTTTGCGAATAAAGAATGTTTGATTTGATTTGATTTGAATCACTAATTCCTATAATCATCGCTTGCTGTTGCAAAGTTTTATCGCCCTAATTGGGCATCCAACTCTTCTGAAATGGATAATATATTTCCAAGGTATCTCTTCATTAGTTTACTGTGAGCCTGAATCAACCGACTTCCAAATGATCATAGTCTCTAACAATCTTGAAATGATTAATTCAAGGTTTATTATTGAATTGTAGATTTTGGGATTAAATTTAATTGTCCCTGGCGGTGACTTTCTCTAATGTTGAAGGTTCGTATCATAGCTGGTGCGTGAACTGGCTTGGAATGATTCTTTAGTGCGCAGGTTTGAGAATAGAGAAACGCCTGCCAAAGGGTGAGTGGGTGGAAGTGTTTTCTCCCCATTCGGCCAAATTTCTGAACTTGCGCCGTGCTAGATAGTTGGATTAATTTCTAGACTTCTATTATCAAAAAAGTTTTCTATTCCCATCGCACCCCCTCACAAGATCAATCAACTATTAACCCTGATTAATTTTGATTCGAAACCAAACCGTAGTAATTTCCACCGGAATCTGCTCCTGAGTACCATTTATTTTTAGAAGAAAACTTCTATTAACATCGCACCCCTTCATAGGATCAATCAACTACCAACCCTAAATAATCTTGATTAGAAAACATAGCATAGTAATTCTCACCGGAAAGTGTTTTCAAAGTATCATCTATTTTCAACTTTATTCCATGAGTACAATACATGAGACTAATAGCTTTTGGCGAATGTCCCTTCTGGGAAAACCTCAAGATTCAAGAGAACATTTTTTCTATTCTCCATGATGAAGAACTTTTCCATAATTGAATTCGTTTTCAAATGAACATTTAATTCATTTCATTTAATTATGGGCTTTTGAATAATTTTTTCAAAACTCACTCGACTCATCAAGAATGTATGAAATTGAAAAGATTCGAAGCACATCTGAAATAGAAATATTATGGCTTCAATTATTGATTTCTCCGAAAGCACAAATATGATGCAGGATTTGATCCAGATTCAGATGGATGTTGTGCTACTGAGAACTTTTATTCCTCTATGAAGAGAACTTACTCTTGTCATAAATTGATAACGATGCATCGTGCAATCGTGCATGATCCTTAATTAAGATTTCAAATTATTCATTAGATTTTTCTCCACATGAAGGTTAGTGCAATAGAGCGGTGAACTCGATGAGCATGTGTGATGAAACTGTTAACTAGGTTAATATCGAGTGAGGCGGGGTCCTTAGCAAAACACTCAAGGTGAGCCCAATTTAACGAGTGAAATCAAAGCTAGCTAGCCTGGTTATCTGTGAGCACTGTACCATTCTGCGGTTTTTGGTGAGTGTACTCATGTGAATGTGAAGAAATAATGTTATCTCACCGGATATCCTGTGCTGTGCAGTGAGTGCGTTGCGCTGCGGCTAGAGGCCTCTTTCCTGGTCTAGCGAAACCGAAAGTGATTGTGATGCGCATTGAGAGTTCAATGCTTTATTTCAATGTGAAATTTGCAAATTGAATACAATTAAAATCTGAATAATACTGTAAACTTGAAGAAGTTCAGTAGCTAGGAAATTTCCAACGGAGAAGCTAGTAAACATCTTGATATTTGCCGGCCGGGTTGGCCGAGTGGTCTGGGGCGTTACAACCTTCAGTCCGCTAGCGCTACCCGGTCGTGGATTCGAATCCCACCAGAGGCATGGTCGTTTATGCACCTCATAAATCATCCTCGCACACTCAAAAAATATGTGATGGACATCACTGATAGTGATCATCAAGGCAAAGATTGATGACATTGATTGAAAGATGGATGAAGACGATTATTATTGTTTACATTGGCTAATTGTATTATTAGATTGTAATTGTCCAATTGTTTTTTGTTGTAATTCAATTGTTTAAGAACGTATATATACGAGTATATAATGCAATTTAACCCATGCCAGCTCACCCTCTCAATTTCAGTGTTCGCTCAACTTTGAAACCTCTTTGCAAGCCTGAAAGGACACTTTATCAGTTATCCTCTCTCTAGTTCAACCTTTACATACTTAATGTGCAACTAGACTGCGAATTCTCCCTGAAACTTCCAGCTATTTGAGAATAGATTCTCAAGACTAGAGCAAAGAATATGGAGATATACTTTATATTCACTTACCAGAGACAGTATTTTTTGTAGAATATATGTGTTTCAAAAGCATATGATTAATTATTACTGTTGTCACGTTAGTAAAATGCAATAATAATTGTTCGAATATTTGTACAATGAGTCCCATTGATTCACTTCACCCGTAATAAGTCATGTACAGAAATGTCCCACTTTTTTTTAAGTATTTAATTCTACTTGTACGTTGGTAATGGAAAGTGATGGGTGATTTATGAGTTGAAAAAACGACCATGCCTCTGGTGGGATTCGAACCCACGACCGGGTAGCGTTAGCGGACTGAAGGTTGTAACGCCCCAGTCAACTCGGTCAACCCGGTCGGCTAAATGCCAATGATGGTTGTTCGTAGTTTGATTTGAAAGTTTGTCATGTACTAATATTGAATTTATTTTGTCTGTTGCAGGTGGTTACAGCCAGCTGAGGAGTCCCGTATGTGATAGTAGGGAAGAGGCTTCTCCACCACCTTCAACGGGACTTCCTCCCGGACCACCTTTCCTACCTTTAAGGAATCATTCCTCAATATACCACCATATAAAAGAAAGTGAGTTATCATTGTTTATCACCACCATTCAAGGTCGGCTCTATCATTAACTCATTATCAAATATTCTAATGTAGTGATATTATTTAATGTTCAATATTCCAATGTAATAATATTCTAACTGTTCTAATGTAATAACAGAAATGATATACGAATGTAATGATAGTTTCATCGCAGAAATAAGTTGGAGGGGACTTCAAATTTGAGATGACTGTATAGATTGAGATGAAAATTTTGTTATTATTTCCCAGTAAAAATTTTACAGTAGAATAAGATAAGATATTTTAAGGAAATGAAGCAAAATTGCAATGAATTTTATGATAAAATGCTTCCAATATTTGATCCCTTTTCATGAAAATACTCATGACTCTTATAGTTCGAGGAAAATTGAGTAGCCTACTGGAAACTATCAAACGTGCTGAGGAACTTTCTTAACCTTCAAGTCAGTAAATATTCAACCATATATGAGTTTTTTGGAGAATTTATCATAATAAATTATTCTAGTCATTGATAGTTTAGATGAAATAAGCAATGTTTTGTTCTAATTTTGCTATAGGATAATTATGCTATAGGCTATGTTTGCTACACTCTTCCATAACTCCAATATAAATTTTTGTATTTTTTGAA
Organism: Sogatella furcifera; assembly: GCA_017141385.1. NCBI lineage: Eukaryota > Metazoa > Arthropoda > Insecta > Hemiptera > Delphacidae > Sogatella > Sogatella furcifera. Next base: position 31,537,544 of record CM029550.1, read on the forward strand.
GGCTTAGATAGAAGCGAAGGTTGTAGAAGCGAAGGTAACCTTTTCTCATGAATATCATCACTTAGAAAAGCGATTAATAAATGATATTTAGAAAAAACTTTACTTTGTAAAATTTCACTTATATTATTCAATATATTTGAGAAATAATCAGCCGATGATGTGTTAGTAATTATATGGAACCATAGTCCTGTAACACAAGTATAAAGTGATGTTTGGAAAGTCAACTTTTTGTTCTAATTATGAAGAGTTTCTTCTATTAGTCTACTGATTCTCTGCCACTACAATTTTGAAATAAAACACTGAGAGAGATTGTCAATTTAATCAGTTCCTTTCTACAAATTCTATTGAAATATTTTATGTAAACCCACTAAATATATCAATAAAGGATAGTTTTTCATAGGTAATTTCCATAGAAATTCAATAATTTATGTTTTGTTTCATGACAATTCATTCAACAAATCTTCTAATTGCAGGTGGCTATACACAACAGTTAGGAGAATCGTCGTTGGGCGGCGGAGATGGAGGAGGTAGCGGAGGCGGGGGAGGGGGAGGCAGTGGTACCCCCGGTGAGGAGAACAGCTACATCAGCACACAAAGCAACAACCCCTATGAGACTGACTCCGAGTACCACTCGCTGGACAGCAACCACCACCCATCCGGCTACTTAGAGAGCTCACCCGAATTCTACTCCACATTACCGCCTCCCACCCATCAAATGCTAGATATCAAGTATCCCGCGCCGGTCCAGTACTCGAAAAACTATCCTAGGACAGGTAACAACACTCATTAAACATTCATTTTCTGAAATACTCAATTCATTGTCTAGAGATAAAGACTCATGCTTATCTGATGAATTAAAAATCCATATTTAGTATAATCTATCCAAGCATAGAAAATATTCCAGCAATATGGGAAAAACGACTCCAGCTCGGTCAATATTGGTTCAAAAAATTTTAATTTGGTCTGAAATTGTAGATCAGAATGTTTCCTACAATATATGATTCCAACGTTTTAAACTAATATAAATCGAGCTGGAGTCATTTTCTCATCTTGCCAAAATGTCTTCTTTGCTTGGACAAACTGTAGCTTATTCTATTATGCATTTTATAAGCATTATCAGCCGGTCACACACCGAGGATTGCCTGATGTCTCGAGCCTCAGGTTTTAGAATTTGTCTCTATAATGACAAAAATAATGTTGATAGAACAAGATCATTCAATGTACGTTTTCCCAAGACAAATTTTTAAACATGTGGTTTAAACATCAGACAACACTCGTGTAAGCAGGCTTTAGTACAGAAAAATGTAGTCTTCATTGATTCTTAACTCATTGCAATACTCTCTACTCTGTACATTTCTACATTCTGGAAGTCAAGAAAACGAAAATATTCAATTTTTCAAAATGAAATTTCATTACACTTTTTGTCGTCGCCCTTATTGCTACAAACTGTTTTTGACAATTCCTGCTTGGTTATAGTCTGTTACCGTTGATGAGTGTCTTGTATTTTATGGATTTCCACAGCAGATTTCAGGGGTGAACCTAAACCTTTTTGAGGGAGGATTAGGATATAACTTTTTTGGGAGGGGATATACTCCTTGGTTCATCGAATACCTCGCATATACATTTACAATTCAAAATGCAATACATGTTCAACACTTTTCTTGAAGAATATCTGGGGGATATTATATACCTCAATCCTCGCAGGTTTGCTCATGGTAGAGGTTATGCGGCCAATCATTCATAGCGCATCACGCCTACCTTCTCCAAATATTCCAACAAAAAATGGATCTAAATTGTTACTGTGCAAAAGCTGGTGAACTCTTTTCAATATTCATCCAACAATAGGGAACTTGCTCGTTGCTCGCATATAAGAATTAATCTGATATACAAGCTGCTTAAAGCTTATCTATGCCAGACTTACTGTAATGAATATGTTATTTGAAGGAGTTCATCAACCGTAACTCTGGTATCATTACTTCTACTTCTACTTAAAGTATCTATCCCACTTTCAAGAACTATCCTTTGCTTTCCAAGTATAGGAACTCAAAAAACCCAAGTGCAAAATTCTGGAAATGATTTTCTTGTTTGTTGTCAGGCGGCAACTAAGCTGAACATCATTTCTGGAGATGTATGATAGTTTTTCAATGTTGCTGGTCGCCCTTCTTTTCCAGTGCACTTTCTCTGTCTCTGTTTGGGCTGTCTGTTGTTGCCGTGGGGTCAGCAACGTGGGAAACTCTTTGTTCTATTCACTGCCTTCATGCCACTCCATTATTTCGCGGTTCGCTGCACATCCATCCATCCACTCATAGAAGCTACATTACATTACATGAACGCCATCTTGCCGTGTCATATCTTTTCTTTTGCACAAATGTGCTCTCTTCGTACACCTTGACATTAAATTAAACTCCGGTCACATCAACAGTATCTATAGAAAATTCAAAAAATCAAACAATTGGTGTGAAAATGTTGGTGGATAAAATACTCGTATTTGCACTGTAGGCTACTGCTAAGCATCGTGAAAAAATCTGCCATATTGCTTGCTTTCAGCAGACTTCTAATATTTTATTGGAATTGAAATACTGTGCACCAAACTTATGTGGAACTACTTTTATTTTTTCAATCAATTGTTCTATCCTCAGAGTGATATTGTCAATTCCATGAAAGTCCATTTGAGTTAATAGACGTGAGATTATCTCATTTTAATTCAAAGTCAATATGTATATCATCGCGTTGGTTTTTAGGCATAATAATTGGTTGGTTTTTAGCAGTATAATTACCGTACTTTTTAATGAAAAGTGAGAGCCAAGTTGAATCTGATCTGATAAAAAAATAATATGAGTATTCATTCATGTATCAATTTTAAATTATTGTAAAATAAAATTAATTTTTTATGTTCCAGGACGATATCCCCACCACCATGAAGTGTTCTCAGAGACGTACAACTCGCCGTACGACACGTTCCAGACGGTGCCAAATGGCGCCGGCGACGGCTGGGGAGGCAGCGGCGACCTCTCAGTGGGCGGCGGATCGGGGGGAGCTCCTCACATGACACACCCCGCCTTCCTGCATTCGGGCCGCGAGGCGCTGCCACCGCACGGCTACCACTCGGCCGCGCCCGACACCAAACCCCTCCTGCAACCCGCTATGCTACCTGGATACTCAGGTAAACAATACACATTGGATATCACTATTATAACATTACATACATACACAATTACACATTGAGTGAAACAGATTATCATTATAGTCTGTCCAAGACATTCTGTCAAGATGGGAAAATTATTCCAGCTCGGTCAATATTGGTTCAGAAATATAAATTTTGTCTCAAATTGTAGATCAGAATTTTTCCCTTAATTTGAGTCCAAATTTATAATTTTTAAATCAATATTGACCGAGCTGGGGTCATATTGCCATCTTGTCAGAATGTCTTCTTTGCCTAGACAGACTATAGTTTATCCAGCAAACAGTCGCATCAAATTGCTGGGTCAGGCGAAAGTCGCGCATATTTCAAACAAACAGATAATGCCAGAAAGTGCGTCTGGTCACCTCTTATAACATTTCTCCCACCTATTTTGGAGCAGAATTCAGCTACAAAAATCTGGGACAGTTTGCTGCTCATCTGGCTTTAGCCTCAAAAAAATAATTAAATCACAGAAAACAGAAGGAAAATGATAGGCAATTTTGGAGTTCAAACAGTATGAAAATAAGCACAGATGGTTCATGTTGAGAAAACTCATAGATAGATCAAGGAGGTTCATACCTAACCTCCTTGAGATAGATAGATAGATAAAATGCCTTCATTCATTAATTGAATTGCCTGTATCATTGATTAGAAGAGATAAAGTTATTGGGGACAGGTGAGGGAGAATGGAAATTGTCGTAAATAATAAGTCAACTATATTGACTAAATTTGTTGGACTCTAATTGAGGAAAGTTGAGTATAGTAGATATTGAATGCATATAAATGCGATTTAGTTGAATGTGTCATTGGAAACAACCCACTATGATCAGCGCATGCTCTGAATGGAAAAACATTGGACAGTGTATCTAATGAAATTTCAACAGATATTTTCAGAACAGATTTCTTCTTTATTAGATTATTGTTCAATTCGTTACTAACCGATATTTGTGTTATTTTCAGGATCCGGCCCCTGCTTCACAGGCTCTGGTCCCATCCAGCTGTGGCAATTCCTGCTGGAGCTGTTGACTGACAAGACTTGCCAGAGTTTCATTTCGTGGACGGGCGACGGCTGGGAGTTCAAGTTGACCGATCCTGATGAAGTGGCCCGGCGGTGGGGAATCAGAAAGAACAAACCAAAAATGAACTACGAGAAACTCAGTCGTGGATTACGTTACTACTACGATAAGAACATAATCCATAAAACCGCTGGCAAGAGATATGTTTACCGATTCGTCTGTGATCTACAAGCACTTCTTGGGTATGTTTCACCTCCATTTTCATCGTTAAAAAATTTTGCTTCAGTCGCTACAATATTAGAATCCACTAATAAACAATGTTAAAATCCCTTCTTGATATTGAATACAAATTGCATTTGCTATTGCCTAACATTAAATGTTCCTTTTCTAATACATCTTGTTTACATAGGTTCTTTGTAGTGTTCTTAAATGTCACGTATTTCTTGGATATTGAGATGTTAATGTAATATTTTGTATCTTGAATTTAGTTTTCACGATTCGTATTCTTATGAAATTCAACATAGAAAAGAAAAATTACTTCCTATCTCATGAACTTTTTCTCTGTTGGTTCATTTCTTATATCTGCCAAAATAGTTTTTATCGTTGATTAATGCTAGTTTAGATGATAGATACTCTTGAAATTAAATGTTTTGAATAGAATGAAAATTTTAATAAATTTTCATCTCACAATGAATGAAATGTTTTAGTCCATGCTAAATAACCTCACAATGTAAGCTCTAAATCAAGAGTATATAATTATCAAATTATTATATTATTTCAGAGACACATTAATTTCAACTATGGTATCGATAATCTTGATAAAACTTTATCATTTCAGCATTTTTTTAAATTTCTCTGTATAAATGCTGATCAACACTTGTGTTGATTTTGGTATGGAGTCTGCTTGAAGCATTCAATTTGGCATTAGTTATCAGTTGTTTATTTTGCGCAGGTGCAGTCCGGAAGAGTTGCACTCAATAGTGGACCTGAAGCCGGACAAAAAGGAGGACGATTGAACGATGCGACTGGTGCTCAGCTGGAAGGTGTTTCATCGTTGGTTATAATCAAAAAATGTCTCGCGAACGAGAGCCGATTTCCTGCACACTTTTCTCTGACGCTGTGATTCGAACTGAACGTCTTCCTTCTGAAAAACCACACGTCCGTGCTCAGTGAACCTTTCTTATTGTCACTACTTGGAAACGTGCTTACATAGGATAATTCGTTAGTCGATCTCTCGACAAATTTTCCTCATCGTTGACGGAGAGGCCCTCTCAAACAACATTTTCTAAAGTTGATCGATGAATTATTGTAACGAATTGAGAAAAAACAGTAACGATGACTTCACCTGTCAATCAAGTGCCTTTGTGTTGTATTTGTAAATATATACATGATGTAAATAACATTGAAAATATATGAATATAGATATAACTTGAAAAACGTTTTGAGAGACTTATTGAACTTGGAACTAATGAAATATATTTTGTGATTTTATATTATATTTAAGTACTGGAATTTATATACTAGCTTTTTTATTATTGTAATTAGAAGTGTTATCCGTTTCTACTTTTTGGCCCATAGTTGTTTTTTAAACTATCAGAGCGTTGTTTAAAGCATTTTATATAATGATGACGAGATTATTTGTTATGGATGTTTAGTTTAGTACAATTCTTTTGTTTCATTTGAAAATTTCTGGAAATTTCCAAGAAATCTAAGCGTATTATAAGAATTGCATGCTATTCCCTCAATCAAGTTCAAAAAAGTAAATTAAAATTTTGAGTAACTTCCGTTGTTATATGAGTCTATTAATAGGGTCCTAACGACTCTCTCGTCTGTGATTTAAATCGCTTTAACAGAAGAAACACTCTGCCTAAACTTGAGAAAATTCACTTGGTTATTCCATAATTTTTCTGTGAACTTCCTTAAAATGTATTCTATTTCCTTCAAATATATGATATTTATAGTTGGTATCAGCCTGTAATGGTATATTATGGAGTAGTATGGAGTAACCTGTTCAGGGTGTTTCATTAAGGACGCAACCCATTACTACCAAATTCGTACACTTGGGTTAGCGTCCTTAATGAAACACCCTGTATTACTCTTGTTTTACGAATCGAGTCTGAAAAGAATATTGATATTCTAGAAAATGAAGGTATGGAAGATAGGAAATAGATAAAAAATTGTATAAAACATATTGATCGTTGATGGAATCAAATATCAAACCGGTTCCCAGTATCTTGTAATATTTTACGTTCAATTAGCCAATAGAATTACCAGCCTGCAATTTTCAAGTCATGTATAATCTAGGATCAAACAGATAATCTCATCAGCTACTATTCTCCCCTCTGTATTCTGTATAATATGATAGAATAATAATCATTCTGGAACTCAACAACCGATTTATTTTTCCGTTAAAAAAGTAGAACGGTAGGTGGTTTGTTATTTGATCATAATGATTATTATTTTCACAAGAATACTACCTTTCTAATTCGCCATTTTCAAGAGCTAGAAATGTTGAATTCCATTTGATCATTTATTTCAATTATGAAGTAATTTCTTCTTAAAACTGACAAATATTTCCCTCATCCATATCTTCATTTGAAATTGAGAGCCTTTGTTCCCACTGGCGGCTCGTGCCCATGGAACAGGTGAAGTACTGTACAGTACAAGATACGGGCACTTCACCTGTTTTGTGCAATATCAATTCATTATTCGTATTTCTAAATCAATATGTCATAATTAATAATTAGCAAACTTGAAATTTTTTCAATTCTATCCAATAAAATTACAATTTTTTAACGCAGCAATTAATTGAGATAAAAATTGCACATTTGAAATCTTGAAGGTTAGCTGAGATTAGCTTGCATGGCGTTTCATCGATATTATAGGCAATAGATTTATTTATCAAGCTCTCTTTCTTTCTCAAATGGGCAAAAACATAATTGTCCTTTCTCGCTATTGATCTCATCTTATTTGGAACGATCATAATAAGGGATGTTAACTATTTATTTTAATTTATAATTGCGTTCAAAAATAAAATATAATTTCACTTCAATATATTTTTTGTAGAGAGCAATGAGAGATCAATTTTGAACTATTGATGATTATCTTTGAATGGCCTGTATTGTTCGTGATTTGAATACACCTAAACTTGATTGTTTGAATAAATTCCTCAAGAAAGTAATTAAAATCATAATTCATATTCAGTATAAGATATGACTACATAAGCAATCACCTTATTCTTCATTTTTGGATTCAAACGTTCCGCTCCTGATATCCAGTTAGTATTCAATGAAATAATTAATAACTCAATAAATATTTGAATAGATATTTTTTTGAGAAGCTGTATCAACATTATACATTCTAAACTTGACTTTTTGCTGCTTTTTCTTGAGAAAATTCCAGTAACTTTCAAGTCAAGAATAATTGAGAAATTAAGCAATCAAAATACCTGACAAGTAGCCTACATAATTTATGTAACATGAAAATTTCAAAAATTATAAAAATATTCGACAGACTTGAGTTGATGACATTCATATTGGTTTCGAAAAAGTAGTTTACACGTTTTCTAGAGCCGTGATCAACTATACTTCTCACATAAACTTATTAACATTCAATAAAGGAGGTCTAGACTTCAAAAATCGACGATAGTTCTGGAAGGTAATTTGAAAGAATTTGACAATGGAAAAATATTGCTTGTCACTTACATTTTGTTACATGAAATTTTGACACCAAAGGAATGTTGATATTGTGTTTGTAAAGCAGTACGTATGTTAATGATATTATAATAAAATGATCTTGTAAAGTAGCTGAATAATGTTCCAAATATTATTCTGAGACTCAGTAGATAGGTATCGTTATCTCTATTTTGTAAATAGTTTTATTAAATAAATACCTTCACTGAAGGAAACTTACTGTCACACAGAAAATAATAAATATTGTGAATAGTTTTTGATTACATTTTGTCAATTCTCATTGAATTTATGTAATTTCGAATAAATAAAGAATTATGACGTTTTGTAATATCGATTATTCTTTGATCGAACCTCCATCTTCAACTTCATCGTGAAGCATTATTATTAAGCCGCGTATCGACAGTCCGAGGCATGTGCCGCGAATGCCTCAAGGTACAGTCTGTTCTCGCAAAGAAGAGTCTTGCTACTACTACTAGTCTACTATCTACTCCAGTCTCCAGCTCGGTCAATATTGGTTCAAACATTATTGATCTGGTCTCAATTATAGGAAACATTTCAGTCTTCAATTCAAGACCAAATCAATAATTTTTGAACCAATATTGACCGAGCTGGAGAGTGGAGTAAAGCCACGTATTGACAATCCGAGGCATGTGCCACACATGCCTCGGACTGTCGATACCGGGTTTGCTAGCAGCCAGGCAAACGCGGCACACAATTCGCAGCAAGCAGTGCCTGTTGCCTCGCAACGCACAACGAACAATTCTACAAACTAACCTCAAAATTGTACCCCATTCTTTTGCATTTTTGTGATTGAGAATTCTATTTGGATGCAGAAGGTTCTAATAGGCAATAATAAACATTGCCTTGAATATTTATCTACTGATTGAGCACAAACTAACCTCCAAAGTCCAAATTATCAATTGTCGGAGCTTAGTTGCTTTGTCTCCCGCTTGATGGTGCTAGTCAATTTGTTCGCGTGCTCGCATTTTTGGTTACAAAAATTGCAGATCTCACATATATGCCTCAGCCATGAGTTCATACTTTTTCGCCACACTGGTATGAAATGGACTGTTTTACATGCTTTATACGGAGGCCGAAAACGCTCGTTTTCAGGCGAGGTCGCCAGGAACTCGCCGGGAAAATGCGTTTTTCGGCCCTAGGGCGGTAAAATAACCTTGAATGTCAGCTGACTGAAGGTCGTTGTCGATGTAAGGGTTAGTCGATCAATAGGTAGCATCCCGGTTTGATTGCATTAAATGTCAGCTGTTTTGGGAGTCAATGTCGACATATCTGTATTTCAATGTAAAGGTAGTCTCTCACCTGTTATTTTTATTGGTAAGATCCCTTGTCAAGAGAACTGAACGTTGAAAGTTTTCACATAAATCAGTAGTTGAATAATAAAGGAAAACTGCTTCAATAACTAATACTTCAACTTTGATAAGATTAAAAATGTTTGTATTGATTAACTGTTGAATAATGATTAACGTGAAATCCATGTTTGAACAATATTATTGTTGTCAGACTCTGTGTTACTTTGTCTAGCAGGTTAGCCAGCGCCATCTAGCGGATAATGCAACTAGACTAAGCTTCTCTGTTAGCCAATATCTGTCGAAAATCAACAACTTTGAATTAATATTGTACAATTTAGGATGATTGTACAAAAATTATCTTGGGCTTAAACGTTTCTTGACTAAGAAAATCGAATACACTGATAGTTATAAAGTAATATTCAGTCAGTAAATCAATAAACTATTGACGCAAAGTTTCAATAGCAAGCAGATGGTACCTACTCCAAATTCAGTATAGGCGAAGATAGCATAATAAGGTTACTGGTCTAGATGTTCTTGGAACTGATTACCTAATTTTTTATTTGTTTTGTTTTCATTGATGTTGAGTGCTGAAAAATAAAGTTCACCACGGGTCGAAAATGTAATATTCCGTCTCTCAATCTTTTCTAGTCCTCAGCCTATGGCCTCGGACTTGAAAACCAATTTCGAGCCGGTAAACGCACATTTTCGGCCCTAGGTACGAAATATACTATTTCCTACAGCTACGTTAGAAAGTTGCCGTTCCTGCATTGATTAAAATACCCAAAATCTACTTTTCCGCTCTAGTGCGGGAAAATTTTTTCTGCACTCCAGACTTGCAACTTAACATCAGTTTTGTGAAACATTTCAGGCTAGTAAAGTCTATCATGCTCTTGAAATCATTTTGGCATCACTGGCAAAAGCTAACCTAAAATAACCCCTAACAAACCGCGATGGCCGAGTGATTAGCGACGTGGACTAGTATTTCACTGCTTACTGATCAGGGGAGGTTTGAATCCTGAGCAGAACATTTTTTTGCCGATTGTTTTCAACTTAGAACAACTTCCAATATTATTTTACATAGAAATAAAAGTGATAAACGACCTTTTGAGATCCTTTGATATGAAAAAAAGGAATAAAAAAGAAAAATTGAAAATTTTGAATTTTAGATTGAAAATTAAGAATTAAAAATTAAAAATTAAAAATTAAAATTAATTTTTAATTTTTAATTTTTAATTTTAATTTTTAATTTTTAATTTTTAATTTTTAATTTTTAATTTTTAATTTTTAATTTTTAATTTTTAATTTTAATTTTTAATTTTTAATTTTTTTAATTTTTAATTTTTAATTTTTAATTTTAATTTTTTAATTTTTAATTTTTAATTTTTAATTTTAATTTTTAATTTTTAATTTTTAATTTTTAATTTTTAATTTTTAATTTTTAATTTTTAATTTTTAATTTTTAATTTTTAATTTTTAATTTTTAATTTTTTTAATTTTTAATTTTTTTAATTTTTAATTTTTAATTTTTTAATTTTTAATTTTTAATTTTTAATTTTTAATTTTTAATTTTTAATTTTTAATTTTTAATTTTTAATTTTTAATTTTTAATTTTTAATTTTTAATTTTTAATTTTTAATTTTTAATTTTTAATTTTTAATTTTTAATTTTTAATTTTTAATTTTTAATTTTTAATTTTTAATTTTTAATTTTTAATTTTTAATTTTAATTTTTAATTTTTAATTTTAATTTTTAATTTTTAATTTTTAATTTTTAATTTTTAATTTTTAATTTTTAATTTTTAATTTTTAATTTTTAATTTTTAATTTTTAATTTTTAATTTTTAATTTTTAATTTTTAATTTTTAATTTTTAATTTTTAATTTTTAATTTTTAATTTTTAATTTTTAATTTTTAATTTTTAATTTTTAATTTTTTAATTTTTAATTTTTAATTTTTAATTTTAATTTTTAATTTTTAATTTTTAATTTTTAATTTTTAATTTTTAATTTTTAATTTTTAATTTTTAATTTTTAATTTTTAATTTTTAATTTTTAATTTTTAATTTTTAATTTTTAATTTTTAATTTTTAATTTTTAATTTTTAATTTTTAATTTTTAATTTTTAATTTTTAATTTTTAATTTTTAATTTTTTTAATTTTTAATTTTTAATTTTTAATTTTTAATTTTTAATTTTTAATTTTTAATTTTTAATTTTAATTTTTAATTTTTAATTTTTAATTTTTAATTTTTAATTTTTAATTTTTAATTTTTAATTTTTAATTTTTAATTTTTAATTTTTAATTTTTAATTTTTAATTTTTAATTTTTAATTTTTAATTTTTAATTTTTAATTTTTAATTTTTAATTTTTAATTTTTAATTTTTAATTTTTAATTTTTAATTTTTAATTTTTAATTTTTAATTTTTAATTTTTAATTTTTAATTTTTAATTTTTAATTTTTAATTTTTAATTTTTATTAATTAATTTTTAAAATTAAAATTAATTTAAATTAAAATTAAATTAATTTTTAAAATTAAAATTTACAAAATTTAAAATACAAAATTTGTTATTAAGTTACTCGTATAATATTCTTTTTTCCAAGATATACCATAATTTGTCAGAAAATTATATTTTATAATTTTTCATAAGTCCCAAATTATTTTCATTAATAAAAAGGCGCCTTCAGCCCACGATTTTACGCCCCCTAAACTCGACGTCCGGGGCACGTCCCCCTTTGCACCACCCCCCCTAGATCTGGCCCTGAATATCCCAAAACCGTGTCAATAATTGACATCGGTATGGCAGCTGTGAAGTTCATATTCCGACCACCAGAGTTTGGGTAAGTTGAATCACATGCCAACTTCTCAAGCTCAATAGCCTACTGTATTAGCTAATTTAATGAATCACAAAAAGTCAATTAATCAGGATTGAACTAGTAAGCCCCATGGGCTGAAGAACTCGCTTACAAATGCCAAAATCAACTTATGGCTTGAATAACATGATGATGAAATTTTGTAGTCAAGTACACTTGATCAAGTTCATTGATGCGTTGATACCTTTATGAATAAAATACTGAAGTTTTTTTGTGAGGATATAGTGATGTATAGAATATTTTGATATATGATTTAATTTTTACAGCCAAAGCACCAATGAAAATGTACTTATCAAGACGACTCTACTGCAAAAATTCAGAGGATTCACGGATAATTTTAACGTTCTACATATACGTACATTCTAATCTACTAATAATGATATGGATACAATAACTTTCTCTTATTTATTGCTGAAAATCATGCATAGTATACAAAACTCCATGTAGAGTATAGTCATACATGTATTCATGTATTAATCTCATTCTGTATTAAATTCAATAGACTTTCGTGAGTTCTCAAATGTATTAAATTGAAGAATAGTTGAACCATTGTCAAATATTGTAGAACTTCGTTCAAGTATGGAATTTTTCCAATATTTTTATATTTTGATTTGTATAGATAATAATGATAATAATGAAATATTATGGATCTCATTAGCATATTCTGGGTCTCATTATGGATCTCATGGGTGACATATTATTAGTTTGACTTGGGCCAGTATTACACGCTAATATTCTCTATTACTCAGTAATATGAAAATAAAAATCATATTTTTCATCTCTTTTTATTTCAACTACTATATGCGATAGAAAATATAATAGGACAACAGGAAATGGTTGAAGATTGGACTGATGCGCTCTCTAATGTGTCTAATTTGAACTAATCATATACCTTCATTTCATGTTTACATGACAGATGAAACAAAAATTGTAATAATTGAAACAATAATTCCAATATTTATTTGTGATTGAACAAAAAAATAAAATTAAAATAAAATAAAAGAAAAAACGCTTAGCTTTAGACATCTAGTACACTTTTTGTACACTGGGCGCGCTGATCGCGTTTCTCCAGCTGCCCTATAGTGTAATATCCGCCTTATCAAATCATGGAAATTGAATTGAACAATACAAACCACTTAAAACATTATTTAAACAGAAATAATGGAAAAATGTATGATGATAAAACAATTCAAATCTTGTTGTCAGCTGTTCAAATAAATAGACTCCTATCACATGTTTGAAATTTGAGATCAATACTAACATATGACTTCCACATGAAACGTTTTCTTGATTTGAGAACATTATTGTTGTTTGTTATGAGGGTGAAGCCCACATGAGTGCTTAGGCTTGTGCGTGGGTAATGATATGGATGATAGATGATGACTACTTTGAGGTAGTCTGGACCGATGGCTTATTGTCTTTATTCCTCATGATAGAACTTGCCGCTAATATTCCTTTCAAATTTGCCGCTAATATTAAATCAGCTGATTTATTGAAATCAAATGCATTCTCCAAAAAAATATTCATTCAAATTGCATATGACATTTTTTCCAGCCGTGATTATTGTGTTGATATAATAGGAATACCTATGTATAGATATATTGTTGCTGAAGCTTATCCTTTTTTTGCCTGAAAAATGATGAAGGAGTCAGTCGATTTTTATGTCCAACAAACTTAACCTGTATAAATGTTTGAAGAATATGTGTTCTGAATTTGAAATTGATTAATTGAGGTGTTCAAAAGTAATTGTCGAACATACAGACAAACAAACAAACAAAAACAGACGGACAACGACTTTGGCATTGAGTCAAAAGAAGGAACTTGCTAACGCTTGTTCAATTAAACAACACTCTATGAATCATGATCATACTTTGAAATTTGTTCAATAATTATTTTTAAATATGAATTTCTGCTACCTCTTGCTCTTTCTCTGTTAAAATTAATAGGTATTAGTCTGTCCAAGCAAAGAAGAGCTTCTAACAAGATGGGAAAATAACTCCAGCTTGGTCAATATTTGAGATCAAATTGTTTCCTACAATTTTAGATCAAATTGTTTCCTACAATTTTAGATCAAATTGATAATTCTTCAACCAATATTTACCGGGCTTGAGTCATTCATCAATCTTGCCAGATAGGGCTCTATAAAAAGGGGGTAGACGCATGGTTCGCCATTCTGTCAACTTTTAGCGCCAGGTTTGAATTCATATAAATATTCTTGATGATAGAGACAATCAACAGATGTTTATCAAGTTGAGCAAATGAATTAAGTTATTGTTATGAAACCTTGGAGGTTAATTTGTCATATACTAGTAGTTCTGTGAACGGTAGACCTCACAAAGTCATAGAAGCACTGTCTGTATTCACGGTACGTTCAGATTGTGCATCAATTCCGAAAGTCGGCGCAAGGAAGTCAGCAAGGCAGTGGCCACAGTCACGATCTATGTCGGCATCAGGGTGCTAGGAAAACCAGGCATCAGTCTCTATAATTATTTTAATAATGTTTTCCTTCATGCGAAACGGTCTGACAGTCGGCTCAAAAAGAAGAGTGGATGAAGCTAACATACTGCAGTTTTGGAGACTCCTGAGTGAGTTTGACTGGTGCCAGCTCTACTTCCATCCAGCAGGGGAGGAAAGATTCACTGCTTTTCATGAGTTGCTCATTTCTATTTTTGAGAGGTCCTGCCCAGCAGTATCATTCAGTCTGCATTCTCGGAGTGCTGTAATGAGGAACTCAAGACCATCAAATCATGTCCCCTGGTTTTCACCTGAACTGGACTGCATCAGTTTGCTGGTGTTGATGCTGCGTGATGTGTACAGGTCGGAGTTAGATCCTGCACTGGTTGAGTCGTGATACCAGAGTTAAACCAGGGCAAAGAGGATATTCAGAGCTGAGATAGATAAGGCCAAGAAAGCAGCTAACATCCATTTCATAAAGGAGGCTCATAATCCTGTGAAGGCTGCATGGGGGCTTATCAACACTCCTACAAGAGGAGAGCAGTTATGGAGTGCAGGGATAGTCCAGATGCAGTGAACAATTACTTTGTTGGAGTGGTTGCTGAGCTGGTTGGGGGTATTCCTGTTTCTGCCATGGATCCTGTGGAAATGGTGCCGGTTTCCATATCAAGGCTTAGTACATTCAGGATGATTGACAGAGATTGCCTTCTACGCACTGTCCAGGGGTTCAAGGCTTCCAGCAGTCAGGATGTGTATGATCTGTCAGTCAATGTCCTTAAGGGCATCATTGATGTTTTGGCTGACCCACTGCTGGGGCTGCTGAATGTGTGTCTTAGGGATGGAGTGTTCCCGGCTTGTCTGAAGGTTTCCAGGATGGTTCCCATTTTCAAGAAGGGTGACCCAACAGTAGCAAGTAGCTATAGGCCAATCTCAATTGTGCCAATAATTGGAAAAATTCTGGTATCCATCATGGCGTGGCAGCTGTCCAATTACATGGAGGGGAATCAGCTGATAGGTGAGATGCAGCACGGCTTCTGTAGGGGCAAGTCAACCACCACAGCATTGATCTCCCTAGTGGAGACTGTACATGCAGCTTTTGAGATGGGTGAGTCAGTTGGCCTCATCATGTGCAATCTCTCCAAGGCCTTTGATTGTGTGCCACATGATCTGCTTCTCCAGAAGTTGATGAGATATGGAGTTCATGGTGGGGCATGGAACCTTTTGGGGAGTTACCTGAGTGGAAGGAAACAGGTTGTTCCCATGATGGGCGCCACATCCAAGGAGAGGGACGTGGTCTTTGGTGTTTCCCAGGGCTCAGTGCTGGGACCACTTCTTTTTCTTGTTGCAATAAACAACCTCCATCTATATGGATCCAGCCTGTTGTTTGTGGAAAACACCACGCTTATCAGCTGGGGGAAGAAGCCACTGAGTGCAAGGACAAGTTCCCAGATTCTCCTGTAGGAAGCTAAGGAGTGGTTCACTGCCAACAGACTGTTGCTGAATGAGGCAAAGACACAGAACATCTTGTGTACTCTCAACAGAAGTGTTGTGGATGATGCACCTGTTGCTCTACTGGGCTTCACCATTAATGGTAAGCTGCGCTGGGAGCAGCACATTGTTAAAGTCTGCAGTAAACTGTCAAGAGTTGTGTATCTCCTGCATAAGTTGAGGACTAAGCTTAGTCTGCAGCACCTGGTGATGATGTACCACTCACTCTTCAGCAGTCACGTCCTGTACGGCATCCTCCTTTGGGGACATTCTCCACATGCTGAGGACATCCCTCTCCTGCAGAAGAAGGCATTGAGAACCATGACATCAAGTGAATTCCATGCTCATTGCAGGCCACTCTTCCAGTACTTGGGTCTACTAACAGTGTATGGGCAGTACATTTTGGCCTCTCTCCTGTATGTCAAGCATCACCGCGAGTCTTTCACAACAAGAGGACAAATCCATGAGCACAACACACAAAGGGGGGAAACCTTGACATGCCTTGTCGCAGGCTGTTCAGAGTGCATGACAGTTTCCCTACCCTGGCACTGAGGATGTTCAACCACTTGCCTGTGAGCCTGCAGAATGCACCCATCAATGTCTACAGGAGGAGTCTGTCTCACTATCTTGTGAGTCAGAGGTATTATGCAGTGGTCAAATTCTTTGAAGATGACTTGTCAGAGGTGTTGCCAGTTGCCTCATAACAGTCACTAAGTGGCCAGTTCTATTAAATAACAAAGCCCAAGTTGGGCTATCTCAGTTTTTGTTCACTAAGGAGTTTAGTGTTAATTTGATGTGATCTCTATGGGTTGCCTGGGCATGGATCAAGAATTGAAAATTATGGCTGCAGTCGAACAGCTGTAGCCAATCACAGCTCTTGTTGTTAGCCTGCAATTGACCGTTGGACCGTTTTGCATAAAGAAAAACTTACCTTAAAACCTATCTGAAATATTTCAGCTGACTTCAATGAAAGTATATCATCTGAAGTAGAATTTTTTGAAATTCTTTTTTATTATGAATGTCATAATATCAGATGTTTAGTAATACAACATAAATATACTAACAAATAATTTATAGAGTATACCTAAGCCACATATCGACAGTCCGAGGCATGTGGGTGTCTACCAACTGACCCAACTTCCATTTGACCCAACCTACCACTAGACCCAATTTTTTAAAATCGAGAAAAGCAGCGAAACCACTTGACCCAATAGTCATCTGACCCAATATACCATTTGACCCAATATTACAAACCTTCAAAACCAAGTGACCCAATTGTCATCTGACCCAATTGACATCTGACCCAACTACTGTGCTGCGCTCTTGTGGCATAGTTTAAGGTGCCCAAAACATCAATGCCTTCTCGATGAGTCGTACTCATTTGACAGCCATGAGAGTTGAAAGTTCGATTTTTTTCTGTCAGATGTCGGGCCTGTCTTGATCAAGACTAGCCTGCTAGCCTTCTAATGTGGTGACATTTGGTACTATATTTTCAGTACTGTTTTCAAAAGCGGGAATTAAAATTATTTTCAAAGTTGACTAATTGAACTGTATCTAAGATTTAATGAACCGATGAGAATGCCTTGATAGAAGATGTAATGCATAATATATTATGTAATGAAAATTTGATTGCATTTACAATTTATCTCCTACTGTAACATATGAATGGCCATATATTTTTTTACATTATTAATAGTAAATTTATTGATAATCTTTACAAAGTGAAGTTTTATTATTATCAGCAATGATGGACAGATCTATTTCAGTCTGGTACCTTATCTTACAAGAATGAGAAAAATAAGAGTTTCATGAGCAGAACTTTGTTTAGTTTACAATAAATAAGATCATACAGCTGAGATGGTAAGTATTCATTAGCCTAATCTTCATCTTCACATTTTTATACTTCATTCAAACTTCTTCATATTCTCTAGATTCATTTTTGGAGTAGCCTACACATACACAATCATATGAATCATATTGAAATAATCACAAAAAACAGAGCTGTACACAGACATAATATTAGTCCAGTCAATGAGTGTTTTTTAGAGGAAAAAAAACATATGAGGCTAATTTTTCCCCCATCGATTAATATCATATAGACGAGTGTTCTGCCAAAAGTACCCACCCCTACCCATCTTGCTTCCTCCTCAGCACCCCCTCAAAGCTCCATTTGCAAGGATTTTTTATATTGAATTTATCTCAGCAACCATTGGAGATAAAAAACGAAATTTTTTCTCATTATTTAGAAAATTAAATTCTCTTCATTTCATGTCATTACCATTTCACTCTAGCTCCTGTGGTTCAAGAGTTATACTTGTAAGAATGAAAGAAACCCCTAAATTTATGCCTGAAAAGGCTATTATTTTCCAAATAAAAGTTTACCGTTTCGTTCTACTGAAAAATATCTCATATAAAAGTTGTAGAGCTTTTCAAGACCTACATTTTTCATTATGGAAACATATATTTTGCCGAAATTTAAGGGGGGAAAAAGTCCATTAATATGCGAATTGGCACCCTGGCGTGCCAAAATACCACGAATTGAGGAAAATTCATACGGAAATAATACATTTGGGAAAAAACATATGGAGCTGATTTTTTCCACATCGATAACTAGCATATCGACAAGTGGTCTGCCAAAAGTCCCCACCCCTACCCCTCTTGCTTCCCCCCCAGCAGCCCCCCAAAGTTTCCATTTGTATGATTTATTAAATTGCATGTAACTCAGCAACATTTGAAGATAGGAGAACGAATTTCCTTTTATTTTTTAGAAAATTTAATTCTCTACATTTCATGTCTTTACCATTTCACTCTAGCTCCTGTGTTTCAGTAGTTATACATGACAGAATGGAGGAAGCCCACAGATTTATGCCTCAAAATTTCATTCTTTTCCTAATAAAAAATCACAGGATTGTTCTACTCAAAATGTCTCATATAGAGCTTGTAGAACTTTTCAAGACCTACATTTTGAGTATAAGAAACATATATTTTGTCGAAATTCAACGAGAGAAAATGTCCTTCAATATACGATAAGCACGATCTTGGAAGCGCTCGGCGGCTGGCCTGATATCGTCTGTCGAAGCGAAGAAGACACTCTGGCAAAATGGAAAAATGACTACAGCTCAGTCAATATTGTTCAAAAAATGATAAGTTCTTCCTCCAATTCTGAAAACGTTTTGCTCTAAAATTTGAAACCAAATTCAATTTGAGATAAATTCAATATAAAAAATCCTTGCAAATGGAACTTTGAGGGGGTGCTGACTGCTGAGGAGGAAACAAGAGGGGTTGGGGTGGGGACTTTTGGCAGAACACTCGTCTATATGATAGTAATCGATGGGGGAAAAATTAGCCTCATATTTTTTATTTCCCCTAACGGGTGTATTTTTGCACTCATTGACTGGACTATATAGATAAACAGGTGACCATGTAATGGTCTGTGATTGGTCGTAGCCAGCTTGATCTATCTTTTATAACACGGCTTTCAAATTTCAGACAGCATATGAGGAAACGTCCCCTTGAAACTGAAAATATTCAAATAAATAATAGATTTCCAGGAACAAGAATAGTGTTCCTCAATAAAACATTGTTTTGTTGTGTACTCGAGGAATTTGCGAAACAAAGCACTACCTCAGGTCGTTAGTGAAGAAAAAGTAACATGTGCTGGCAAAAGGCATAGTGGCGAAAACAGTTAACAAAAGAATTCCTTATTCAAGCTCAGTCTCTCTCGCTCTATCACTCGATCCTCTTCTACCCACTGTCTTTGTATTCAAGCGCTCTCACTCCGTCTTTTACAATCCTGCGTGCTCTATCTCTCTCACATACACTCTCTGTCACCTCTCTATCTCTCTGTCCCTGTCTATCTCTTTCCTTTTACTCCTCTCATCCCTCTCTCTCTCGTCTGTTCTGTTGTACCATTTTTTAATTATTTGTTACTTCTACTTGGTATTTGTGTTACTCCTCTTCATGTTGTCTCTGCATTCAACAGTGGAGTCGAAAAGGAATCATGCTTATTATTCGCCCCAATCTGCAGGTATCAGCCGGCAACCCTTGATCTTCTGTCTGAATGAATACTTGATGAATATCAAATCCAGCCTATTGACCGATACTATACCTACTGACCGATAAATGATACTACTGTTGTACTGTTATTACATCGCTTGCTTTGAGAGAGAGAGAGATTCAGATTCAGATTCATTTACTTTATTTATGTAAATTACAAAAATACATCGGCTCAAATCCTATATTATGCAAATTA
Source organism: Sogatella furcifera (assembly GCA_017141385.1). Classification (NCBI taxonomy): domain Eukaryota; kingdom Metazoa; phylum Arthropoda; class Insecta; order Hemiptera; family Delphacidae; genus Sogatella; species Sogatella furcifera. The sequence goes on from CM029550.1 coordinate 31,557,807, forward strand.
AAAATGATACTAATTACATCGCTCGTTTTAATAACTAAGTATGGACTATTGAAGACTATATGATAACTTACGAGAATGATTGAAATGTAGGATTTAATAATTATGTTAACGGTATTTTAACTGATGCTGTAATTACATAAAAAGGCGGAGTTTGGACATATAAGTGTCCATTCTTGGAGAGGAATGCTCAAGAACATACCTCCCATTAACACTCAACCATGAGTGTTAGAGAGAGAGAGAGAGAGAAAGAGAGAGATTAGATTAGATCAAGGTAATTAGAATATAGTATTCTAATTCCTCTATTTAATAATTACTCTATTCTAATTACCTTGGATTAGATTACTTACAAATACATGATCAACTATCATAATACAGATCAAATACATAATACAGCGTAGATTTTCCATTACAAACGAATACAACAAAATTTTCAATAAATTTCACAATATAGAAAATTTTAGTAAAAATTCAAGAAAAAACAGTAATATAGCCTAATGAATGTAAAATTCATACAAATATTAATTCGAGGTCTGCGAAATGTATTAGGAGTGTAGGTTATCGAAGTGAAAAGGCGAAGTAAATTACATAATTTATGTCCATTCTTGGGAAAGCATATCAATGATATCCTTTCCATTAACACTTAAATTGGCCTTGAGTTGAAAAATTATGAAGAGCTATTAACATTACTGAACTAGATTTAAATGAATTGATACCTTATCAACATATAAATCATATTATGAGATAAGTAATAGTAAAGAATATGTACGACAACAAGGGCGTACGCAGGATTTTTTCCAGGGGGGGGGGCAAGCCATGTTCCCTTTCACATTGACCACCCCCACCCCTCTCTTTCTAGGCCCCCTCAAAGGAAGAGGGCTGGGGTCAGTCATTATATTGTTCAGTTCAATACATTCTATAATAAAAAATTTAAAATAAAAATAAATCAATTATAAAATTGTTAATAATGTAATATGGACGATGACTTGTGATTGAAATGATTAATTTTCCATGAAGTTATATAAGACAATTTATTTTGTACTACCAAGCCCCACATTTTGTTTTAAATAATTTCATCACAAAGTTTGATTGTAATTAAATTTCTCTGTTCACTGGTTGTTCAAAGCAAATTCAATCTTTCAGGTGTTTATTGTTGTCTGTGACTGGTTCCATCCATTCAACATGATATTTCCAGGTCTATTTGTTGTCTCCGATATTCTGCCTCATGGAGAATAATTATGTTGTGTTCCTGTCTTATTTCAACATTCCGAATTCTATCTTCTCTGGTACACCACTTTAGGCTATTGCTCTCAAAGACTGCATTTCAGCCACTTGTAACCTGCTTCATTCTTTATTATTTTTTGGTACCCGCAGGTTTCAGAGACGAATAGGAGAGCTGAGATTGGCCAACACCTCATAACATTTCGAATTGTCTCTCTCCTGGCTTTATTTTTCGAAGTCCTGTTGATTGTCTCACGAATAGCTTGAATTCGATTCATCCCAGAAGAAATATTCAGTTCCTTTTTTCGTCTAAAACGTACCCAAACCTCACAAATAAGGATTTGAAAGAGACTAACAATCAAGCAATCCTTCAAAAGACAAGCAATCTATTCAAAACTGTTTTCATTGTCTGTTTTATTTCCTTGAAATCCTGATCCTGATTTGTGAGTTTGGGTGCGTTCTAGAAATAACGGTTTTCATTGTCTGTTTTATTTCCTTGAAATCCTGATCCTGATTTGTGAGTTTGGGTGCGTTCTAGAAATAACGGTAACTGAGCTGCGGATTACAAATTTAATTCTCTACAATATGGCTTGATTCGAAATATCAGTACGGTAAACAATAATGTATCCTAGACTTCGGACAGTTTGTGAATATTAAGGTACTGTAGTATGTTTCTCACTCAGAAAAAATGCCCTAGAATATTGGTAGGGAGTTCTGAAACACTATTTTATGGCTGCCTATTCAGCTCTGTATAAGTTTATAGAGAACTATGAAGTATAAGATTACTAAAGACCTAAAATTCAAAAGATAGTTTTGAAAACATTTCAGTAAATCCAAAATTAATTAATTCATAGCTTAATGAGGATAGAATGAAATAGATAGTTGAACTACTAAATAAGTCACCAACTCTTTGAGAAAATCAATTTCACCATTTATTAGTTATGAATATGAGGGTAAAATGTACTGCAAGTGCTTATAATGTATTCTATTGGAATATTTGCGTTTCATTGGCTCACCCTACAAAGGATGGGGAAGTGACCGAAAAGATTTGAAAATCTTACTTCCAACGGCTGTTAAAAAAGTGGAGATGAGGAATTAATAATGATCTTCTCCAGTATTAAATTGGAGACTCAGATGGAAGTTTCACCCCTCTGTGAGTCTGTGACTTCGCAATCTTTAATTGAGCTGTGTAATCATTCTATTTTATGATAATAATAAAAATGTATTTTCATTTTATATTATAATATTCATTATTATTTTTATCTAATTCATTTTATTTCTGAATTTATTGAAAACAAAAAGATTATGTCAACTTAGGGGGCAGCCCCCCTGCCCCCAGCGTACGCCCATGTACGACAAACAGTAGATGATCTGTAGACTGTAATTATCATAGTTATTCCACTTTATTGGAACTGAGGGCGGTAATGGGTAAGTAATGATATTGTAAAGTGAGCTAACTCAAGGTAGAAATTACTTGTCTATAATCCCAAGTATGTCCATAATCATTCAAGGTACCGTAGAAGCTTCTTATCAGTTTTATACTATTTCTCAATTACTAAGAATGGCCTACTTGAGAATAGATTATTTTTATATTAGGCTACGGTACTTCAGTAAGCTGGGTTGAAATCAATTATAATCAATTATCATCAGAGTAATAATGACACAAAGTAAGTAAAGTTATACACTTGCGTCATTTGCTGAAAAATTTTTAAGTGGATCCATAATATTGAAATCCTATGGTTTATCTTGTTCATTTCTGGAACTTAAAAGTGGACTTTTATCGAATTTCAAAATTGTTTGTGATAATATATTTTTGGAAGTGAGAAATTATAATATTAAGTGAAAGTTGACATTGTGGATAGACATGTAACCTACATCTTAAACCTTCATCATCATCATCATTCATCATCACTCATTCATCCTTTGCTTAAAATACTTGGAAACCAAGTCGCAATTGTAAAGAAAGAATAAAGAATAATTGTTTGTTTTTTATCGTTTTCCATCACATTGCATTTGTTAATTTCTGGGTTTCTTGTCCTTTGGTCAATATCTTCAGCCTACATCACAGTGATCATAAAGCTTTTCATTATTAGATATATAGATATTCTTTATTAGGATCTCTTTAGCGAAATTTAGAATATTAGAACAGAAGTAACGAGAATCATATTTAGAGTAATGAAGGCTTAGCATTGTTAACATCAAAATTTATACTTTCTTTTAGAGACAAGCTGAAAACGTGTTAAGGAGTACATTATTAGTAGGTATTCATCCTAAAATTAGGTGTTAGCGAATGTTGGTTGGCGAAACTTCTAAGGGGAAAGTCCCAACATTTTGTATAGCTTCAAATGGAAAAGTCCTAAAATTTTGTCAAGGCTATGAATTGTTTTGCATTCTATTGTGAATTTTAACAAACTTCGAATAGAATCGGTCAGCTAGAAGAGGCAGGTAGAAGTTTTTATTGAAATCCACAGTGACAATAGGTTCGACAAGAGAGAAAGAGAGAGAGAGAGTGAGAGAGAGAGAGAGTTGAGTGAGTGAGAGAGAGGAAGAGAGAGAGAGGGAGAGAGAGAGCTGAGTGAGTGAGAGAGAGGAAAAGAGAGAGAGAGAGAGAGATATTAGATTATTTTGCTTTATTCAAATAGATAACAAAATTTAGCTTAGATTCTACATTGCAATATAATGAATGAGTAAAACAAATCTTTCAATAAATTTCACAAATAGAAACTTCTATAGTAAAAAACGAAAAACGGTGATGTAATGAATGCAAAATTTATAAAAATATTAGTTAAGTGATTAAAATACTATGAGCGAAGTTTGGTCATCTATATGTCCATTCTTGGGAATGGGTATCAAGGATATCCTTTCCACTAATACTTCGCCTTGATTGTTATGGTATGATTACCAAGCGGCGGCTCGAGCTGCGCGGCTCCAGCTGCGCTGCTTTAGCCATTATAACTCTATTCACATAACTATACCATGAATGTTACTTGGTCATTAGGGCTAATAATGTATAATTAATTCATCAATAAATAGTGTAATTAGCCCTAATAATTATATATATATATATATATATATATATATATATATATATATATATATATATATATATATATTTCACAAATAGACAGATTTAAGTGATGGATAGGAAGAAAAACACAAATAAACTTACATTTTAAGGTGGAAATATTTCGGTGGCTGTGCCACCTTCTTCAGTTCACAGCAGAATGTTGAATCCTGAATCCACAGAGTCCTTAGTGCAGTAGCATAAACTCCTCTATTGATTCTCTAATGATTTTTTATTTCGTTTCTCTGGTCATAGGAAAAAAAATCAAATGAAAATCATGGTATGGTATCCGAGTTGAGATTGATAAGAAGAACAAAATATCATTAGTCTACGTAAATTATTTTATTATGATTGAATGATTCCAAACACTTTTGTCTTGCAAAAGTTGAAGTCTGTCTTTCTCTTCCATTATAGCTACGTTGACCTTTTGTTTGTTCCAAAAAAGCTGAAATAGAGTCCTTTTTGCAAATGGATCAATCATGATTGAATAGAATCATAACAACTGATTAGATAAGGCATGCTATTGAACAGAATAAAATTTTCTATGCACTGCCATAAAAGCTGCACCTATATCGAAAAGATTCCTACAATTTGTCACAGATAAGGTAGAGATAGATAGGGCGAACCAATTTCTTTATATCAGTGAAATATTACCTTATAATTCATTATAATTATGTTACCACATTGTTCCATTATCTTAAAATTGCATTGGAAAATTCCTATTATTATGGAAAATTGGTTAATACGCCAAATAAATAAATTCTGGTTCACTACAGTAGCCTATAGTGACTGTCTAATAGACTGATCTCCAAACCAGAAACTAGCTTATAAAGCGAGATTCTGGATTTTTTCAATTCTCTAAATGGAAAATCAGCCCTACATATAAGAATTGGTTCTCTTTATTTATTTATTTAATTTTTTTTACTGATTCATTGATCTGATAAAACATAATTTTCAACTGAATATATCTTATAATTCAAACAAACATAAATTCAAATACATTCTGTCAAATCTGAATATGAAATCGTCAATTCGAAGTAGCAATGGAATAATCAGTATTATCTCTTCTATTATCTTCCTACAAATTTGACTATCAGTTGAGGTTTTCAATCATCATAATTACTAGTTTGTCCGGGCGGGGAGAGGCCTCCGGCGGGGTGGGGGGTGGCTCCGGCTCGGTTAGTGTTGGTTCGGGGTTTGTTGGTTTGGTTTCGAATTGTGGATCAGTTTTTTTTCTGCAGTTTGGCACCGGATCGATGGTTTTTGGGCCGGTATTGGCCGGGCTGGGGTCGTTTTCTCGTCTTGCCGGGGGCTCTTCTTTGCTTGGACAGACTATACCTATATAAAAGGAAAAATACAGTTCTTGTTTGTATAGCAAACTCTTCATCAATGAATACCGTTACTTTAACATTATGTATTATGTTCAATCAGTTCTACTCTATTCTCACTGTGTAAAATATGCGTTCAATGTGCACTTTTTAATTGGGCTGGATGATGTGCTTAATTTTACCATGAATAATAACTATCAAGACGAAGTCTTGATACAATGTTCCGAATTTGCTAATATTGACGATCTCAATGACAGATCACAGCGTAACATTGAAGTAATAAATTGTGTTGGATTCAGAGTGCTTCATCTTAATATTCGTAGCTACAATAAAAATTTTGATGAATTTCTTATTTTGTGGCAGGGAATTGAAACTAAATTTAATGTTATAATTTTAACCGAGATATGGTTGGACGAGGATAGTGAGCTCATGAATGTTGACGGTTATCACTTTTTTCGAAGTCACAATGGCACCAATGTGATGGCATAGTTGTGTACGTGGATGACAGCTTATCTTCCGTTACCTGTAATCAGTTATCAATTGGTGGGCTGGCAACGAGCTTAACCTTGAATTTTATCTGGTCCAATACACCTTGTCAACTTCTCTGTATCTATCGTAGCCCGTCTTCATCTCTTCCACATTTTATAGATAGTTTGATGAATTTGCTTCATACCGACACTAACCATTCATATCTTAAAATCATAGCTGGCGATATAAATTGCGATATCCTTCACCCTACTATAAACTCGCAAGAGGAGCGTTATCTGGATATGTTATATGAATGTGGTTATATATCCTGCATAGATCGCATAACGCGCCCCAATAGCAATACATGCATAGACCATTTTTTTATCAAATTACCGTTTCATTTCAATGCATGCTCTTTCATTTTTCAAACTAATATTACCGATCATTTTGTAATTGGATTAGAAGTAGAGAATAATTTATTAAGAGAACCGAGAAGAAACAGTGACATCCAATATTCCAAGACTGTTAACTGGCCTGAGATCGATGAAGCTTTAAAAGTGGAGAGTTGGAGACGGGTGCTCGATGCGGCTGATGTTGATGAGGCTGCTGAGAGTTTTAATGAAATTCTGTGGCGAAATTTGAACCAGTTCACTACATCCGAAAGACAGTGTGCTAAATCAAAAAAAATTAAACCATGGATAAGCTCAGGCCTCCTACAATCAATTCGTCGTCGTGACAGGTTGAGTAGAGAGGTCAGGAGAAATCCTTACAACCTTCAACTTAGTCAAAAATTCATTAGATTTAGGAATACACTTAAGGCTGCTATTAAGCGTGCTAAGTACAATTATCACAAAAATAAATTGGGTGAAGCTGGGGGAGACCCCAGAAAATTCTGGAATGTTGTTAATGAGGTGGCTGGTCGATGCACGGACAAGCCTAAATTTCCGCTGCAGGCGTTCTGTGAGCGCGGCGGCGAGGCCTCTTCCGCAGAAATTAAACAAATAGGTGATGACTTCAATGAGTACTTTGCCTCAGTTGGATCGCGGTTGGCTGGGGCACTGCGGCCATCAGGTCCACCCGAGGTGGACGACGCCGACCATGCCACGGACGCTGTCTTTACTCTCCGTACCGTCACCCACAACGAGCTTCTAGCGGTCGTGGCAAGTGTGAGAGGAGGCTCAGCTCCTGGATGGGACGGAATACCCGCCAAATTAATTAAAAACAGTATTCACACCCTACAGGTTCCTTTTCTTCACATAATAAATCTTAGTTTAACTACGGGTAGATTTCCAAATATATGTAAAATAGCCAAAGTTGTTCCTATATTTAAGACCGGTCCGAAAAATGTTATCACAAATTTCCGTCCAATCTCCTTGCTTTGCGCGGTGTCAAAATTAATTGAAAAATGTGTTAAAAATCAACTTACTAATTACCTTGAACGTGTGAAAATTATTTCCGATTCTCAATTTGGCTTCAGACAGGACAGGAACACTTCACATGCGCTTTTTGAATTAATAAGACACATAAGTGGAGAAATTGGTAACAAAAAACGAGTGATAGTAACATTTCTCGACTTGGCAAAGGCCTTCGACTCTATTGATAGGCGAAAGTTGATAATGAAACTCCGGCATGCTGGTATAGTATCCCTGGAATGGTTTATTGATTACTTGGAAAATAGGTCGCAGTTTGTATCTATCAACAATACAAAAAGTGATTTGAAAAGCATTGATTATGGCGTGGTTCAGGGCAGTACCCTGGGCCCCCTACTATTCTCTATCTACATAAATAACATAACTAAAGTGAATATTAAAGGGAGACTAATACTTTTTGCCGATGACACAGTCGTAGTGTCGTCTGGTAATACCTGGGACGAAGCTTATGATCAGGCCTCCTTAGACCTATATAAAATTAAAAGATGGTTCGATCAAAACACACTATCCCTGAATGTTGGTAAGACCAAGTGTCTGCCGATTTTCTTCAGACGGGAGGGTGATCCGGGAATGAGAAGACTTGCAATACACTCCTGTGGTGATCTGCGGTCGGCCGCCTGCGACTGTGACGAGGTTGAGCGAGTGGAACAGTACTGCTACTTGGGAGTAACAATCGATCACAAACTGAGTTGGTCCCCACACATTATCAATGTTAAACGGAGGTTAAGGAAATTATTGTATGCCTTCTCACAGCTTGCTTGGGTGCTGGCTGTGGATCAGTGCAGGAGTGTGTATTTTGCATATGTGCAGTCACTGCTCCAATACGGTATAGTGGCATGGGGCGGTGCTTCGGCCGCCGTGCTTGAGCCTCTAGCTGTCACTCAAAGAGCGCTCATCAAACTCATTTTGAAGAAACCTGTCAGATATCCATCAGACCAGCTCTATTCCGATTTCCAGGTTCTGGATATCCGCCAGCTTCATCTAAAAACTTTTCTCACATTTATAAAAGCAAATAAAACTAATATCTTTACAAATTTACAGCATGATTACCCAACCATACACCGAATCAATTACAGATATCACCTTCCCAGATCAACCCTAACGTCCTTGAATAGTAACCCCTTCCTACTTGCGCATCTGATATATCGTAACCTACCGCAAACAATCTTAGATGCAGAGGAACTTGGTGCTGCAGCCTATAAAAAGAGAGTGAGTATCTGGCTCCGCTAAATTGGCCGGGTAGCCGCTGCAGCCCTGCTGCAATCGCCATATAGGTGACACAATAAAATGTAAACCAACTTTTCTTTTTCAAATCAAATCAAAATTATTTCTTCAATTCATCATATACACTCATTGCGGTGGTTGTGAGCTCGTGGTCCAAGTCCTCCATGTCCCTCCTCGGATTTTTTTTCCTCGTTATTTTTTAGATTGCTATTCTGGTTGCTAATTCAATAGTCATTTCATAGTCTGGTAAAAGATGAAGTATTCTGAATCTGATACTTGTTTTGTGATTTTTTTCCGTCTCAATTAATTTTTGATTAATTTCAATTTGTATTTATTTTTATTACTTACCTTATATTAACTTATTAGCTATTTTTATTGTTTACAACATTATTACCGCCTGTAGATGTGGACTCTTTCCCCGCTCACGGATCAGTAGTCCATGCGGGGAAATAACTATTCCATATATATTGTCATTTATTATGTACCATGTTTTGCTTATTTGGAATAAATAAATTGAATTGAATTGAATTGAAGGAGTACCACAGATAGAGGAAGTATGGATTGGGGGGAAGCCATGTTAGGGATTTTTTGGACAAGAGGATAATATTATAGGATGTAAATGAATTTTTATTTGATTATTGATGGTTTTTAGTTAAAATGTGTATAAATAAAGGATAAAATGAAACTAAATTTAATTTAAAGTAAAATTGGTTGAAAGTAAAAACTATTATTGAGAATAAATTTGGATATCAGATTGAAACTGAAATTAGATTGATTGATTGATCCTGGATGTGTATGTAGGATTTTTAGAACTATTGCTGTCTGTTAAGGCCAGGGATAGATGTGGCTCCAAGCACCCAAATGAAGGCTAACTCTTTAGTTTTCACATCAATGGAGGGAGCTGAGGGAGGGAGGGTGGCAAGAACTTTGATTTTGAAGCATTCATCAAAGCTCTTGTTGTGCTCGGAGCCATGGGTAGGGATAGGTAAGGAGGTGTTATTTTTGAAGGAAGCCCTATGATTGTTGATTCGGAGGTTTAGGGCAGTGGTTGTTTCTCCAATGTAGAAAGCAGGACAGAAGTTACAGGAAAGGAGGTAAATACAGTTTTTGGAGGTGCAATTACTGGACTCCACAAATTCCCAAACCCTCCAAGCTCCAAAACTCTGCACCACTTATTTCCCTGGAATTGAAAATCTCAAACCTGTCCTCAAAGATCTGTTCCACGTCATTTCATCCAATCCTTCAACCAAATGCTTGTTCCAGCAACCCCCTACCCTCATCTACAAACAGCCTCCCAACCTGAAAAAGATACTCAACAAAAACAGATTACCCACCTCAAATGATCCACAAACTCCACCTGGTACCCTACCCTGCAAACGCCCCCGCTGCAAAACCTGCCCAATCACTGATCCTTCTACATCCTACACAAGCCCAATCACCAACTACACCCACCATACCCGCCAATCCAGTAATTGCACCTCCAAAAACTGTATTTACCTCCTTTCCTGTAACTTCTGTCCTGCTTTCTACATTGGAGAAACAACCACTGCCCTAAACCTCCGAATCAACAATCATAGGGCTTCCTTCAAAAATAACACCTCCTTACCTATCCCTACCCATGGCTCCGAGCACAACAAGAGCTTTGATGAATGCTTCAAAATCAAAGTTCTTGCCACCCTCCCTCCCTCAGCTCCCTCCATTGATGTGAAAACTAAAGAGTTAGCCTTCATTTGGGTGCTTGGAGCCACATCTATCCCTGGCCTTAACAGACAGCAATAGTTCTAAAAATCCTACATACACATCCAGGATCAATCAATCAATCTAATTTCAGTTTCAATCTGATATCCAAATTTATTCTCAATAATAGTTTTTACTTTCAACCAATTTTACTTTAAATTAAATTTAGTTTCATTTTATCCTTTATTTATACACATTTTAACTAAAAACCATCAATAATCAAATAAAAATTCATTTACATCCTATAATATTATCCTCTTGTCCAAAAAATCCCTAACATGGCTTCCCCCCAATCCATACTTCCTCTATCTGTGGTACTCCTTCAGTTTATGCTACTGCACTAAGGACTCTGTGGATTCAGGATTCAACATTCTGCTGTGAACTGAAGAAGGTGGCACAGCCACCGAAATATTTTCACTTTAAAATGTAAGTTTATTTGTGTTTTTCTTCCTATCCATCACTTAAATCTGTCTATTTGTGAAATAATTATCTAAAAGTGACTTTCTATGATGTGTTATATATATATATAATTTTATTAAGTCGCGCAGCTCGAGCTGCCGCTTGGGAATCGTACCTTTAGAGAGTGAGAGAGAAAATTAGATTATGTATTAGAATCTTCTTAATTCTGCAGAAATATATAAACAGTAGGCTATATTAATATACAATTGTATTATAATTATTATATATAGGCTACACTATACACAAGAGAAGTATAATCATCATTATAATTATAAATGATAATATCAATTCGAAACATTAAAAGTAAACATAAAAATATGCTTATATATATATATATATATCTAGGGTGACTAGTACCTATATATATATATATATATATATATATATATATATATATATATAGGTACTAGTCACCCTAGATATATATATATGCAGTGTATGAGAATGTATTATATATTCACATGTAGTGCTATATATCTGGGATTTTGACCACCAGTTTTCAATAGTAGGCATAGAACAATTCTTGTGGCAAGGGTGGGGGGAGATGGAAGGGTATAGTTTTGAAAGCACCAGAAGATACGGTTCATTCCATGTTTTACGTTCGTGGTCTGCGGTTCGGAATATTACCCATATAATTATAATCACAGTGCGCTTTCGATTTTTCAATAATACTTTAATTATTTGTTCAACAATCTTGTTCAACACCGAACACTTGTATCTTCATTTTCTGCATTCAAGGTGAGTGAAAATCCATTATATTATTATTTATTGTAATATAATTACAGGCTATATTTCTAACCATATATTTTACTAGGTTGCAAAGTCTACAAAGTGATGGAACTGGTTTTCAAGTTTATGTCAAGTAGAAGAGCTCTAATTAAAAATTAAAAAATCTGACATTATTTTGTACAATTCTAAAGATGTGTCAATTGTCACACATAAGGATTTCAAATAACTTACAAATAAGTTGATGTATGATCTCACTCCTTTTAACTCTCCTCAACTAGTGTATCTTTACTAGTGTATTTAATACTAGAGTATCTTATCTATGTAACGCTCCTCGACCAAACCCCCGCAAAAACATTCCCGGGCCCCAGGCCCGCCGTCTGCCCGTCTCCCCCTGTAATTTCTCCTTAGGTCAATCATTAAAAAATAATTATGAAAAAGAACACTGAATTGAATAAAATGAGAAATGATCCCAATCTTTCAAGAATCTTGATACCTACTTACTTATATTTTATATGCACATTGCCCAGGAATTCCAGGGAAGAAATAGGTACCGGTAATACTCTCCTTCAATATTTGCAGGAATAGAAATTGTGTTATACTCTCAATAATGATTATTAAAGATAATAATAAAATTTGTTTCTTAATAGCGTTTCCAAGCATAGAACTAGGATTGTCTCCAATTTATGGAATATCATTTGATAAAATTAATTATATACGCGATATATAATTTATATATATATATATATATATAATATATATATATATATATATATATATATGTACAGATTCTTGTTAACACGATAACTCCCGAAGGGCTTGTCGGAGAGCGACGAAATTTTGCACAAAAATCATTAGTGTTAATATCTCGGTCAAGTTCGTTAACCAGCCAAATTGGTCCAAGGGAAAGGGGTGAAAATAGGGGATGTAAATTTTGAAAAATCACATCGACCAATGACTTGATCGTTTTGAAAATTGGTGTGTATAATACCCTTATTATGCCCTACAATTTGAGCCATCAACGAAAAAAACCAATCAAAAATGGCGGAGAAAATGGCGAATAATATGCCGAGAATTGTTTTTCATGGGTTTTTCGAAAACGGCACCTTTGAATTGTTCATACCCTGAATAGCTCATTATAAGTCATATGATTTGAGCCATCATAGAATTGCATTTGAAATGCACTCTTTCTGACCGCCAGCTGCCGGAACGAAATTTTATTTCTGATGATAATCAGTTATCAATAAACGTTATCGAAAGTAACAGGTGAAAATCTAATAAATTTTCACCCATGTGAAGAGCTAGGTGAAATATTTTCACTAAAGTTGAATCCAGTGTGGCTTGATGTAATGCCACGTTTACACCGGAATATGTTAATAACATTCGTTAATAACTTTTTTGAATAACGTATTACTATATAGACTGATAAATAAAATGACAAACCAAATACTTTTTAAAAAAAAACTTTAGAAGAATTATTTTATAGACATGTTTCGAAACTCAGCCCATTATCCGACATTATAAACAATAATAATGTTTATTTGTATTTATAATAATTAACAAACTAGCCTAAATTTCAATTGTTGAACTACTTTACAAATATAAATGACATTGGTTTACTACGAATCAACTATATTCAAAATTGTGTCTGGTAGTCTATATGGATCATTCCTCTTCAGAATAATAATTTTACTGCTCAAAATTTGGACGGATCTTAACAAACTAAAGCTTATTGTTTTCGGCTTCGAAAGGCGGGTTTGGGAGGCGGAAACCATAGGGAGAACCTCGACATCTTCAAAAAGTTGTCCCTAATTTTTTAAACCGCAAAAAACTACCCTAGGACTATTAATAGTTTTCCATGAAAGGTTTTTATTGTTCTAAATGGAAGTAGATGGAATAATAATTTACACTTCAATGATATAGATGATTATGATTATTAGGTATGTTTTTGTAGTTGTGCTTAAATAAATGCCAATCTTCTTGTTTTTAAAGGAATGGCCGAGTTGTGAGGAGAGGAAGTGGGCGAAGCAATCGTTGCTGATGACTTTCATAGACCGTCAGAGAGACTCCCGGGAATCAGGAAGGGAAGCTTCATTTACGGGGATGGTAGAGGGTACTTCTACCATTCGTCCTGGGAGAAGGATGGGCCAAGGTAATTTTTTATTTCTCAAGTCATTATCATTATTATTTATTATATTATATTATTATTTCTTAAATCAATAAGTCAGCTAAATGGTGACGATCAGCTTACACATTCTCTAAAACTTTATTCTTCTTCTTTCAATTCAATTATGTCATAGATTCAAAGATGTATTATTTATCGAGCAGGACGAAACATAAAATGAAGATTTATTTTGAAGAGGAATAATTTTAATATTAGCTGAGTTTCTTCAATTCTTGCAGGACTTATGTTTACTAGAACTATTATACTACGAGTATTAGGCTATTACAAGTTTCTGATCACTCACGACGTTTGTCGGTGCATTTTATGAAGTTGCTACCCCAAAAGCTTTAATGTTTTGAAGTACCGGTATTGACAATCTCAATTTGTTTTGATCAACAATATCAAATTATAAATTTGGGTCTGCAATCATTGTATATTTTTGAGATTTTCACAAACCCGAGGCATTCCTCAATTCAACTCCAAGTGATGAAAAAATTTATTTATTCATCGCATTTTTTAGATTAACCATCTTAGAAGTGTTTGATAGTGACTAAACATAATACAGTTGCCTGTATATATATATATATGCCCAACCTAATTTTTGATCAAATATAATTATGTTGAAATTGGCGTTTTAGATCGAATACATGCACATGATATTAAACCACTTGGCAATTTAACCATTATTTAAATTGTTAATAACGTAAACTTTGTCTAGACCCCTAGAATTTCTATTTGATAGATTGCATCACAACATATACTATTTCTTTTGTCTATCAAAGATACTTGACGTGCGTCCGCAAAAAAAAGGCTGCAAAGCGAGAGCGAGAATGGGGCTTGGCATAGATGATCCAATTATCCCTAGCGAAACAAGCCCGCTACACAATCACCAGCCAGACGATCTTAGAGGGGCAAAAAACAAATTTTTGTCCCGATTGAAGGAGCGGGCCACTTCGGAAAGAACAAGAATCTCCGAAATATTTGAGGAGGAAGCAATGAGGTAACTTATTTAAAGTTTTTCTGCTTGGTTAAAACATTCTAGATGTAGAGTCCTTGGCACATTTGACTATGAGTTGCTACCAAGATGTCATAATTTTTTCAGTAATGCAATAGTTCTGTATTTATCATCGTTTATTTCTCACTCTTCCTGTATCACTTTACGAACTTGAAACTTGAGTTTCATTGAAATTGATACTCAACTATTGAGTGGAAAAGCACCAAGCACCGTCCAAAACTGTACAGTTATTGTGCTCCTTTCAGTAAAGAAGCAATATTCAGCCAAATGTATCTCTAATTATATCAATATGAATTTGAATTGGATACGTTTTGTCAGTTGATAGGACAACTATAATTTACGGTTGTCTCCCATTGAGAAATAAATGAATTTCTCAAAGTAGCCTATGATTTATGGTACCTACGTCTGATGATACTCTACTGCCTTTTTATGGACATTCCACAGAATAATTAGAATCAATTATAATTTTATTCATTAATAAAATTATCATTAATTTTCAGTATCCAGTGAAATCAAATTATTTTGTTATCAATTTTAAAATAAATGAAAATCAAAAACACCCTTTTAAAAACTTTTTAACTTTTTGGCCTAATGTGCCGAAACATGTCTGTGTTTTAATAATTAAAAAGTATTTAAAAAGGGTGTTTGATTTTCATTTATTTTTCAATTATTATAAACAGCCCTAAGTTTTAAAGTTCAGTTTGTTATCAATTATTGATTTATAAGTACAGTAAGTAAAATTATAATTCATTTCCATTATCCAGTTTGGAAATTTACTATTAAAACGATAATCGTGGTTCTAAAATTTTATTGCCAATTTATCGATAGAAGAAAGTGTATAGAAGAGTAGAGGTGGGGCGGAGTGAAGCAGCTGGCTGTGGAAGTTATAATTTTGACGTCACGGAGTTCCTCTAGTCAAATATAGCATTGAATTCCCTATCCTAGCCAAAAAATTGTGCACTTTTTCTCAATTTACGAATTATAGAATTGTTCAATAGGTAAATTTCTTATATGAGCTTGTGGAGAATTTCAAGACCTACATTTTGAGTGATTTAAATCTATAATTTACTCAAATTTAACATGAGAAGAAGTCTGTTAACGTGTCTCGTCGGGAATACTCTCCAGCTGGGCTATAAAGCAAGTTATGAATAGCAATGGTATCGAATGCAATGATATTATAAATGTATCTTATAATAGCATTGCTACTCTTAATTGCATCAGCCCAGCTGCAGAGCATTCCCAAGACACATTAACGGACATTTTCTCATGTTAAATCTGATTAAAATATAGATTTAAATCACTCAAAATGTAGGCCTTGAAATTCTCTACAAGCTCATATAAGAAATATACCTATTAAACAATTCTGTAATTTGTAAATTGAGAAAAAGTGCGCAATTTCTTGTCTAGGATAGGGAAATCAATGCTAAATTTTTGACTAGAGGAACTCCGTGACGTCAAAATTATAACATTAACAGCCAGCTGCTTCACTCCGCTTCACCTCTACTATTCTATACACCTTGGGTAAACGCAATAACATCCGCCATTTTAATACAACATCTAATCAAATAGCCTAAACTGATTAGTTTGTGGATAACTCTCAACATTTATTATAATTATGTTTGATTTCTCATATGATCATGAATTTAAATTTGGCTGACTTGATTATTAAATTCAAATTATAATATTACTGACTTATAAACAGGCTAAGCGTGAGAATTATTAATGATATTCCATCACCTTTATTTACAGTCATCCTGAAGCAGCCAGCCACCTGTCGAAGGAAAATGCCCAAAGGTCGATGGAGCGGGCCAAGAAGAGCGTGGAGCCCACAGGGACCCCGCACTCATTGGAGGAGGCAAGGGAGCGGCTAGTGGGACGAGGACTCCTCGCAAAAACCAGAGATGGTGCCGAACAGTTCCTCTTAGAAGAGGAATTCATCGAGGAGGGATTTGCGATTGCTATGGGCTTTGGCAGCAGCCGCATAATACAAATGATGCGGCAGCATCCTGGCGAAGCAAGTCACATCTTTATGGATGCGACATTCAAAGTGGTACCTAAACAACCGGAGAGACTCCGACAACTCTTCTCTGTACATATTCTATTCAGGAATGTGGTGAGTAAGCTACTTGAAACAATAGATAGAAATTAATAATTAGAATTGACTTTCGGATAACGGTAGAAATAATAGAGAAATCAAATCACATTCTATTTTGTATAGAAATGTTCAAAATTATGTAGTTATCACACAGCTTAAGTTAAGAAGCTAATTGAAAATATTGTTTAAAAATCGTCTTTTTTTAAAAAAATGTATGTAGGCCTACCGTATTGAATTTTTTAAATCGGCATCATTAGAGAAGTTAGCCTTTTTATGTTGAAAAATAAATAAAAATCAAACACCCTTTTTTTGAAAACTTTAAAAATTATAAAACACACATACATGTTTTGGGATCTAAGCCCATTCAATGTGGATAAAAATAGTTATCGATAACTATTTTTATCCACATAAAAAGGGTGTTTGATTTTTATTTATTTTTCAATTATTTTAAACAGCCCTGTTTTAAAGTTCTTTATTCCTTTTTATGTTATTTAATCATAATTCTTCTTTGAAAAAAAATTGAAGGAACCCATTGGATATCCTATTGAATCAATCAATGTCGAATCAAGTTGAATCAAGAACAAACTTAATTCCCGCTTATTTTCAGCACAAATGAAATTTCAGTCGAATTCCAGCTTTTCCCGCTTTGTGGACACCCTGTAATATAGTTAACAAGTGCAGCTTACTTATTTGTTTACTCGTAAACTTGATGAATTGCTCTTTTACAGGTATTCCCAGTTGCGTTTTTTCTCATGCAATCGAAAACTGAGGAACACTATACGAGGATATTGCGTTATTTAAAGGAGAATATCATCACCTAGAACATAGAACACATAATGACTGACTTCGAGAGGGGCCTGATGAACGCCATCAGTCAAGTGTGGCCCTCGCCAGAAACTCAACACCATGGATGTTGATTCCATTATTGTCAGGTAAGTTTTTCAATAAGCTTCATAAGACTCCACAAAATAATTAGCACAATTTAAAAACAACGCCCTACTAAAACAAACACCCACTTACACTCTACATCATCCTATCATTTCCTCCACTCACCTTAGTGGTTGATCATTATTCTTTCTACATTTTGAGACCATATTTATGATTTTTGGACGAATATTGACCGAGCTGGAGTAATTTCTCAATCTTGCCCAAATGTCTTCTTTGCTTACTGCTTAGACAGACTATATCAGAAACTGGTACAAGAGACTAGCCTACTGTCGACCAGTCTAATAACCAAACACAAGAATCAATCGTCACTACAAAATGTAGAAGAAAACATTTCTTCTAGAGTACAAAAGTGTTTTCTAAAATCAATTCCAATACAGTAATTAATAGCGGAAAAAAATGTATGAACAACACGATATTATTAGTTATATTGTAATTTTAAACATTGAGGTTCTTATCATTCATCATTATTTCATCCTTGGTTTTTTAATAATTCGATTAATTTAGTATCATATTCAAAATATGATATAATGAATAAAATGTATTTTTTTATTAAAAAAAAAAACATTTTTTCTTCACAACATTACATGTTTAAATAAACTATAGAGACTGCTGTGTAATCATAGTGTGTGACTGAGCTCAAATTCCAATTTCTTAAAGTCCAAAAGGAAATAAATTTAAAAAAAAGTACTTGATTTGGACTTTTTTGAACCAGATACAGCCAAAATATATTTTTGAAAATTTTGAGTCAAATAAAAATCATCACTATAATCTAATAAGTCTGATATAAAAATAATGCCAATTCACATAGGCCTAATTCAACACTTTTGTAAATGTTCCAGTCAATATGGAGAGCAGTTGTGAGCTACGGTCTCGTGCAAGCAAGTCGTGAGGACCCCGGTATAAAACGAGTTATAAAACTCTTGATGGCGATACCACATTTGCCTGCTGAAGCGGGTAGTATCCAGAGCAATGAGGTTCAGTCATTTTAACGTACATGTACGTGGCCCGGCCATGAAAGAATTTCATAAAACTAATCATGTCAATATTAAGTACCTATTAAGTACTATTTCGTACCTCCAATCGTGGAATTATTACCTCAAAATTGAAGGAGATATTCAATATTATAACATGGGCGGGCCAGCGACATGCCTCCCCGGCCATGGCCGAATTTGATCAAACTGATAATGCAAATTGAAAGTACCTATCAAGTACTATTTAGTACCTCTAATCTCGGAATTATTACCTCAAAGATAACGGAGATACGGCAAGAAAATGATCTCGGTCCATATTGGTCAAAAAATTATTGATTTGTTCTCAATCCTAGGATACATTCTGATCTACAATTTTAGACCAAATCAATACTTTTTGAACCAATATTGACCGAGCTGGAGTCATTTTCTCATCTTGCCAGGGTGTCTCCTTTGCTTGGACAGACTATATACAGTTTCCGTATACAGTGTTCAGTCTAGTCTGTCCAAGCGACGAAGACCCTCTGGCAAGATGAGAAAATGACTCCAGCTCGGTCTATATTGGTCAAAAAATGATTGATTTTTTCTCAATCCTAGGAAACATTCTGATCTACAATTTGAGACCAAAATAATATTTTTTGAACCAATTTTGACCGAGCTGGAGTCATTTTCTCATCTTGCCAGAGGGTCTTCTTTGCTTGGCAAGACTATTTCCATATGATCTTCGCCTCGGCTGAAGATCATAGACCCTGAATTTTCTCGTGCTATATCTCGGCTATTTTTCATGATAAATTAATTCTTCTTGAGGTACGAAATACTACTTAATAGGTACCTAAGATTTACATAGTAATTTTTTCAAATTCGAACATGGCCGGGCTGAGAGGTCATTGACGTTTGTCATTTTCTTGCCGTATCTCCGTTATCGTTGAGGTGATAATTCCGAGATTGGAGGTACTAAATAGTACTTGATAGGTACTTCTAATTTGCATTATCAGTTTGATCAAATTCGGCCATGGCCGGGGAGGCATGTCGCTGGCCCGCCCATGTTATAATATTGAATATCTCTGTCACCTTTGAGGTAATAATTCCGTGATTAGAGGTACGAAATAGTACGAAATAGGTACCTAAGATCTACATAGTCATTTTTTCCAAATTCGAACATGGCCGGGCTGAGAGGTCATTGACCTTAGTCATCTTCTTGCCGTATCTCCGTTATCTTTGAGGTAATAATTCCGAGATTGGAGGTACTAAATAGTACTTGATAGGTACTTCTAATTTGCATTATCAGTTTGATCAAATTTGGCTATGGCCGGGGAGGCATGTCGCTGGCCCGCCCATTCTATAATATTGAATATCTCTGTCACCTTTGAGGTAATAATTCCGTGATTGGAGGTACGAAATAGTACTTAATAGGTACCTAAAATTTACATAGTCATTTTTTCCAAATTCGAACATGGCCGGGCTGAGAGGTCATTGACCCCAAACTTCATTGTGCAATATCTCGGCTATTTTTTATGATAAATTAATTCTTCTTGAGGTACGAAATAGTACTTAATAGGTACCTAAGATTTACATGGTCATTTTTTTAAAATTCGGACATGGCCGGGCTGAGAGGTCATTGACCTTTGTCATTTTCTTGCCGTATCTCCGTTATCTTTGAGGTAATAATTCCGAGATTAGAGGTACTAAATAGTACTTGATAGGTACTTTCAATTTGCATTATCAGTTTGATCAAATTCGGCCATGGCCGGGGAGGCATGTCGCTGGCCCGCCCATGTTAGAATATTGAATATCCCCTTCAATTTTGAGGTAATAATTCCACGATTGGAGGTACGAAATAGTACTTAATAGGTACTTAATATTGACATGATTAGTTTTATGAAATTCTTTCATGGCCGGGCCACGGACATGTACGTGGCGTTTTGCAAGAGGGCAGCACAGTAGTTGGGTCAGATGACAATCGGGTCACTTGGTTTTGAAGGTTTGTAATATTGGGTCAAATGGTATATTGGGTCAGATGACGATTGGGTCAAGTGGTTTCGCTGCTTTTCTCGATTTTAAAAAATTGGGTCTAGTGGTAGGTTGGGTCAAATGGAAGTTGGGTCAGTTGGTTGTCCCCCGCTACGAATGCCTCGCTGTACAGTCTGTTGACACAAAAAAAGAGTACTACTACTAGTCTACTATCTACCGCGTATCGACAGTCAGAGGCATGTGCCACACATGCCTCGGACTGTCAATTCCGGGTTTGCTAGCAGCGAGGCAAACGCTGCACACAATTCGCAGCGAGCAGTGCCTGTTGCCTCGCAACGCACAACGAACAATTCTACAATCTAACCTCAAAATTGTACCCCATTCCTATGCATTTTTGTGATTGAGAATTCTATTTGGGTGCAGAAGGTTCTAATAGGCAATAATAAACATTGCCTTAGATTTTTATCTACTAATTGACACAAACTAACCTCCAAAGTCCAAATTATCAATTGTCAGAGCTTAGTTGCTTTGTCTCCCGCTTGATGGCGCTAGTCAATTTGTTTGCGTGCTCGCATTTTTGGTTAGGTCGGTATTACACAATAATAGTTCTATGATCATACCATTCTATGAATATGATTTGGTATTTTCATCTCCTTCCGATCAGATATGCTTATAGAACTATTATTGTGTAATAACGGCCTTACAAAAATTGCAGATCACACATATGCCTCAGCCATGAGTTCATACTTTTTTTGCGTCAACAGACTGTACCGCAAGGCAATCGTGGCACATGCCTTGGACTTTCGATACGGGGCTTATCAGAGAATATTTCAATCCTTTTTCGTCCTTAATATGAAAATTGTCAAAAAACCTTACATATATGTCGACGCGAGATTTCAAGAGGAATATCCCTGTCAAATTTCATTAGTATGTATTGTGTAAGTCTTACCCAAAACTCAGAAATAGCGATCAAAAATCGCAAAATTCGACAAAACATAGCACAAGTGATAAATTTGTATCTAGTAGCGATTTTGCGATTTTTGATCGCTATTTCTGAGATTTGGGTAAGATTTACACAATCGCTGCCATTCAACTTTTTCTTTAGAATTCGACTCTCTTCAACTTCCATTAATAAAAAGTACAAATTTATGATTCCTTATCCAGTTATAACCCTTATTGTTGAAAAATGGCGTTTCTTAAGCATATTTTTCCAATTATCTCAATAACCGTTGAAGTTACAGACTTCAGACTGGTTTCATTGAATTTCTCAGCTAATTTTACATAAGAATTGATTATTTTAGAACCATAGTAAAGCCTCTAAAAAATTAGAAAAATAAATATTTTTTGAAAAATCTCAATTTTCCGCCATTGTTATCTCGGTAACAAAGCGTTTTTGGGGGATGGTCCCTTGGAACTTTTTCGTCTAGTTGGTGTAAGGAATCAGCCTGAAAAGTATTGCACATTCCTCCTGAAACACT
The DNA here is from genome assembly GCA_017141385.1 of Sogatella furcifera. Classification (NCBI taxonomy): domain Eukaryota; kingdom Metazoa; phylum Arthropoda; class Insecta; order Hemiptera; family Delphacidae; genus Sogatella; species Sogatella furcifera. Next base: position 31,580,100 of record CM029550.1, read on the forward strand.
CTGTATAGCTATTTATAGTCTCTTAAGAGTATTTATAGAGCCCTAGTTTCATATTACACCACTGAAACGCTAGCAGCGTAACTGGTAATCATTAGTTTCATTTTCTGCCGCTGCGACTAGCGATGCGCTCTCCAGTGTTTATTTCGGTCTTTCCATTTCCCATGTGTTTGTGTCACGGTCATGCTCACGCTGGTAGCGAACTGTGTATGTCTAGAATTATAAATTGTCAATCATCAAAGTTTCTCCAAGTGCTCATAATTTTTCTTGAATAAAATATTAATACTGACCATTGAAATTTTGAATAATAATTTGTATTGATAGGATTGTATATTAATTGAAGTATTATCTAATATGACATTATAGGAACGTTCTCATTCGTTATCGTTGGCGTGTCAGGTTAGGTAAGTAGCGGTGAGGTAAGTAGCGCAACGAGTAATTTTTCCCATCGTACTGATCAATTCTTGATAATATTGTAAAAAACTGTCCAAGTGTTTGGTCTAGTTAAAAATATAGCAAATATTTATTGATATAGGGAGCCTACTCTTGAAATAGGTAGGCCTAGGCCTACCCCCATATAAGTTTCAAGTTTGTTTCAAGCAACATGTCAAGATATGTATTTTTTTTACAAAAAATGAGCCATCAAATGCATTTATCTTGGTATTCCAGTAAGGGATTGTTATAAGAACGAGATTCAAGTATCCTACCGCATGCAATTCCTAGTGATCGTAATCCAGTGATTTTATTGCAATTAGAATTACCATATTGATAAGGTCTTGAAAGAGGAAACCATGGGATCTGATGAGGATATACCTCCCCATTGAATTGGGGGTTCTCACCTGGGAAGATTCAAATAATTAACCATAAGTTAACAATTTTCTTTACTTCTCCAGGTAGGATTTTTTTTGTCCGCCATCTTGGATCCGCCATATTGAATCAATCTTCAATCTTTATAAATTGGAAGGTGGACATTTTATACATGATTTCGATGCAGTTTTTCAAAAGAAATTGCATTCCGCAAATCACATCGGTGTGTCTAACCGTTGAGAAGTTATTTAATTTTTTTAAAAAATCTGAGATCTTAACTTTACGATCTTACATTTTTTGAATCATGACAAATCCAAGATGGCGGACTAAATTTGTGCCAAGCACAAAAGAGCCTTTGGCAACATAGCTGCCATTCACTGCTGCCAGTAGTCGAAATGAAAATTGTTCTAGTATAACCAAATTTAGGAAGAAATAGTACAGGCTTAGACTATTCTTTCTGTCAGTTCATAATTATATTATGATTTGTGCTATCATGTGTCAATAATTAAATAGATGAATGAATGAAAAAATATTTTCATTTGTGAAATCAATATGATTACTATTAGTGTAAAAATGGTAACTTAGGTTGGCTGAAGTGATTTTACCCTGGAATTCTAAGCTCTGCGCATCCGTAGTTAGGCCCATTCTACACGGGCGTAGGAAACGCGGCAGAAACGTCGCGTCGGCAACGCGTGCTCGACAGAACACATTGTGTTAAATGGGCTTGTCTACACGAGCGAAATAATCACGCGTTTTCACAGCGTCAGCGGGCGACAACAAAAAATTTTGACGCGTTAACGCCGAGTTTCCTACGCCCGTGTAGAATGGGCCTTACACTCTCACATCTTACAAGAGGCTCTTCTGTTCTTGGCACAACTAAGTATAACCGATGTGGTCATGTTATACATGATTTCAAAAAAATTATCCCAATGTGTTATGTGTTCTTGGTTAGGCCCACGTGAAGGCCGAACCCCTCCTAGAACTCTCTAGTCTTCATCTAATAATTTTGGAGGAAATTGAGGTAGATCACAAAATTTTGAAAACCCCTGTCAGTCTCGCATTTGGAATCTTCAACAGCTTTTACATTTTCGTATAGTGTAATTCTATTATAATGCATTATCCACTAAATTCTCTTCAGAATCAACTTGACAACTTAATATAATATATTTTATTCACGCTAAATATTATTGATATTCCCGGTAAGTCTACATTGTGCATATCTGATTAATGGCATTATCGTTCTAAAATGTTCACTGATTCAGTGAGATTGAATTCTGCTGAGTTTTTATGGAATATCTGACCCTTGATATTGTATAGATCAATGAAACGTTTAAGGGTGGATGGTAGTGGACGGCAAACTGTCAAACGGCAGAATTACGCCCTATAAAAACAATTTATTTTTTCAATCTCTTTGAGTAGATCGCGCCGTTATTCATGGACAGAATTTCACGTTCTCTGTATCATTGGAAAGAGCATTCAATTCTTCAGGGGGTTGATTTTTCACTTTCCAGTTTATTTTATAGTTGATTAATTATACAATTCTCTCAAGACCCACGTTTTTTATATATATTTCTTGAATTTGAGAGTGGCTGATAGCATACGGTCAACTGCCGATCAGCAGAATTGTGTCTCATGAAAACAATGTAATTTTTATCAGTCTCCTGGAGCAGGTAGCTCCGTTACTTATGAATTTATCGTTCTTGATGCCATTAGAAAGATAATTCAATTCTCCAGGTGCTGATGTTTTTACTTATTGATTTTAATTATTTTTTCAATAATGTATTTATTAACTATAAAAGTATTGATATCCAATCATTGGAATAAACTTAAAATAAAAAAAATTGAAAAGTTTAGTCCCTAGAAAATGAATTCTCTTTCCAATGACATAGATAATGTGAAATTCTGTCCATAAATAACAGAGCTATTTGCTCCAAGAGATTGATAAAAGTTGCATTGTTCGTATGGGACATGATTCTACTGCCGCCTCTTCAAATAAATGAATATGTCATCTAAATTTAATTTATCGACTAAACTAGTTCTCATGTTTGCAGAATGTCGTTTGCAAACCTGTTTCCTGGCAGCTGCGTGCAAGTTCCAGGCGGACAAACACAGGGATTCATAAATCCCCCCTCAGATCAGGAAGAAGATCGATTATCGGAAACTCCAAGGGAAGGTGATGATTACGTCGAACAATACTTACTCGAAGAAGAAGAGGAGGAATTGAGAATGCAAGAGGTAAGTTATAACAATGATGATAGAATGTTCTATTACCTATTAAACCAAGATTTACTTAAAATATTTGTTCGATAGGCCTACAATATTTTTGGCAGATTGGAGGTCGACAATGTATAACAATCGATATCAATATAATTTTAGAGAGATATTTGATACTTTACAATATTTATATAATATTATATTTGAGACAATATTGTATTGGTCTTTGCTGTGGTAAAGTATTATTGTAGAGTAGATTGCTTAGCTGTTCCCTAACTTTGAGGAATCTCAAAGTGTGAGAAAAGTTTGAAAATGTGAAGACATTCAATGCATGAACAAAATCAGAAGCTCCGAATCATTAGATTCTTTTTGAAGGATCAATTTTGAATGGATTTTAAGTAGGACTATGATATTATTGAATGGGTAAACGAATATGCATGCATTCAAACTAATTAACCTCAACTTACGTTATATGTTGAAGCCTTGAAAGTGTAGTAAGAGCTGAATAAAAACTTCAGTTGATTCTTCCATTGATGTATTTCCTGTAGCTTCATGCAAGCTGTATCCACCTAAGAACAAATTTATTCAAAGTACAAAAGTACCGAACGTGAGACGATCAGTTTGAGTTGAGTTTGATTAGTCTTAAATGCATTTATTAGTATGAAAATGTAGGAATTTTAATCAAATACAAAACTTACACATCTCATAAAGGATAAATTATCAAAAATTGAAACAACCATTTCATAAAAGGAAGAAAATCCAACAAATAGCCTACTTTCAACAATGAAGAAATACTTTTTTCAAGTAGCACACTAATGAAATTTTTCAAATGTGGTTATTTTCTCTTAGTTGTAATAAAGCACTCTCAACTTATTTGTCTTGAAGTGTGATTGTTTTTAGAGTCTAATGATCAATAAAAGATATTCTTAACCTCAAATAATTTATTGATTTAGAAACTTGAAGAAATAATTCAATCGGTTGAATTGGGAGAAAGGAAAAAATACAATACCTCTAATCCTTTAGGCAGGTTTTAGTATTATATTTAATCTTGTTTTTCTGTTCAGGGACATCCACCAGCGTCTGGAATGAATTCTAATTCTATTTTCGATGTTGAAGAATTGACGTCGGTAGGAACAATGCCCAACGTTGCGCAATTGAAAATCGATGAAGTCGAAAATAAATTATTCAATGATTATCGATTGAAACCCGGAGAGTTTCAAAAACTTCCAGTGTTCCTGTACCAAACCAAGGTGAATGTCAAACTTGAGTGAAGTATTCTATTATAATTATAATAAACACCATTTTATTAGCACTTCTGTCAATGCCGTGAGGAAATTATTAATTAAGGAGCAGAAATTCGAACCTGTGTCTTCAATCGGAAATGATTAACTTTAATATCACAATTAGAATCGATTGAGGATAAGATTGTGATTTAAACTCAAAATGCTGTAGCCTGAGAAGGAGAGTAATTAGGCCTAAGCTTCTTAGCGCTGGCAGTTAACTTAACAGATTAGACTATTAACTTAACAGATAGTAAATTTATGAAAATTAAAACACTAATTCTAATGAGGTAAATGTATGCCAAAGTCTTTGAAGAACTCGTTTGATAATTCTACAGTATACCGGAAGCCCTATTTTACCTTTTCTATTACCAGTAGACCTGGCAGATCTTGTGTAGTAGTCTAGTGCAGTACAATGGTGGCTCGTGCCTACTTGCAACTAGTGAATATCACAGTCTTCATTATTTTTACCGTAATATAAAAAGTACAAAGATAAATAAAAATAAAAATCATCGTTGGATAGATTTTTCGGTTTGTTTCAATCATTTTACAACAATAGTTATTATAGTCTGCGCAATCTAAGTTGACGAAAACCCCCTCCACCCGAGAAATAGCTACGTTGTCATTTTGCTTGAAATTGAAACTTCTTCTAATGCAAACACATTCAGCTGAATGTTAAAAGTGACAGCGTAGCTTCGGAAAAATCACGCGGTGTTGTGAAACTCACTATTTATATGATAAACCAGCTGTTCGCAGCTCGAATATCCAAGTCGATTAGCTTCAATAACTCCAATCTTTAACATACAATGATTCATGCATATACCGCTCTCCTTACTTTAAAACCCTTGAGAGGCCAAATTACGATCTTCCGACTATTTTCGACATTTGGAAAAATAATTTCAATTGTTTTCTAACAACTTTCTCGCTTTCACCACCCACTTATCTTCTCAAACAAAAAAGTTTCTAGATCATCGAAAATTTTATGTTTTCTGATGGAGTTGACTCGACATTGACAAACATATTCATTAGTTGAAAAATAATTATTGGTCGGATATAGAAAATTCTAAAACCATTAGAAAGCACGAATTTTCCTTGTCATTTTGATACAGAAAACTTTATTTTCACTACAACCCATTATTGTGAGAGAAGTTATATACAAAAGAAAGTAATATTTTCGTGATTTTTAATTTTTTTCAAAAACATCAAATTTCCTTTGAATCCTTCTACCCAGGAACTTTTTTAATACTACTGGCATATCAAGGATTAAATTCTACGTCTAAATATGGGGTTTAATCGCGAATTCGAAGATGTTCCAATTTCACACAATCTGGCAACGCAGCTATTTCCCGGGTGAAGAGAAAAAGCTTAGATTGCGCGGACTATAGAATGTATTATTAACAAATAAGTAACTTATTATAAATTTGCATTCAACTTTCAGTGTTATTTGTTTTTCTCAAAATGGCTTCAATAACTGTTGTTTGCTTTTCTTGTGAGTTGATTCCGTGTTTTGGATGGACACGTTAAGCCGTCAGTCCCGGCTGTCTAAAAAAAAAAACAGTCGTTAGATCATGTCAGAGGGCAGAGACCCTGAAACTGATCAGGTGCGACCTGAAAACATTGACACCAGACCTTAGCCAGCAAGGTTATACGGTATTATTATTATTTTGAGTTGATGTAAAATGCCGATTTAATGTTCGCAAATTTGAAAATTTCTCTTTACAGTAAAAATAATTAGAGTAATTTACCTAGCAGTATAAAATTAAAAGAAACTACAGTCTTTGTTGAATTAACTGAGAGTACCCCGAGAAAGATCAGTTTGGGGTAACATCAGATACATATGCTATGCAATCTGTGTATTGATTTTTCACGTTGAATATTATATGAGTTAAATATTATTTATTATGTTTAGTAATACTTTGTTTTCTTTCAGCTGTTGGGTCTGATAAATACCAATCCTGTAGTTGTGATCAAGGGAAGAACAGGCTGCGGTAAGTCCACTCAGGTCCCTCTTATGATCCTTGATGATTACTCTCAGAGGAAGCAATTCTGCAATATTGTTGTGACCCAACCGCGCCGTATTGCTGCCATATCTCTCACAAAAACTGTATGCAAAATTTACGACATGAAATTGGGCTCTTTGATAGGTTATCAGGTAAGATTTAAAATTGATTTCTCTCTAATTTCATCATGTTGAATTATTTAAAATACTATCTCAAAGGGTATAGGCTACAAATTCCACGGATCACCAGCTCCACGACCAACCCGCCACACAGGTTCACGAACTCACAAACTCCAAAGTTAGTTTTGAAAAATCGACTCATCAATTGTGTGATTTGCGTAATGAATTTTTTTAATACATACTTGTTCAAAGAATAATTTAAATACTGACTGTATTGTCTGGCTACTGTACTACTGTACATGTCTGGCTTGAGGTTTATAGGCACTTCTAGGAACTTATAAATAGCATTTGCGTATAGAATGTTTTGGTAACTGTGGTCTCATGCATAAGCTTGTGCCTGGTAATGTGATGGTTTATAATGTGAGATAAATGACTTGGCATGCAGGAATACAAGCTAATAGTTCAATAATTTCCCGTTCAAGCTACCAGCTGACTACTTGGGTAATACCAACTTGTATTTTCTCATGTAAAAGGGCCCAGGTAGGTTCAAAACCAATGAAACGTAATTTTGAGTCCATAAATCATATAGCTAGTGGAAGAGAAAGTAGCTAGCTTTAGGTTCAAATCTAATGAAAGTGGATGTAGGTGAAAGTCAACCCCGCGTTCTTTTATCTCACCGATTTCCAATTGCAATTCTAATTCGATTAGAAGCATGTTAGTCATGTTAGTATTACCAGCCATTTAGGATTCTTGCAATGATAATAAATTCCTACTGTAGCCTTTTCCAATTTTTTTTTTTTGTTGTGGGTGGCTGGTTGGAGTAAGTAATAACGTGCTGATCTGATAACCGAAAGGACCCGAGTTCAGTTCCTGACCGGGGCAAAATTTTTTGACCACATCACAATCATATAGATACGGCCACTCCGTCTTTTGGAGGAGGCGATATGCCGTCGGTCCCGACTCCTAACAGGTAGTCGTCATCTCTCATCAACATCCCTTACATTACGCACGCACAAGCCCAAAGGTAGCATTCCCAAGCGGCAGCTCGAGACGCCCGGCTCTAACTGCGCTGCTCGAGCTGCCTGGCTCTAGCTGCGCTTCTCTAGCCATCAAAACTTTATTCACATTACTATATTATAAATGTTCACTTGTTATCATAGCTACTAATGTAAAGTAAATCAATAAATTGATTGTGAAATTCACTTGAAAATGACTTGAACAGGGTGAATTTTACTTTTATTATTATTTCTTAATTGATTTATTATACTTTAGAAGCCCTAATAACACAGTGAACATTTATGATATAGTTATGTGAATAGAGTTGTGATGGTAAGAGCAGCACAGCCACAGCTGGGTAGCTCGAGCAGCACAGTTAGAGCCTTGTGTCTCTGCCGCTTGGGAATGTACACATACCATTCAAACGATGTAATACTGTGGATGGTGTAGTCTGGGTGCCAAATGCGTAAAAAGGGGGTAACATTTTTTTGTGGTATATCGTTGATTTTTTGATCGATTATGATAGATTTTGATGTGTAGATTCCAAATCCGAGTGATGCCAAGCTGTAGAAGTTGAGCATTTTTTGTAATTCAAGATGGCGGCCAAAATTTAGGTTCCATTTCTAGTCTACCACGATTAGACCAAGTAGACCTCTCTATCTTGTATAGTTTTTGAACTCGGACAGTTAAAAGATATCCTTGTATCTCAAAAAACCCTATTTATGGGGAAAGTGGTCTCCAAAAAAATTTATACGTGCTTGTATTGAGATTTTATTTGGTAATAATATATTCTAGATCAATTCCCAGCAGATAAGCCACTTACCGACCGAAATTTTGATTATGTTCAATAGTAAGGACCCTTCAAGGATCTCGATCTAAGGATACCTCTAACTATTGTTAAAGTCATCGGATCTCAACAATTCATAGCGAATTCTTCTCAGCTCATCAAGGCGGTCTAAATTCATATATCATATGTTGAATTCGGTCAAAATCAGTGTGGCTTTATCACACTTACACATCAGAAAAAATCTTCTTTTCTAAAATGATAGAAGTCTGATCTCTGTAGTATATCTCAGTCTTTGTTGGATTAATTTAGATTTAGAGTATTTTTGTACTTGACGAAAACATTATTTTCTGATTAATGGATTAACTTGTTTGATTTATTTATATTTACTAAAACCTGTACTATATTATTCTTCAGATTGGCCTGGATAGGCAAGTCAGCCCTCAAACGAGACTGACCTACTGTACAACCGGTGTACTTCTGCAAAAGCTTGTACGTTCCAAAAGCATGGATGAATTTACGCACATCATCCTAGACGAGGTCCATGAACGAACTCAGGAAATGGACTTTCTAATGCTCTTGGTCCGAAAGCTGCAAAAAACCAATTCACGAAATGTCAAGGTGGGTATCCTATTTCTATGGTATTCCTTTTCATACATTTCAGATCGTGCTACTGGTGCGCATCACTGTTACAATCTGTTGGTATTTAGCTAGTTTCCTGTCCTTTGTACCGGAGAAAAATCACGGCATATGTTTTTGAAAGCAATCCCATTTTAATCATGGAACAGGGGGGTAATGTGGCGACACTGATGTTAGCCTGCATATTTATGAGTGCCGTAGTAACAAACTTATGAAATTGTGTTGATGAAAATTTATCTTTTTTAATTAGATTAAATTTCTGAACAAAAGTCGTTGAAATCGCAGTAGCCTGTACCTATAGTGCTTGTTTATCGCGTTCAATTTCCCCCTCACTCTCTACCTAGTTTTCTCTCTCTCTGTCTCTCTCTCTCATGGTTGAGTGTTAATGGGAGGTATGTTCTTGAGCATTCCTCTCCAAGAATGTCCAAACTCCGCATTTTTATGTAATTACAGCATCAGCTATATTACCGTTTAACATAATTATTAAATCCTACATTCCAATAATATCCGTAAGTCTCCATAGTCTATACTTAGTTTTAAAGCGAGCGATGAAATAGTATAATTTTTAATTTGCATAATATAGGATTTGAGCCGATGTATTCTGTAATTTACATAAATAAAGTGAATGAATCTGGATTTCTCTCTCTCTCAAACAGAGAATCTCCCTCTCAATCAGAAAAATATTCGTTCATGGTTGAGTGTTAATTGGAGAGATGTCTTTGAACATCCCTCTCCAAGAATGGACATTTATATGTCTAAACTCCGCCATTTTATGTAGATACAACACAAATTTATATTACCGTTAGCTTATTGAATCCCAAATCTGTCTCATTTTGCAAGTTTTCATAGTTTATAATTAGCCAACTTAAGCGAACCATAATTAGTTTATAATTAGCCAACTCAAGCGAACCGTAATTAGTGTAATTTTTATTCTTATAGCATAGGATTCGAATTATTGTATTATGTAATCCACATGAATAGAGTGATTGAATCTGAATCTGAAACAGTGCAGCCTACTTCTCAACCCAAGCAATCGTTGGTCAGCCACCAGAGGGTGACCAGTCAATTCGTTGAACCGCATCTCAACGTACAATCGAACATAGCAAGTCGCCTCGAATTGCACTCCAAGATAAACCCGAAATCTATTTATATTTCGTAAAACCGCGGTCCTTCGTTAATCCGTTCTCCAATGTCAAAAACAATCCCTAGTATTATCAAAATGAAATCTGTGCAGAATTCGAAGTTCGTAAAGTACCTAGAAGTTGAGTTTTATACATATTTAATACTCAAGCTCGTATCAAGTAGTATGATGAACTTTAATTTATTTTGTCTCACTTGATAGGATGCTTTGCATACCATAGGTTTGGCTGATGATGAACTTCACCTCTACATTCCGACCAAAATAATTAGAATCGCTCAATGCAACCGCTCAAACAAACCTCTTTCCAGTAGATTACAAACTGAAAAATTTTTGAAATTCTAAAAACAGCATAATCAGTGGTTCTACTTGAGCAAACCAATGTTCTAGACGTCTGATATGCTTTCGCAGTTGCTTTGAGACTGGTTAGGAGACTTCAATCCTTAACACATCTCGGAATCTTGACTACTGAAAATGCTATGGGTCTACTTTAACTCACCAAACTACCACCACGCCCATCACGATATGTCACGTCACACGTACGCTCTTCAGTAATCGTTAGAAACTAGGGAGTTCATTCTGCCCCAAACTGCACTCTACCTAACATCTTGTTAACAATATGCTCATAGGTAACAAGAAGAGACGGAGGGTCCTCTATTCAGGCAATGTCGTATTCATATTCCATTTCATTAAAACTCCTTCACAATGTAATTTTAGACATGGTTTGCTAGTAATAAGAGTATTTTATGTTTCAGATTATTTTAATGTCCGCTACTATTGACGTTGATCCTTACGCAAAGTACTTTTCAAGACTTGTGAACCAAGTGAGAGAAGCTGCTCCAGTCATTAGTATTGAAAAGGAGAATATTTACAAAGTACAAATCTACTACTTGGAACATTTGGAAAACCAATTGGGTGATGTAAGTATTTTGAAATTAATAGTTTTTCAATTCCTTTTGATTTTTTTTCATATGGACTCATTTTATGATTTTAGATGGTTAAATTGTGCTTTTCCAAACAACTACACTAACTTATACGCTGTGCACAGGGTACAAAGAAAACCATGTGTTCTCATGAAACAGTTCACACATTGGCGCACTAAAGAACTGTAGTTAAATTTTAAATTGGAAAAATCCGCCATTTTTTCAACCTTAAATTCCGACTTTGGATTTGTTTTGGTTTGGTTGGTACGCTTGCATCTCGACTATTTTTTAAGATATTGGCTCCAAATGATTTTTTAATGAAACAAGAGATTAAAATAGAGTGCGCTGGAAAAAAATAACCTTTGCAAAATAAATGAACATAACATGTTTGGTCATTAACATGAATGGTCTCCAAGACCATTCTTGTTCAAAGTGAATAATTAATTATTTATTTGTACAAAATAAGTGTTGAATAATTAAATAAATCTTTCTTTCACAGTTCCCAGAAAGTTCAAAAGGTGACCATGACATCGCACCTGAAGCTTATGGCTGGGTAATTAAACTCATAAAAGCGTTTGACATGATAGACGAGGGAGAAAAGAAAATGAAAGGCTCAGTCCTGGTATTTTTGCCTGGGATACACGAAATCGAAAGCATGTTCGATGCACTTCAAAGGTAATAAAATAATACTCCGTTGATATATTAGCAGAAACTTAAAATAAACAATTTCACACATCATATTGAAAATTGTAGCCTAATAATTTTCATGTTGAGATGAATATCATCAATAAATCTTGAGCATTTCATGTGAAAACACATTTGTTGTAGAAATTAATCACTGTTTAATGTAAACTACATAATTTTGAAAAAAATACTATAAACTGGATTAAATTTATGTAATCAATAATATAAAGATGGGGAATGATGATCACGATCCAAGCACAGAAATATGCAGGTAGAATAATGTGAAGAATAGTCTAGAATCAAATGTCTAGAATCAAGTTATCTAGAATTTATTTTAAAAATTCAAAATGTAGATAAAAATCAAGGATAACTGGAAATTTTGTCCCAATTATTTATTCATAATATTATTGTTTCTTTACATCCAGTGGTAAAGAATGATCCAGAACGGCCATGTGAAATATCCTCGTAAATAATTTTTGAAGCCTCATTCGATTTGAAAGACTGGTTGAATATCCACAGTCAATTTCCAGAATTGTTTGATCCATATCATTCCTCACCATTTTTCGTGTTTACTGTAATTAGACTAAGGAAGTCATGAGATTGACTATTCATCCTCATGGAAAAATTAAAAGGATTATCATCCGGAATAATTCATAACTTTCAATCAATGAAGAATATAAATATCTTTTATATATTTCACAGAAACGAAGGATATGCAGGATGGTTTATTTGTCCCTTACATTCTACGATTACTGCCGATGAGCAAATGAAGGTTTTCCAGCCGCCACCAAAGAACAAAAGAAAGGTTATTTTGTCCACAAATATCGCGGAAAGCTCAATTACAGTTAACGACATCAAGTATGGTGAGCTTTCCTTATAATAATTTGTATGGGGTGAGATTACTATTGTTTGGTAGAGCAAAGAAAACAAAATAAAGTGACGGCTGTTCTTTTAATTTATCACGAAAATCCCGCTCTCTACCTCACCATGTGAAATACGTATGGGATATTATGAAATAAACTTTATAGAATATAAAATTAATATAATGATTATCATATTATGTAATATATTTCACATTTGAAGCGAGTATTTCCATAAGGTTGCAAGTGCTATAAATTAGAAATTTCCCCCAAAATTTTATTTTTTACCTGCTGTGTTTTCATGCATGAGGCAGATAAAAGTGTTAGCCTAATTTAATAGTTTTAGTGCAATTTTTAGCGTCAAAATCATGTTGCTATTGTATCTTCAGCTTCATTGATGGAGAGTACACAAAAAAACAGAAGACGTGTTTGTGCGGGTTAAGGTAACTTCACATAGTTTGTGAAATCTAACGTCTTGCAGAAACTATCTAGGGCCTGAAGATGGAAACTAGAAGGGCCTAGACCAGCCAGCTGGTTGCCAGTTTCATATTCACTCCACTATACAGCAGAGGTGAATAATCATCAACCAGGATAGAGGTAATGTGTGGTTATCACGTTGATCCTCTCAACCATAAGCTAGCTTCTTCCGTAACCAAGTGTCGGCGCAGAACACCTCTGAATAGCATCGAGTTAACCAGTTAGCAACAAACTTTCTCCAGAGACGAGAAACGACTTTACTCTTTACCAATCTTTACTAACGACTGCTAATCTCTCAAAGAAGGGACCAGGTCGGTCAATATTGGTTCAAAAATTTTGGAATTTGGTCTCAAATTGTAGATTGGGTAGTTTCCTAAAATTTAAGACCAAATTTATAATTTTTGAACCAATATTGACCGAGCTGGAGTTATCTTCTCATATTGCCACAATGTCTTCTTTGTTATAACTTAATGCCCAGATCTGTGTTTGTTCAGTTTTTTTAAATACTATGTTGATTTTTGCAGTTATCGACTTTTGTCTGACCAAGTCGATGCGGTTGGACGAAGAAACCAACCTGAGTAGTTTGCGGTTGTGCAGTGCCAGTCAGAGTATGTGCGAACAGCGAGCCGGAAGAGCGGGTCGTGTAATGGATGGCCGTGTCTACCGCTTGGTCCGTAAACATTTCTATCAAGTGAGTAAAAGTCTCTCAGTGCATTTAATGAATTTTCATTCATTTGTGTGCTTACAAAAGTTACCTTGGAAAGTCAATGTTTTTTCTGAATGTATTATTCGTTAACAGTACTTTACCATATTCACGATCACTTGAGACGAAATAAACAAAGTTTTGCGTGTGCCCGTAATGGTAGGTCTTCTCTATGCTAAACGGTCCGACGCAGTCAAACAGCTGTAGCCAATCATAGCTCAAAACAAGAGTCTGAGACAAGAGACAAGTTGGACTGTAGCCAATCACAGCTCAAGACAAGAGCTGTGAGCGGCGACTACGGCTGACTGTCGGACCGTTTCGCATAGAAGAAGACCTACCATTACACGCAATTTGTTTGTTTATTTGGTCTCGAGTGATCATGAATAGGGTATAGAAGAAAAGTTCCTATTAAGTAAGTTTTTGTAGAAGTAGTTTTCCCTCATTATTTAAATTAAAGAAAATATCTTCAGACTGACTTGAGGCTAGAGTTTTGAATGATTATCCTCTGATTTTCAGAACCTTCCGTATGAGAGCAACCCGGAGATGTTGAATGCATCTCTCGAACAAACTGTTTTGAAAGCAAAACAATTGGAAATGGGTGAACCCAAGAAAGTGCTGGCTCTAGCAATGGATCCCCCAGATTTAACAAATCTGAAGAAGACAATTCTGAAATTAAAAGAGGTAGGCCTAACTGTATAATTATTATTGTTTGATTTTCAATCTCTAACGGGTTTGTTTTAAAATTTTGCAAATGCCAACATTGAAGATCAAATATAAATACATATTTTATTGTTGAAGCATTAATAAAACACATTAAATGAACACTGTTGATAGATTTCGTTTAATTCTTCAGTTTCTATAAGATTTGATGGCCTGTTCATCGTTCCAGTATAAGTTTTACAAAGTAAATAGGTGAGACAGGATATTAGTTCATCACTTATCTATCGATTTGATAAATTTTCAGATTGGGGCAATGTTTTTGAAAGTGGAAGAAAAATATAACGAGGACGATGGTGAACTGACCGTCATGGGGCATGTGATGGCAAGTCTACCGTTGGATGTTCAAATGACCAAGCTCATTCTTTTGGGTCATATTTTCAATGTTCTCAATGATGCCATTATCATGGGTAAGATTTCACATTTAAATTTGAATACATGAGATGATGTCTATTTAAGAAATTGAATTAGAAAGAAAAATTGATTTCAATCGGAACCTTTTTTTTAGAATAGTGTACCTCAGAGCCAGACTGGCCTAAGTCACATTTTTAAAATTTCACAGCTGATCGAAAAAACGAAAGATTTTCTTCGATTTTGATCGCGAAACAATCTCCGAGCCAGACTGGCCTAAGTCCACAAAAGTTTTGTCAGCGAACTAACTGATTTCAACTATTTGTGAGAACACCGTATTGATTCAATGTTATTTATATTTTGTTCTTTTTAGAGATTCGCTCTAAAATACGATATTTTAGATAAGATATCCTATTCTCTCTTATTATATTTTTGAATACTTTATATTGTATTATAAGACGCTGATTCGAAATATGATAATCCTTCTCTTTCAAAATATCAAATTTTCAAGATAATGGTTACAAAGTAAGTGCCTATTTTAATAAAAGCTTCGAAAAGTGGAAACATTTCTTTATTACTATTAGGTTCTTCATTGAGTGATGGAACTTTTTAAAATATTTTGGAACCAAGTTCTAATTAAATATTTGAATAAGCACTACTTTTCCAGGAATCCGATTTATATGAGATTTCAGGATCCAATAAGATTAATATTTTCTGAGAATGCTACTTCAGGACCAAATTTACATTCTCTTGTACATTAATTTTTTATTTATAGATTGAATATCGTCAATTTGATTATTTTTTGTAATATTGTACAAAGAATGAATAAATTTGAAAATTTGAATTTTATATTATAAAAAAATTATTTCACAATTCCACATCAATTACTTTTTCCATTGGGTACATATTCCCCCAATATTAAGAATTAACTTTTGGTTGGCCTTCTAGGCCTACTCATGATTTGGAAAAAGGATTTTGATTTCTCCCGTACCTCATAAAAATATTGATATGCATCAAGGCAAAAGCAACTCATAGATGGGGACTACAAATTCAATTATGAAAATAATAGCAAAGCCAAATTGAATCGGATTTGATTGAAAAGAAATATATTTTCAATTAATTAAACTATAATAATCAAGGTCAGACATTACAATTACAGGTATATTTCGAGCTATATGTATCAACTGCAGTACTGCAAAAAGGAGTAACATTTTCTCTTTGAGGCATGAATGATTACTTTTTCACTCATTACTTGTTTACTGATAGATGAAAAAATATTTCTGTTTAGTTTCTAGATACTTCTTTTAGTTTCACTTATCATACTTCTTAATGAAATACAAGCTTGGTTTTGAGTAAAAAAGAACTCCCACGTAACTTAGGTACAAACTTCAAATTTTGCACAATGATTTTGATTATACTGAGGATTGTTTTTACATAAGCTAATTTTGTTAAGTAATGTTACCTATTCCATCAAGATAAATTTTTGTCAAACATAACCAGATTTCATAAGTTCGTTCTTACGCCATTCATGAAAATGTACAAATAACCTGCTAGTTGTTCTATAAATTTTACGAGTGAGAATTTGATAATTATACAACGAAAATGGGCACTACATGTACGCGCGAGAATTGCAGATATTTTATACAAACAGTTGTTATTGACAATCCTACCCAATGTGAATTACGTTATATTAATGAAAAGGCGAAGTTTATACATATAAATGTTTATTTTTGGATGTAAAAGATATCTTTCATACCCTTCAAATGAGAGACATGTATTCAAGTTTGCAAAAATGATATGGGCATTATTTTCTACAAAATTTTTCACAGATGAATCATTTAATTCTCGCTAGGAAAGTCTCGCTTCATCATGTGGCAGATTCATGAAGAGTGGCCGATACTCCAGTGGAATCTAACTGAGCATTTTCTGGATTGAATTGCATTGAATTTTGCAATGCTGATACTTTTTTCAGTCAATCTTAATTGTGGGAGATTCTGTGGTAGGACCAATTCACCACGTCTCCTGTTGAGGTTCACTTTTTTGAATGATTCATCTGTCAAACAATTTTTATAGAAAAGAATGCCCATATCTTCTCTACGAACTTGAATCCATACTACATTGGATAGAAGGAAGGCTTCGCCATCTGTATTTTTCTTCCTCATTACAAATGGTCCATTTCTTGGATTTATCTACTGGCGGCTCGTACCCACGAAAAAGGTGAAGTGCCCGTATATTTTACTGTAGAGCACTTCACCTGTTTCGTGGGCACGAGCCGCCAGTGGATTTATCAATTTAATATTTATTTCTCACATGATCTAATCAACAGAAAATACAATTGCCACAGTCCAGAAACGTTTAGGCCAAATAAAGATTTTGTAGGATCATCCTTGATTGTAGAAGAGTTTTTAAAGTTGCTGAATTTTGACAACTCTTTGATTCTTGGGATTGATTTATTCCATTTGTGTGTTGTTTGATTTTTGTAACTTTTTGGTAAAAAGTTTTATAGGCTACAATTTACAATCTTTTCTAGTTCTTGGCCTCCTTTACAGCTTCAGGTTTTAGAATCGAAACTAGGCTTAACATCTCGAAATGTGAAACACAAAATGACGATGATTATAATTTTATTAAAAAAATGCTCTATACTGTTTGCCTTCTATGATTCATGAGTACAAATCAGTGAAAAACTTTTACGTAGCCTATTTATTATTATTTTACGCATATTAAATTTTTTAACATCCTAATTATTCCGTGTTTATGGAGAAAATTGAACAGTTTTCAATCATTTTCATATGAAAGAATATTTGAAATATCGATTTATAAATTCATCATTTTAGAAATAGTTTCCGCGCCCAGAAGTAAACGATATTTTTTTATGTTGTTTGAAGGATATCTTCGATGTATGAATGAAATACTTGAAAATTGTTTTGGTCACCATATTTTCAATTTAGTATTTTTAAACGTCTATTGTTAATTAAAATTCATCTCAAATTTCAATTCAGCATCTTGAAATACAAAAAATGGAGCTGTACTTATTAAACCTTTCTCGTCAAAGTGAGAAAATTATCATTTTTGGTCGCCATATTGAAAATATTCAATTACACGATAATTTTATCAAATCGAAAATATATTTTTTGGATTCAGCGTCTTAAAATACATATAAACTGATTCAAAAAGAATAAATATCGGCATTTTATGGCCGCCAATAACTACAATAATCAAGGGCTTTTAGCATTGAATCTGGACTTAGGCCAGTCTGGCCCGGAGATAAAAAAATCGCGTATTTCCAAACTTCATCCTTCGATAGAATGGCAAGGAAACGTCCTAGGACACTTTTGATGGTACCATTCGATTCAGAAAAAAATTGTCTTTCAGAATCAATAATAACCCGAAAATTGAAAATTTTGGACTTAGGCCAGTCTGGCTCTGAGGTACAGAATAAAGGAATAGAATTAAAACTATATAATAATCTATGACTTGAAGTTTCCGAAAACTTATTTTTTTTGCAGTTAGTGTGAAGAAGAATACATTTTTTTGATCTAGGCTAAATATAGGGTTTGCCAATGAAGTGGGATGATTTGAATAAATAACAGATTGTTTAAGAAATTGTATTTTTCAAATTTTTTCATCATAAATAGAAAGTAGAAATGTAGCCATTTACCATACAATAAGTGAAAAATCTATGCACTTTTGCAGCCGGGCCTGGAAGTTTCCCATGACATAGATAGATAGATCAAAGCATCCACTGTCCTCCTACTTAGGGGGATCTGGAACTTGTCAAGAAATTCTAACACGTTAAAAAAAGACTACACAAAAGACAAAGATACACGACATAAAACCGGATGAAATTTTTCGATCATTCATGTGTGAAAGGACAATAATAACTAATGTATTCTTCCTGCGAATAGAAAGCATTCTCAGTAAAAATACCTTTGAGCTCAGATCTAAACTTGCAGTCATCCATTTTTTTTATGGAGTCAGGTAGTACATTGTAAAGTTTGACACCGGAACTCCTGACGCCACGCTTATAAAGAGTGGAGCGATGCATTTAATCTCTAAGCAAGTGTTTATTTCTTGTATTATCATAATGTATTTCATTTCCACGTGTAAAAAAGCATTGAGTTTTTTTAACAAAACAAAGGACCTCCAAAATCTACACACAAGGTAAGTGAAGGATTTTAAGTTTCTTGATATGTGGTCGGCAGCTCTTTCTTATCGACTCCTCCACCATTACTCTAATCGCCCATTTTTGAACTCATATGACATGTGGCTTGTTGTCCCATATTGTTGATTCAATGGAAAACGGGCGAGTTCTGGTGTAAGAAAGTTATGAATTATTTCGATAAACGCACAAAGTTGAAAGTCACAGCAAATCTAACCGTTTCTTTCAGGCCCGGCTGCAAAAGTGCATAGATTCCAATAGAGGACATTTGGAAGATGTTATATTAAAAAAAATTATTTTTGACTTTTTGTCCACTAGATGGCTACATTTCTACTTTATATTTATGATGAAAAATAACAAAAATACAATTTCTTGAACAACCTGTTGCTTATTCAAATCGTCTTACTTCATTGGCAAACCCAGTATTATTTCGCATTACTCGGAAAATGAGTAATTAGTAATCACGAAAAAGTACTGTGATTTCAATTCTCATTTAAATGATAGTAGGCAAAAACACATTGAAAATAAGTTTGTATTATGTTGTTAATTTGTAATTTAGACTGTTTTGTGCTTCGCCTGTAGTCTTCTATAATCTGTAATGAATAAAATCATTATATGCAACTTTGAATTCTTATGTAATTTTTCAAAAATTATGATGTAATAGTGAGATTACGTAATTGATGGTAAATGTTTTTAAATGTCGAAATATTTTCTATATTATGGATGTTTTATTTGCCAACACAGTGTAAGGATTGAAAATAGAGTCCACACGGTGGCGGGTGATGGAACACATGGCCATGCTTTTCTGTAGAATTTTTATGTATGCACCTCTAAATAATTTAATATAATGATGATAATTACATGGTATATATGTACAATGTTTTGTATTTTATTATAAATAGGGATAATTCGTAAAATTGAACACATTAATAATAAATACATTTTGATGAGAAATTAAAATTCTCAATATTACTCAACTAATCAGTTTTCCATTTGGTTTATAATTTTCAGCTTGTTCAATGTCTGTGAAAAGTATGTTCAGCAGACCATTCCAGAAAGACGAGCAATCGTATATGTCCAAATTAACATGGGCTAACTCTAGTTGCAGTGATCCAATAGCATGTGTTAATGCATACAATGTAAGTCAAACCATCTTATTTCAACTTTTTGAAGAAATCAAACAATATTTTCGAAAGTCGGTCGAGTGGTAGATTTTCAGTCCTGACTTCTTCTTTTAAAAGACACCGTATATAATTTTATCCCCAATTTATAGCTGTAATGGGTGGAGGAACAGGGTGGTGTAGAATGAAAAACAAAAAAAAGTAACAGAAAGTATTGGAAAAAAGAAGAAGTCATCTGAGGACACTTCCCTGTCGAGGGACCCATAATAATTTATGCTCAATGTTCGCCATTTTACCTGGAGTTTTCTTGTTTTTCAATTCCTTGGTAGGCCGTTGATGGCTTTCTTCCTCCTCAAACTGCAGGATCACTTTATCCGGTGGCTTGTGATCTCAGTGTCAGAATTATTCCAAGACAATGACGATCCAGTTATGCACTTGTAGATGATTGTATTGAAACTTCCTTTCAATACGTATATGTTTTGTACGGCAAACCAAAATATTAAGATTTCCACTCTGCTGGTGTCATCATTTCTATTATATATTATATAATTTATCACGTTTTTACAATACAAGGTGGGGCAGGGAAGTATCTCTAGTTTTGAGATGATACTGTGAGTAGTGGGGAGATGCTGGAGGAGTGGGAATAGCCTGAAATGACGCTGTGGTTTACAAAGTTTCATTTCGTAGCCCTATAAATGGCTTTCTTCCTCCTCAAAGGATATAAAATTGAAAAACAAAACAAAGTAACAGAAAGTATTGGAAAAAAGAAAAGAAATACGCTTCGACATGGCATGGTCGATTGAGCAATGTTCTTTTGCCGTCAAGGCGCATTTTCCCTAAAATCAGCCTGCGATGCGAACTCGTTATCGGATTCCTAGTCACAAAGCTGTTCCTGGCCAAAAATCCATTTCGTTGTGTGTAAAATTAATAACTTCTGTGAATGTGCTAAAGTATTGCGAAAGAGTGTTGGGGCTCAAAGGACAGTCCGGACTTCTAGACGTGTCAGAAGATCGATCTTGCAGTCTCCTCAATATTCAGCTAATAAGCATGCATCCGCCTTGGTGTTTTTTAGTCGCACTCTGCGTCGTTTTCTCCATGAGAATCTCCACCAATCATAGAAAAATGGTAGTTGTTCAAGAACTGGCAGCTGGACTGCCATCTGGACTGGCAGCAATGAATGCAAGCATGTGAAACTTTAATCACTGACTCGCCTCACGATGCTTGTGTTTTTTAGTGACTACGACTAGACTGACTTTCACATTTCTGGAGCGGCAAATGAGCAGAATATCCGTAGTTTACCCACAACAAAATTGATTTGCGGACAGGAACACCTCTGAGACAAGGGATCCGACCGGTAGCGAGTTCGCATCACACGCTGCACTGCAACATCAGCCTCATTTTGGGGAAAATACGCTTCGACGGCAAAAGCGCATTGCTTAGTCGACCAAGCCATATCTATGACATATGACAATCCTTGTAAACCACAGCGTCATTCGAGCCTATTCTTACTCTTCCAGCATGCCCCTACTACTCACAGTGTCATCTTGAAACTAGGGACTCTTCCCTGTCCTACCCTATATATCACTTATATAATTTCAAAGACCGCTGCTATAAGGTTACAAACATAACTGAGATTTTTCAATCTATGTCGATGTTCTTTGAAGACTGATTTTGTAGAGTTGTTCAACATTTGATGTTTACTATACCTAATGAATAGAAAAATGGTAAATTTTCTTTCAATTTTAGACGTGGAGGTCTTCCGTAACATCTGGGAAATTCAACATTTCGAAGGGTCAGACAGAAGTAGCATTTGCTCAGCGATACTTCATTCAACTTAATGCCATGCGAGAAGTTGCCAAGATAGTGGAAGAAGTCACACAACGTTTGAAAGAATTCAATGTAGTGCAGACAAGGCCTCCCGAAATTGAGAATTGGCAGAGTTTTAAATATGTTTTACTGAGGGTAACAAATCCTATTCATTACTCATAGAAATAATGTATAATATCTTATTTTGTTATTGAATGAAGCAGGACTAAATTTCGAAACACTCAGCTTGAGAAGAATGATTACCAGATAATTTTTGTATACATTTTTTAGTTATCAGGGTTCTTTCATATCTGAGTTATATTCTTATTCTATTTTGCGTTTTATAGTAATTCTTTTATAAACTGTATTAATTATTCATAATAATTCTAGGATTAGTATAGGCCCTACTCACAACATGCATACTTTTTAGGTATGTATTTTAATGCATTCATTAAGATAATGAATTGAAGATTAGTTTACTTTTAATTTTCTCATTGCAATTGTATATAATTATGACAAATAGCTGGAGAAAAATATTACTGTGACTATATTATTTCAAATCTTCTATTGACATTATAAGATCATTGGAAGAAATTTCTAGAAGCAAGTATAATGCTTTCTTTGTGATATAGTGACTTGAAATATTAGAAAATTTGACGTTTCACCAATAAATTGGCACTAAAAAGAAAGTCAACCTTGTACGATTAATGTTCTCTCGTTTTCACAGGTTATCTTGGCTGGAGCTTGCTATCCGAACTTTTTCACGCGGGGTGAAATGGCTGGACAGGTGAATGAAAGAGAAGCGGTGAAATTATTGGGAGCGAGAGATCCCTTCAATACTGTTTATTTAACGAATTTCCCTCATGACCAGCCTGGTCCCTTGTACGCATCCGCCATCAAGAAACTGTTCCGTCAGTGTGGAGTACCCGAAAATGATATCAAGATTTCATTTGATGGTAGCAGGTTGGTAGCAGTTTTCTTTGATTTGTATCCATTGTTATATTCTACTCTTGAATCATTCAGTAACGAATAGTCAAATGCTACTTGGAAAAAATCTTACTATGAGTAATTTGTAATTGTGAGACTATTACAAATCCTTCAACCATAGTTATCAATCTATAGGTGTAGAGAAAAAAGTCTTATTGTCGAGAATAGGTTCGTTTCACCTGATAATAAGGGTTCAAGAGAATTGGAAAAATGAACATTATCAACTAAACTACTAAATAAATTGATGAAGTGCTAATTTGTTGCAGAATCTTTCCATTACCAGTGTGTTTCTCAACTTTCATGTACTTGAGGATAAATTAAATCCCAATCAAATTGTTTAACGTCAGAAAATACAATTTGCATCAACGTCATTGAATTTTTTAAATTACATTAAGTCAACAAAATATTTTAATAAGTCAAATAAAATTGGTATTTGTTTAATACATAGCGTAAAATCAATTGTTAAATAAAAAGTCTCTTACCTAGTTATAATGATAATATTATTATGATGTCAATGAATAAAAATGAAATCCATCATAAAAATAATTCTCTTACTAGCCCAGTCAATAAAGGTCCAAAAAGGCGATTTCCGTCACAAAATTAGGAGAAAGCTGGATTTCTCACCATCGATAGAACCATCCCAGAGGGTCAATTTCCCAAAAGTCCCAAAGAATCATGCTCGAGCTTTTAAGAATACTCTTTACAAACTTCTCAAAACGATTCACTTCCATACATTTAATATCAGTGGGCAGTACATTAAATAGCTCTACGGACATATTATATTCCCAGTTCTTGGAGAGCTGCTGTAACTTCACTGTTCAATTCTCAAATTATTTTCATTTCTTATACCATATTCATGTATATTGTAGTTGACCTTATATTGATGAATATCTCTATTCACTACTATTCAACTACTATACATATGAATATGGTACAAGAAATGAAAATAATTTGAGAATCAAACAGGGTAGTTACAGCAGCTCTCCAAGAACTGGGAATATAATATGTCCGTAGAGCTATTTAATGTACTGCCCACTGATATTAAATGTATGGAAGTGAATCGTTTTGAGAAGTTTGTAAAGAGTATTCTTATTGATGATTGTCTGTATGGTGTAAGAGAATCATTTTTATGATGGATTTCATTTCATTCATCGAAATCTTCCAGCACTAAAGTCTGTCCAAGCAAAGAAGACCCTCTGGCAAGATGTGAAAATGACTTCAACTCTGTCAACATTGGTTCAAAAATTATCAATTTGATCTCAAATTGTAGGGATCATAATGATCCACAATTTGAGACCAAATTTATCATTGTTGAATTAATATTGACCAAGCTGGAATCATTTTCCCATCTTTCCAGAGGTTCTCCTTTGCTTGAACAGACTATTCTTGTAATGCGGACCATCTTAAATTACCTCCATCACGTCTCTACCCATAGCAACTTCCAAACAAACCCACATAACCCCTAAATCATTATTACCAATACATCATCTTAGATAATGATTTACTATATCGTAAATAATAATATGTGATGGTTTTGATAAATAGCACATTACGCTGCAAGACTAGGAAGTAAGAGTTTACGGTGTGAGGATAGTTTCCCGGGCAAGGCTTGCCGAGCCTGGGAATGAATCCGAATAACGTAGAAAACTTTCTGGGCGAGTTTGCGTATAATACTAGAGATGAATATTATCAATCTAATTCCATTTAATCAATATTTTCATTAGTAATTCAATCTGAATGATTTTATAACGCTCGAGAAGTTATTCCACCCGATCTAGCTGACAGCTTGATAACTACAAGGTTATTCCTGTCAGCTGTTTTCTTTTGATGCGTGAACATAGGGCGTTTGTTGAATATACCTTCCAATCTACTTGAAGACCGGAAAACAGCTTCTTTCTGTGAAATGGGGGTTATTAGTCTTGGTGTTGGTCGCCCCAATTTTCGTTCACTCTTTAGCCGCAGGGAAGCCACCTTTCCAAAAAAATATCAATTTTTAGAGTTATTATCTAAGTATAATACTAATTATCTAACTAACTGCATCTGTGATAATAATTTATGGAATTGAAATTCGCATGTATATTTTATCTACTGCATCTGTTATATGGAACAGCCCAGGCAAATTAGACTTCTAGCACCTAAAAAATGATGGATGGCTGGAAATGATCTTAAACCACTGTGAGCATCCCAAATAAGTTTAATATGAGTTTGCGACGCTTTCTCAGTGGCGGATAATACAGATTGAAATATGATCTAACAAAAAATATTCCGGTAAAAAACTCCAATACAAGGATATAGATATTTATTTTGGTCATTATGTTGAAAATATTGTATTTTTTGTTGTACAAGGAAATATGTTGAGAGCTCTAGCACAAAAAATATACAAGATAGAAAGTTCTACCTGGTCTTGAATTGTACAGGATAGAATTATCTCCAGAGGGATTTTGAATTTCACATTTCTAATGAAACTTACAGAAGGTATAAACAATCAAAAATTAAAAATTGTCAAATTCCAATTTCTCTCAAAAAATACAGCATTTAAAAAAATTCATAACTTGGTTGTCGCTTATCACAGAGGGTTGAATTTGATATCAATCGCCCAAGAATTTTATTTACTAAAACATTGTAATTACAAATTTTTCTGCCCGACGCTTGGTTTTGACGTGAGTTGCAAAAAGTAGAAAATGAACAAATTTTCCGTGGTTTTTTAGGCACCCTGTATTATGTGCCACTCGAAAAGCGTCGCAAACTCATATTTAACTTATTTGGAATGCCCACAGTGGTTTGAGAACATTTCCAGCCATCCATCATTTTTCAGGTGCTAGGCCCATTTTTAGTCTAATTTACCTGGGCTATAAGAATGAGTAGCTCAAATAATGTATTTGAACATCTTGAATTATAACTTGACCTAATATACTTTATGTATTTTTTGCTTAAATAAATCATTGAATATGCTCATCAGCTGTGTTGAGTTATTTTCAGAGATAGGCGCTTCCGGTGTGAGTGATTAATAGTAAATTTCGCACCTAGGGCCGAACATGTCGGTTTTCCGGCTTCAAATCTGTTTTCAAGTCCGAGGCTGTAGGCATAGGTCTAGAAAAGATCGAGAGACGGTAATACATTTTTGCCCGAGGTTCGAACTTTATTTTTCGCCAAACCACATCAATGCGAACAAAACAATTAGAATTAATCGGTTCCAAGAACAGCTAGACCAAACAATTTACTGTACTAGCTTCGCCTAGCCTAACAGTGCTTGCGGAGCAATTTGGTTGATTCGAACTGAATTAGGTTATGTCGGTTACAGTAAAAAGTGCATAGTCATAACTAGCGGACGGTTAGGCAACTATACTATTAGTTCACGTGACTTCTTTTGGAGCGAGTACGAGTGTCGTCTGCAAATGAAGCCTTTCCATTCTCTCTAGGGACCGGGAAGCGGCTACATTCTGGGCAGTGTGGCAAAAAATATATATTTGAGAATTTTTTTGCGTAACCCCAAAGGACTTCTCGCACTGAATAATATACCCCAAAGGATATTCCTAAACACTTGGGGAAACACTGACATAGAAGAATAAAATGAAATGTTATCTGTGCTAATTCTGAATTGAGTTTAACCCATCTGATAGGCAATCAAATTTAGTTAACATTTGTTTGCTTAATGTTGTTGCAGCCGAGTGTATGTCGAGTTCATATCCGACAGTGAACCATCTGTGTACAATTTTGCTGGTAGTAAAACCCTCAGATCAAACGTTTCAACAAAAATCGCAGAGGCTGTCTACCGAGCAGTCAAATTGAGACACGGAAAAATAAAAATGGATATTCCAATGCTTAGGTAAGTTGATACTTTTCCTTGAAAAGAAAAATCCGAAGAGAAGGGTGGATGTTATTTACAGAATTGTACTTTTCGAGGATTAACTCTAGAATGTGTTTTCAAATCTGTATTCTTTACCATAGTATAAAAGAAACAAATATATGTTCGAAAAGATACAATCCAGTGTTTAAAACTATTGAATTATGATTTCAATCAGAGATTTTGATTATTGTGTTCAGGAATTAAAACCGGGTGTCAGTAATTCTAACATTGATTTTTTTCAGTCAAATTCGTAATGTCTTGTATGCAAAACAATGTGTATTTATAATAGAAAGCCACATATCAGTTCCATACTAGGAATCATTGCACTCTGTCAAGTGTAGAACACACTGAAAGACATGCTATTATTCAGAAACGTATTTCAGAAATCATCGTTGTAGAAATAAGAAACATTTGTTTTGAAAGCGAATAGCAACAACTTTAATTAACCACAGATTACAAGCAATTCAGTATTTAAAAGATAATAACAAGATTTCTATTTCTGCCAAAGGTTTCAACGCTATCCAAGAAAATATATTTCACTATCCAGATAAAATAGAGTTTCTATAATATTCTGTAGAATGACAATCATTCATTCATGTTGAGTCGATGAATTTTCACAATCATAATATACAAATTATATCCAATTTGAATAGTTGATTACGTATTTACTCTATTTCATTTGTTTTGTCTTGGTTTTTCAAGGGTTGATGAAGCAAATAGAAGACTTGAATCAGCTCGGAAACAGTACTTGGAGAGGCAAAAATCTGCCTCAAAGGCTTTGAACTCTATTTTGCCCTCAATCGATGTAGACCACATTGAAATTGAAGTGACACACGTGAGTACAAAAATTCATTGTCATCATTTTTTGTGCTGTAGAACTCAAGAGTTCAGATGTTTGCATCCAATTCATGTTTATAGTAAAAATCAGTAAAAAATACCCAAAATAAAACAATAATTTCATTCTGAACGTGTAAACTTAAATTTTGTGCATGTTCTAATCGAATACCACAATTGAATGCTATCTCTTAGAACCCACGTCCACTGTCAGTTCGATTGTTCACAGTTGATCGTCCAACAATGCTGTAAATAGAAACGCTGCGGCGGCGCAATTTAAAAACGGTATTTGATAAGAAAAAATACGCCTTCAACTATTATTCCTTTATGGCTCTATTTGTACGACCCAGGACCTTTTTGTCCGATTATCTAAAATATTATTGTTACGGTTCTGATCTTTTACAAACTCCAGTGTAATAAATTGAATTATTTTGAAATTATTTGCGCATACCAATTAAGTTATATTCTATTTGGATAATAGATGTGATGATATTATTTTTCAAACAGGATGTTCAATAATGGGGTCTATCTTTGGTGCCCCTACATACTGTAACATTTCAATTAATAAACTATTAGCTTGTATTTTAACATGCGAGATTTCCCTGGTGACAATATTTTTGCTATGAGCACTGATTAGTGATTATATTGTTTTAGAATAATAAATTTGACAGCAGAGTTGAATAAATTCGGCTCCTGAATGTTTCACAACATGGAATGGCGGATGCTCGTTTTTATGTAGCCGTACTATGTGAAATGCACACTATGCACAGCTCTAATGAGAAAATACAAATACCAAAACGACACTAGCTTTCTTGTAGCCTTTCCGTTTTTGATAATGAAATATTAATTTCAACACTCTCATTATTTATTATTTTGAAATTTCAATAATAAACTTATTTTTTATAAGTTTTAATAACTTATTGTCTATTGTATATAATTGTCTTATAGGAATTGTGTATTTCTCAATTTTTAGATTGACAGTATCACCAACTTCTACGCTCAACAAAAGAATGCTTATACAACGCCTCGGGTGAGTGCGTACCACAACATTTTGAACCAGCAAGCTCAACTGAAGAAGCCCTCAGCTGTATTGGAGAACGAGGTTTATGCTGCACCTTATTTAACATTAGATGATGGCAACTTATATAGGTGCAAGGTCCTATCTGTTGAAAAGCGCACAGTCCGGGTTAGTTGATTAATAGTATAAGAGCAATTTCCTTTTTTTGACGAAGAACAATATTATTATTCATTGATTGAATTACCTGTAATTATTACAGTAATAATTTGTAATCACTGATGGAGGTGTTCAAGTGATAGTTTTAATTGTAATAAAAGCCATCACTTTGAGCAACCTCTTCTTCAGTTCTCATGCTACTTTTTGTTTTATTTCAGTTCCGATGTAAATTGTAACTTATATGCATTTTCAACGGATTACAAAGCGATAGACTTATTTGAATTTATTTATTTATTCATAATTATTACAAACATATATTACAAGTTAAATAACTTGGATGATCGCCTACATGGAACTTTTAAAGAGCTGTAGTTGGGATGACTATCACAGTAACAGATGTAAAACACAAGCATTATGTCATATCAATGGCTGAATAGCCCATGAAGGACTTGGACCTACCAGCTGGTTTCATATTCACTTCACTATACAGCAGAGGTGAATAATCATCACCAGGATAGAGGTTACATGTGGTTAGCATGTTTATCCTCTCAACCATAAGTAGTTTCCGACCAAGTGACGGCGCAGAACACCTCTGAATAACATCCAGTTAATCAGTTGGAGTGTAATGCAACGGGAAACGACTATCTTTACTAACGACAAGCCAATCTCCCAAAGGAGGGAAACTCAATCATTATAATGATCAAAAAGAAAATATGCATTTAGTTGATTGATTTTCTGTGAATATACCCAATAAGAAGCATCAGTCATTCCGTCCGATCCAGGTTGAACCCATACTGGTGGTGAAGAAGCGATCTTTTTAGTATTCTATAAATATGAAAGACTTAAAAAATATTGAATAAGATTTGGAGACCTTTTGATGGATAATTGAATCGCGTTCGTTCATAATCGTGTGTATAGGTCTAGCCAAGCAAAGAAGACATTCTATCACGATCGGAAAATGACTCCAGCTCCACCAATATTGGTTAAAAAATGTAAATTTGGTCTCAAATTGTAGAATAAACTCTGATCTACAATTAATGACTAAGGGCCGGTTGCACGTACGTTCTGCTAGTTTAATCACCGTTATTTCACCGTGTCAAAGTGGAAAAACGTTCAAATGAATAAAGTATTGAAATGTGATATAGTAGTAGCAAAATATTCAAATGTACTTATTCAAAATAGATATTAGAATCAATGATTTTCTCATTATTGTATAAATTATTCATTTATTAAAACAAAAACATGATCTGGAAATTGCATGCTGATACAACTTAATTGTTGTCAGGTTGGTAGTACCACAAAAATCGAAAACATTCAGCTGCTATTGTTTTCAGATATTGAAAATTTAATCATCAGCTGATGGTTATGTTATAGTAGTTTATGCAACGGTTGTATAATGGGAGCCTTTATAGCATGAGGTGAGATGTAAGTTAGAGCCACGAGCGAAGCGAGTGCTCTAAATATCTCACGAATGCTATAAAGGCCTAATACAACCGTTGCATACACTATTTTATCTACGACCACCAGTGTAGTTATCAGTATCAGACCAGTATCAAGCTATAGACCACCAGTATCAAGCTATCTGTAAGTGTATGCTATTATAAAAATCAACATACCGTCGTTTATTTAACTTCTTTTGTCTTCATCCTACTTGAACTGTTATGATAATCAACTTATTACTTGTTAAATATGTTAAAAATAACATATCAGTCAGAACCACAAAACGCATTTGACAAGCAACAAAATCCTGAGTGTTGTTGTAAAAGTGAAAGTTATTAACATATTCACTAACAAAGTTATAAGTATATTAAACTATTTAAACTTTGGACTATTCAAATTAGTTAAATATTCAAATACCTAAATTGAAATATTGAAATATAATATACTGGTAGGCTACTCAATCCCAATCGCAGTTTTCATTTTGAGGTTAGTTGAACACTGTTTACTTTTTATCACCAGATTTCGAAACGAAACAAGGAATGTATCATAAAGTGGAATTTGGACTGTATCGTAAAGTTCCTCCTGTATCGAAATAGTACATTACGCCACAAGCCTTGGAAGTGAACGTTTACGGTATGAGGATAGTTTCCCGGGCGAGGCTTGCCGAGCCTGGGAATAATTCCGAATACCGTAAACAAACTTCCTAGGCGAGTTTGTGTAAATTTCTTTTCGCCTCACTTCAGATAAGCATTATCAATCAAATTTCATTTAATCAATACTTCACGATTAACAATTCAATCTGAATGAGGTTATAGCGATTGCTGATTCAAACTGATAACTGAACAGGTTAAAAAGATGCGCTGTCACCCGATCTAGCGGACGGTTTGATAACTACTACGTTAATCCTGTCAGCTGTTGTTGTCCACGCGCGGAAAGAAAGTCCTCGCATGGAAAGGAAGTCTTACCGCTCGAGGACAACAGCTGACTGTTTGCGTATGTAAATGACGACTTTCAAGTCTACATAGGGACCGGTAAGCAGCTTCTTTCTGTGAAGTGTGGCGAAAAACGTTCATTACGACACGGTTCTAAGATTCCATTTTGAAATGGTAGTCATTTCAATTCCAATTGTAAAACTGAAATAGGAATTTTTCAATACGCCCGTAGATAAAAATTTTCAACGCCTTTAATTCTGGCCGATTAGTTTAGTATTGTGAAATTAGTATTCAATCCTACTTAAACAGCTGCTGGCCGGTTAAATTTGAAAAAACCGCCATTGAAATTTTCCATTACCTCATTGATATCATTGCCTCAATGATAATAAATCTAAACTTGATTCATGAATTTAAAGGTTAGTAATATTTTTAGGCAACATAATTCAATTTAAATGATGTGTCAACGAGTTTTGTAAATGAAACTAAAGTTTTTTTAATAATTTATATGTTTCTATTCTCTATTTGAATTGAGTTAGTTTGCCGTTGCTACAAGATGTCGTTAACCAGGATAATCTCGGCGTTAAAACTTAACGAAGTGACAAACAACCAGTCCTAAATGTTTAATTTTTGAACCAATATTCACCGAGCTGGAGTCATTTTCCCATCTTGCCAGAATGTCTTTTTTGCTTCGACAGACTCTACATGCATTGAAACATGGATCAGTGACTTGGAATTTAACTTCAGGCGTTTGCTCTAAGTGCACAATTGTAATTTCGGCATTCTCATTTCGAGTAATATTATAACCAATCTTCTATTAAGAATTATCTGTTCTGTTGTGACTCTTCTTCAAGGCGTTAGAATCAGAACTCATATTAGAAATATAATGCTAGATCAAACCTTCGCGAAAGAAAGAAAATATTTCCGAAAAATCTCAGGTGGAAATATTTGCTGTCCTAAGTTGCAGTCGTTCGCTACGACCAACAAATGAGAAAATTCAATATCACTTGAAGTTGATTGTATTATATTTTCTTCGAAATAGAAAAATAAAAAATATATGAGTTTGATATTTACAAATTTAGAGTAGAAAAACCACAGAGATAAGAAAAACTATAGGCTACTTTTGGAAATCGACCTACTCAACCTTAGGTAACTCATCATGCACTGGTTCGTTTTTTGGAGTATTCTCTGAACTTTTATAAATCTGTCTGCCATTTGAAAAAATGTTGCCGTTTGTTCGGCAACAAAACATGTTTGTAATTAATAGTTACTGTTCACATTCTCAAACCACACTTCTCTAATTTGCAGATTATATACATTGATTTTGGAAACATTGAAATTCTGGATGCGTCCTTAATTTATGCCCTTCCCAAGCCATCAATAGTGAAGTCGGGAAGTGTTGAAATAAGTGTGGACTTGAGGAATGACCCTCCATTGGCATTTCAGTGTCGATTGGCTCACATTCAGTCGGTCGACTCCACAGTCCTTGTTCGGGGAAGAGTGGTCAACCAAGCCAAGGAGTTCTTTAGAGCCGCCTGCCTCGAGAAACCAGCTGTTGCAAAGGTTCGTGTCCAATTTTAATTGTTCTCAGAACGTTACCTGTCTAATTCATTGATTAGTTTTGCGGGAATCATGTGAAATATACTAGCATTAATTAACGGAACACTTCATGATGAACTTTAAATAGGCATATCATAAACTGTGTCCTGCATAAAAAAATTTCTATCTTGAATTGTAGCCATTTAACAATTTTATCTCGAAGTGGCAATAGGGTCAAAATATTACATATTTGAAAAATCTGGAAGGTTTTCGAGGTAAATATCAATATAACCTCTTTGAACTACTTGATGGTCAACAATAAACAGATGGATTGATTTCACGACATGCTAGGTAATCTCTACCATTTGGCTATTGGTGGCCAATTTACGTAGTCTGATTTATTCGATTATCCCAACAAAAGCTATCTAAATAGAACTAAGGACTCCTGCTAGTGCAAATATTGACCAAACAACTGAAATAGCAGATGGAAATTCGGTGAATGAAGTTTATGAAAAAAATTTTTCCTCACCAATATTGAGGCATTTAATGTAATAGAGCCTTCTTTGGTTCTCAATCAATTCTCTACCTAGGCTAACTAGCTCAAGCTTATTCTATTTTTACTTTATTTAATAAGTAAGTTTCATCTAATTAATTTCAATATCTTTCTTCTTCAGGTTTACTCTGTCGTTGACAATATCGTATCAATGGTAATTCTGAAAGAGCAACAAAGTTCGTCATCAATGGGTAATCGGGATGGTGACTATGTGAACTTCAACCAACTGTTGGTAGAAAAGAACTGGGCCAGACCTGCTGAAGAAAGCTTTCTTTCAAAGGTTAGTTACTGCCGATAACTCCAAGAAAAAATAGAGTATGAAAAGCTGAATACTCTTATTCACTCTTGAAAATGGCTCTGAAGAGCACGAAACATGTTTTGTTGAAAATGAAAAAATACTATCTGAAGGATACTGTGATTGAAATTTTTATGTGATAACACACACTGATAATTAGCTCTGGCCAAAAAGGAAACACTGTAGTAAACTAATAATAACTCGAATTATATCCAAATTATTTTTAATTAATATAATTCACAGATACTTTATACTAAGTTGTACTCGAGTATAATCTAAATTAGTCTCATTCACTGTAACTCACCGAACTCTCAACTCAACTCAGAGGCTTGTATGCTTCAGTCACTTGTTGAAATTGCAGTGAAGTGAGCTACCTAAGAAAGGAACATTAGATATAGCTCATGAAACTTTGATAAACTTGGATTATAACATATTTTTCATTTCTCTGTCTTGGATCTTTTCAAATCTTTGAGCTTCAAGTAGGTGAATCAATAATTCAACTGATAGTATTGAAAACCTATTTAAAATCCGACTTAATATTCTCATTTTTATGGGTTTTAGGTTAATGTTTGTAATTGCTACCCTGTGGTCTTGATATTTTCTTGTGTTATTAGATTAGAATTGACGATTAATATTGTTTTCAGTTGAATCATGATTTAAGAGTGAAACACCAATCGAAGTACAACTCCTACAACAACGCTCCTTATGACGTTGACAATGATGCTCCGAGTGAAGCGACAACCCAAACTCCATTCGCCAATGATTCGGCTCTCGAAATGATTCCACCAACAGAGGATGAATGTGGAGACATGAAAGTAAGCAATCAATCTGTAATCACTCAAGGTCTCGTTAGAGAGTAATTACCTTATTACATATAATGACAATTAATTTTGACTATCAAAACATGCCGCCTTGAAACGTACACTGAGAAAATAGTTTGGAAAAATTTCATATTTCCGTATTAATTAAGGGTGTACAATTGAATCACCCTTAACAACATAGCTGTATGTTTTGTGGAGCTACCTTGTAAATGAGTGCCTCCTAAATGATTTCTATAGAAAAACTGAGGAGAATGAGCTATTACTCGATAAAATAAAAACTAACTGTTGTAACTGAGGGTGAAATTATAACTGACTAGCTGGTTGGCTGGGACCGCGAACCTGGACGCATTTCCAACTATGTGCGTCTTCCCTAGTGTACTAAAGTGGTGCAGATGTCGACTGGAGGCTGCCACGCTTCATAAACAGCTCAGCCACGCACTCTCCATTCAATTCTAGAATTGACCGCAGAATTTCGCATGCAGCCGACTTCAGAAGTCCCTAACTTGAGTGGAGGTCAGTGCAGCTACTGCCACAGCCTTCCGTCGAAAAACTGAATCCTCTCGTCAAACTAAGTTTGTACGTATTTTGCTATTACATGACAAACAAAACACGAGCTTTATTTTATTTAGTGCTTTTTTTATTATCTTCAAATTCTCAGAGTTCTCCGATTTCCACTTTTCAATATTCTACGCAGACAGCTCGCCGAATGTCCTGAGAATTAATAACAGTCATTCGCCAACCGCCTTGATTTTTGGCTTCAGCTATAGTCACTTTCTCAAATCTATTTTCTAGTCTAGTCACCTATTTGATTTCTTGTTGAAATACTTAAACAAGGTCTCACATGGATAGAATGAGGAGTAGCTGGAAGGCTAATACAGAATTTTGGTTGCGTATGGTTGAGCCTTTCCCTTCTGTTAGGCCTCAGGTGTAATTCGTTGCAAATTCCCTGGAAAGGCTCCGCCCATGAACCAGTTTTTTAAAACCAAAATATAATTGCGGAGTTTCGAAGAATCTGCATCCAGTTGTCACACTTCAGTTTGCACTTCAAGAAGTGCAAAATACATCTAATTCACTCGTCCCGGCAGGCTCACTTCGCTCGCCTTATCCTTCGGACTCCCGGCTCCTTGAATCACCAGCAGTGTCAGTCAATAATGAGATGAACATCGCTTTGCTCCCTGCAAATTCCATTCAAACGGATTTGCCTTCACTGAACCGGGTCTTTTGGTCTTGCTTTACACGCCTGTTGCTTTGAAATTACAAATTCAAGCTATGAAGCTCTTAGATAAGAACATGGGATTATGAACCAATACATAATCTGAATATGTGTTACAATGTTGAACGGCTTAAGACAGAAAATTACTGGGAAAACTTCTGTACCAAGTGTAATTTGAAGATTGTTTTAAAAATATTTCAATGTTTAAATAAGTTCTCCTATTTACGCTTATCCTTTGTAAATAATTAAAAAGGTTTGAATTGACGTTTAAAAGTTTAACGTTAAAGAAGACATTAACGAGGGTAAAGTTTTTAATTCAGTAGTTTTCTTGAAAATCTGAAAAACACTACGATTACAGCGTTACAGCGATTACAGTTTCAATCTCTCTTATTTTAATAGATAACTATAAAAAAATGTACCGAGTGGGTGAAAAATTTGGATATGAATCTGATTCATTTCCGGGAAACCACACATCGATATCTCAAACCGTTTCTAAGCTATTTCAATTGTAAATCAGACATGTTTATGACAAATCAAGAGATCCGTGAACCATTATTTGTTCAATAATTCAGTGAACTAATGTAAACAAAATTACGCATGCATGGTTGCCGAAATTTGGCAAATCACAGTCAGGCATCATATTCACCGCTGTTTATCCATCAACTTCAATATAACAGATTTTTAAAGTTTTTTTATTGCGGTGATGACCACATAAGCATTTTACCTTGTGCGTGGGTTATTATTTAGCGTATGGCTTTCAATAGTGGGGAGACCCAAGGGTTCTTCCACTTCACCATATAACCTAATTTCCACTAGATGGAAACATACAGAACCATGTAGGATATAGTTCTTTGAATTCAAAACATTATAACTAATGTGAGTAATGGATGTTGAATGCGAAGGTGATTGAAGGGGTAAAAACAGCCATGCCTACTGGGTCTTGAACCCTGACCAGGCAGTTCTAGCGAACTGAAGGTTGTGATGCCCCAGCCCACTGCGCCAACCAGGCCGGGAAAACGTATGACTGCTTCAGTGTGAAAGGGGGCATTTCAGAATTTTTGTTTACCCTATGTGCATGTAAATGAATATGTGCAATTACAGGTACGTTGTTACTGATGCAAGTTGTGATTGGCCTCAGCTGATCGACTGGAACGATCATCGTTCCAGTCTCCCCAGTAACAAAGTACCTTAATACGGACGTTACTGCCTGTGGATCACTGCCGATTTTCCCCTATGAGAATCACAGTGCGAGGGAACGAACTGGAAAAATATCAATAATAACACCAAATACTAACTAATGACTATAAATAACACAAAAGAAGAAGTATTTTTAATAATGGAAATTCTAAAACTATGAATTACTAAATTCTACGTTTACTTATTGCAGATGCATCTAAAAGGACCATTCAGTCCCCTGGAAATGAAGATGCGTGGTTGCTTGCGTTCCAGTATCAACAAAGCCATAGTAATCGAGAAAGACTCGATAAACTCAGTTCTGTTGGATGATGGACCAGAAAATCATTATGAAAGGTATTGTTTGGTCTCACTTAGAGCAACTAAAATTTATTCCTTGTAACGGTGCATTTTGTATTGGCGTCGCGAGGCTTCATCCAGTGCTGCTGGTTGAGATTCGGCTGCTCAGAGCTATAGTTTATCCAAGCAATGGAGACATTCTGGCAAGATGAGAAAATGACTCCAGCTCTGTGAATATTTCGAGCTGGTTCGAAGACTATAAATTTTGTTTCAAATAGTAGATTAGAATGTTTTCTACAATTTTAGACCAAATTTATAACTTTTGAACCAACATTGACCGAACTGGAGTCATTCCCCATCTTGCCAGAAAGTCTTCTTTGCTTCGGCAGACTTTACCCACCTGTTGTTCAGTCAAGTTTCTACATTTGATTGAAAGATTTATTTTTTGTAGGTGATAAACTTTTATCTGATAGTGATATTAATGCAGCTTGTTCTCAAATGTTGCTCATATCAGGGATCTTGTGGTTGTAGATCCGGTATCGATCCATCGCTCTTGATCAACGATAGTAACTTTGATTCTTCTTTTCTTAATCCCGATTCATATCATGCAAAGAAAAATATGCAACTAAAAGTTAACATACAATTTGGGAAAAGTTCCTAGGAATCTAAAAGAGAAAATAAGGAAGAGGCTTGAGTGGCTCACTACTGAAATTCAGCAGGTACGAGCTCTTTTAGATTTAACCTTTTCAAAATTTATAATTATTCACGGGCTAGTAATTGATGAAGATGTATTGAGGAGGGTTAAATTTATAAACAGCAGTAAGTGAATAGAGTTATTTGAGGGAGTACTAAGGAGGTCTCATCTCAAATTCAATTTGGTATTCTAAAACGAGTTGGAACATGATCAATCAGATCAGAGGTGTGAGTGGTGCAAGTGTAAAGGTACGATTCCTAAGCGACTACTAGAGCCGCGTGGCACGAGCTGCGTGGCTCTAAATTCGCTGCTAGAGCTGCCCAGCTCCAGCTGCGCTGCTCTAACCAATACAACGCTATTCACATAACTATATTATAGATTTTTACTCTGTTATCAGGGCTGATAATGTATACTTAATGAAAAAATAGTGAAATTTACTTGAAAATGGCTCAAAATGGGTGAATTTCACTATATTTCGATTTAGTATACATTAGTAGCCCTAATAAGAGAGTAAACATCTATAATATAGTTATGTGAATAGCGTTGTATTGGTAAGAGCAGCTGTACAGCTGTATCAGCGAATTTAGAGCAGTCGCTTGGGAATCGCACCTTAAGGGATATATTTCTTGATGTGAATGATAGTAGAGTTGAAAATTCTTGAAGATATTATATAATAAATGAATAAATAAAATATTGCAAAGTTTTTCAATAAGTATTTTATTCCCAAAATGAATTTTATCCCTGAAAGACAGTGTGCTAATATACAATGAAATTCATATATTAATATTCCAAGAAGCTTTTCTGAGTCCCACAGAAAAAAAATGTTTAGAGAAAACAGAAATTAAAAAATATTTAAAAACCTAAAAAATAAGGATAGTGTTGGTTACAATAATATTTCTATAAAAGTTTAAGACATGCTGTGATGAAATTGCTGAGGCCCTTGCTTTCGTTTTTAATGGTATCTTTAAGAGTGGAGTGTTTCCTGATGCATTGAAAATCGCCAAAGTAATTCCTTTATTTAAACCGCTGGAACAGCCAATCGTTTGTCGAATATGTTTGTGGAGTGATTTTTTGGAACACTGTGTCTGCTAGTTCAGTTGAATGTTGAATTGACGTAATAATTATTGTTGTCAGGTTGTTGGTGGCTAGTCACGTATCCCGTAGTGCTGGGGGAGACCGACTCCTCCTCCGTCATACAACCATGCTTCCAGACATTCAAGGTCTGCCGGCATTTTTGTGTCTACTTTTCGCGCCCTATGTGGAGTTGAGGTGAGTTCACTATTCAAGTTTGTTATACCGTTCCCATTCCAATATAGCACATATTGTATTCTTCTTCATGCACTATTAAGGTATCTAGCATTCCCAAGTGGCAGCTCGAGCCACGCGGCCAGGCTGCCCGGCTCTAAATGCGCTCTTCGAGCTGCCCGGCTCTAGCCATCACAACTCTATTCACATTACTATATTATGAATGTTCATTTTGTTATTAGGGCTAGTAATGTATATTAAATCTATAAAATAGTGAAATAATAAATAAATCTTAAAATTTACCCATTTAAATTCATTTTCAAGGTCACTATTTATTAATTTATTTTATTTATTTATTAATTTTACAGAAACAATAAAACGTTCTGGTTAAAAACACAGACTATTGTCCAAAACGTCTTTATACCAATTTTACATTGGTAGTCCTAATAACAAAGTGAAAATTTATAATATAATTATGTGAATAGAGTTGTGCTGGCTAGAGCAGTGCAGCTAGAGCCGGGCAGCTCGAGTAGTGCTACCTTTAGACTTAAACAATTTTCAACGTATGGAGCCATATTGTTCTATCAATGCTTAGAGCTTTTTAATTGTTAATGAAATTTGATAATGCAAAATACTGATGAATCTTGAAAGAAAATTGACGTTTAGAGTTCTAGGTAGGCCTACGTTGTGGCGATATTTCGGGTTGCTAGGTTCCGTAGCAACCGCAAACAAACATTTCATTTCTCATTTCATAATGTCACGTTCTTGAGTCAATAAAAACCTTAGTTCCAAAGGTGTTTTATTTATCGATTACTACAATTTTATTGACTCAAGTATGCCTAGACGCAGGCAAGAACTTCATGAAGAAATAATGGAGAACAGGAGCGAAAACAACTCTAAAAAAGAATTACGACCTATACGACTTAACACCGAACCAAACTCACTAACAGCAGAAGTAGCATTGGCGACTTAGCTTCGTAAACTATCTGGAGGCGTGCAACATTGGCGAGGACCAAAAAATTAAGGTATTATTTAACTTTATTTCTCCTATGCTCTTCAGCATAGTTGCAGAATGTACCACCTATAATACAGCTATTAATTCGTTGGAAGATACATTTATCAAGACAAAAAATGAACCCTACTGCCGTTTCCAATATTATATAATAGGAAGCAACAGAAGGGGGAATCAATTGATAGTTTCTTTCTAGACTTGAAAACATTGAGTTTCAACTGCAATTTCTGCAATGTAACGGCAGAACTAAATCGTAACGATTTTGTCAGAGATGCATTTATATACGGCCTCCAGTCCTCACAAATAAGACAACGATTGTTAGAAAAACGAAATTTATCACTGTCGGAAGCTTTAGATCAATCTCGTTCAATGGAGGCAGCCGAAATTTTCAATGAATCCAATGAAAAGACAATTCCAAATGTTAATGCTCTTACTACAGATAAAGTTGTCTCGAGGACAGGAGAAAAATTTGATCACTTGATAATAAATAAGAGTCAGTTGCAGCTACTAAGGCCGCTATTACACGATAATAGTTCTATGTCATTCATCTATTATCAAAGATATTATAATATGTTCTCTATAGGAGAACATATGGTATAGAATATGATCATTTATAATATTTGGCTCATTACACGGTAATATTTCATCATCATAGATGTTTGATAATAGAAATATGTCATAGAACTATTATCGTGTAATACCCGCCTAAAGAACAATGGTCATGTTACTTTTGCGGAAATCGTGAACGACATGATCGTGTTCATTGTCCTGCCAGAACATTAAATTGCAATAAATGTGGAAAACCAGACCATTACGTTAAGGTCTGTAGATCACGTCAATTTTTAAATAAGAAAACTATTGCTTCAATCACTTACATTTCTACTCCATCTCATATTATCTCTGCTCCTGCATCTAATTCACTTGATAAAACCATTATCTCGATTCTCATCAACAGTATCAAAGCTATTGCATTATTAGATACTGGAAGCACCATCAGCCTCATTGATAGAACTTTTGCTTTTCAAAACAGTATGCATTTGACTCCTTCAAAGCCAGTTACTACAGACATAGCTTCAAGATTGAGCCGTGTTGAAACTGCAACTTCTGTTATAGCTACTATTCAGCTGAATGAATAAACTTATAAGGAAGTTTCATTGCTCGTTATGAATGAATTATGTTCAAATATAATCCTAGGCACAGATATTTTAAAGAATCTCTCCTCTGTGCATATTGCTTTCGGGGGAGACAGACCACCGCTAAAGAGTTTCAGACCACCACAACAGTCTGCGGTCAGGGGGGAATCTTTCAAGGAAGATATAGGGACAGTAAAGGCTAAAACTTTTGAAACTGACAAAAATAAATTTTCTTGGAATGAGAAGTACAATTGTCGAAAATGTGGGACGAAACATAGCATACGAGAGTGTCCAGCATTCAAAGAGAACTGCCGTAACTGTAAATCACTAGGCCATTACGCAAAATTCTGTCCTTATACGTCAAAACGTGTTGCCCTATTACGAGTCAAAACTCACCAAACTGTTTCAGAAGTCGCTCAGTGGCGATGTCAACCCCAAAACGAATTTCGAGGAGCTGCCCAAAGTGATGAAATTGTCAGCTATCACCAGAAAAGTGATAATTTCCGTCTCTAACATAAATACCCCGTCGACAATGAGAAAACATCGTCGATCAGTGCTATTCACTGCCTCACTGGCCGAACACAACAACACGACTTGATGCGCCCCCACGAAATTGAATTCGATAAAAAGTGCACCGCCCTTGAAAAGCTCTCTATTGAACTGGACGCTTTGAAGTTAGTGTACAGTGATAAATTACAAAAAAATATACAATTGAAAGACGATCTCCGAAAAGCGAAGGAAAGAGAAGTTCAATTGAGTTGATCAAGCGGAAATTCTTGAAAAAGAGATCTCAACCTACAATACGAGGTAACGAAAAAAGTTCAACTTGGAAAGAAAATTGTTGATAGCAAGAATATTTACAAAACGATCGAATCGAAAGATGGAGTGAGTAAAGTATTGGAAAAGAGAATTCATGACGACGAGAATCTCTACAAAATTACGATCGGATCAAAGGATAGAAAAATCAAGGAATTAGAGAAGAAAGTTCGTAACAGCGAAAAAGCCAGAATGGGTGAAATGCAGGTGAGCCTTGTCAACATGAAGAGGAGGAATGCACGTCTGAAACGACAACTGGATAAGACCAGAGAGGAGAAGAACGCGCTAGAACTTTATTTAGAGCGACAATTGGGAAAAAAGAAAGGAATTGCGAGAAGAAAAGGACAAAGTAGGAAGCTACAAGAATGCTAATGAACTAATAAGGACTGCTAATGAGAAAATGGGATTAATGAAGTGTTTTGTTTGTTTTGTTATGAGGGTGAAGCCCATATGAGCTCATAGGCTCAAGAGAAGAAGTTTATCGAGTATGAGAAGAAAATTGAAACCGAATTGGATGATAACGAAAAGAGCAGCAGTTGAACACAAAGACGGAATAAGTCGCCAATGAGCATCCAACATTTGGCGCCTCTCCCTCAAACAGAGAATTCATCTAGCGGGGAAGAATGTGGTGATATTCCGGGTTGCTAGGTTCCGTAGCAACCGCAAACAAACGTTTCATTTCTCATTTCATAATGTCACGTTCTTGAGTCAATAAAAACCTTAGTTCCAAAGGTGTTTTATTTATCGATTACTACATACGTGAGATTATATTTTTCAAAGCTATGTACATTATTTGGCAATTGAAATCAGTAATGTTTTTTGAAGCCCTGTTCACAGATTAAGCTTGCCTTTTGCTAAAACACACACTTTTTCATGTAGAAAAAGTGTAAATCAAACTAAAAATAATCAGTAAATTTAATATGGTTGTGCATAAAAAATATATTCGCGTGAAATACTCACTACATTAAGATTGTTATCAACATAAAATGATGAATATGGAAGTCGTCTTTCCTGTTGATTACAAAAAGTGGAGTGTATTTAGTTATTAGTTACAACTAGACTTTTCAGCAGTGTAAATGAGGCAAACAGTTCAAACGTATTTTTTTTGTTCATCATACACTCAACAGAGGGCTAACCTTCACTCGCCAGTTATTTTCATGGATGGATACGTTAAGCCGTCGGTCCCGGCTGCCTAAAAACAGTCGTGAAGTCATGTCAGAGGCCCTGAAATTGATCAGGAGCGACCTGAAAGCTCTGACACCAGACCTGAGCCAGCCAGTTTACACGAATATTATTATTATTTTTATTCATGTATATGTTCAAACTCGAACTGTAAGACTCTGAATAATTACATGGGAATATCTTCTAATATCTAAGCTGAACCTGTGTTTAAAGTTAAAACGATTTCAGTTTATTGGTTTCAGAAAAATCGGAAATAACTCATCAAAATTCGAAAAATAACTGAGAAAACATCTTATCGAACACAGTTTGGAACATAAAATATCTTTAAATTAGAGCTAATTCAAGTTCATCTATTACCTCGCTGTTTAATCCAACAGCGAGGTATTACATGATATAATTCGAAAGATATTAGATGAACTTGAATTAGTTCTAATTAAAAGATATTAAATTAAGTTCCAAACTATGTTATTTTTAGCATTTTGAAAATAATTTCGCTGAATCATTGATTTTACAATACAAATATAAAGATTCAACTGAGTTGTATTCGATATTGTTACATGATGAAATAAAAACACATAGATGTGGTTAAATCTGTACACTTCTTATTTGATACACGAAACCATGGTGGTGTACCAAATAAAAAGTGCAGCGATTTGACAACATCTATGTTTTTATTTTTTCATAAATATACGGTAAATATTCTTCTCATCAATCACCTTCGCACTCAATATTCATTACCCACACACAAGCTAAAATGCTTATGTGGGCATCATCCGCAAAAAAAGATTAGTCGAATCAAGACGAAAGATATGCAACCCGCGATACATCTATAATATTGAAAACCCTAATTACTAGCTTAATCTCAGAAGGATTTCAAAAAATTTTGAGCATATCATTTCTCGACCCAAGATGAACCGCTTCGCCAAATTTGAACATTTTCGGCCGATTGTTTCTCGAGAAGCCAAGAATACGCAGAAAAGCTATGGAAAATTGCAAATATTGGGCATATCTTTGGGAAGTTTCAAAAACCCTTATTGTGGTCCAACTGATCATGCATGTCAAATTTCAACGCATTCGGTTTAGTGAATTTTTAGTTCTGCTGATGAATCAGTGAATCAGTCAGTGCCATTTCGCTTATATAGATTTACACAACTTAGAAAACACTGAGTAGTATTATAAGTTTTTCTTTTGAATTTTCAGAGTTGATGAAGATTTCACCAGACTGACAGGGGCCATTTGTGGACTTGGATACGACCCTGACAAAATGAAGTCGTATTTTCCAGAACACGATTTTGAAGTGGCATTTGATACCGTATTTTCACTTGAAGAGATTGAAATGGTGAGTTGAAGTTGAGTGAATATTGTTTTTTATTTCTAGGATGTGTTTCTATCATTTTCATCAAATCTCTATCTATGAAAATTATAATTCACACTTAGGGCTATTTTTAAATTGATAGATAAAAATAAAAATCAAATACCCTTTTTGAAAACTTTAAAACATATTATTTCATCACACACATGTTTCGATGCTTCAATTAGCTCATTCTCAATATGATTAAATACTCATCTATAGTTTTTTATTCAATCCAATTTTAGAATATAGGTATACATTATATCGGGGTGTCTTATTTGCTTGGACGGGCTGTATAGTGGAGTTAATATGAAACTGGCAACCAGCTGGTAGGCCTAGGCCCTTCATGGGTTGTTGAGCCAGATTCAGATTCAAATTCTTTGAAACAGATGACAGATGATCAAAGCCATTGAGACAGACAGACATTATAATACATGTATATTTTTCATTATTTTTGTATGTAGTGTGTATTTTCCGAAAATGTTGAGATACAAAGGAAAAATGCTTTGTCGTCTGGATTAGAAATTAAGCCATCACATTTTTAATTCAAATTGGATGGAGAATTAGTGTGTTCTCAAATTAAGTTGCTGAAAATATGAAGAACGATAGTTAGAAGAAAGTTGCGATCATAGAAATATTTGTTATTTAAGT
This sequence comes from Sogatella furcifera, assembly GCA_017141385.1. Taxonomy (NCBI): domain Eukaryota; kingdom Metazoa; phylum Arthropoda; class Insecta; order Hemiptera; family Delphacidae; genus Sogatella; species Sogatella furcifera. The sequence continues at coordinate 31,625,064 of CM029550.1, forward strand.
GTGTTGAAACTCCTGTCTTTCAAGTTTTTTCAACTTGATTGATTGAGCATCTTCTATGGATGGAAATCTTATCTGATCTCATCTATGAACGATGCTCGATCAATCAAGTTGAACAACTTGAAAACAGAAGTTTCAATACACTTTATTACCAAATATTTCTATAATCGCAGCAGACCAATTTCCTTTAATGTCCTAACCTATCACTTGAAATCCAACTCCTAAATTTAAAACTTGTATTCAATTCAGCTTCTAGCAGTTTACACGTGAGAATCAAATGAAAATTTATTACCTTATCAGAGCAGATTCAAAATTTTTGTAAATTGAATTGAAATACACCAATTTATTAAATCTGTAATTAATCTGAAGTTTTGATAATGATTTCCTATTATATCAATAATTATCCAATATTTATTTATTCAATACAGTTATATTGACTTATTGTTTGAACATCATATTAAGCTTCCCTTCTACAGGAAGCTTTAGGCTATGCTATTCACATTCACCTCAACTTTTTAGTATATTTTGAGAAGTTTCTAATTACAGTCCTTTTACTTTATGATGAAGAAAATATATTGTGAATGAGATTTTATGTGTCGACTCTAATATTATAAAGAACTTAGCCTATTAATCTTTTAATATTGAAAATATAAATATTAAAAAACTAAAATTAAAAATACTTAATATAAAATATTGAAAAATTACCTAAGCTAGATTCTATTTACCAAGTTTATAAATATTAACAACTATTTTCTCGTTCAAATCCAGCTAACTTGAAATAATGGATTGTTTAATTTGTTGATGAAGATGCATTTGTCCTCGAAATTCTATTTTATGCTTAATTGGACGTAGTTATGCAGAAAGGAACCAATCCACAAAAATAAAAAAATTGGATTTTTCAATATTCAGGTTAATAAACCCCTAGGTAAATGTTCTGGATGAAAAAAAATCACTGGAATCAACCCTTATGGCAATTATGTGGGTTGGTTCCTTTCTGCAAAACAAATATCCTACTTTATGTGTTATGCAGAAAGGAACCAACCCACATAATTGCCATAGGAACCAGACTAAAATTTTTGTTTTTTCAGAGAAAAAAAAAATCATATGAGGCTAATTTTTCTACTCATGGATTAATATTATAAAGAGAAATGTTCTGTCAAAATTTCTCACCCCCCCCCCTAATCTTTCTACCCCCTCTGCACCCCTCAAAGTTTCCATTTGCACGGATTTCTTTCATTGAATGTATCTCAGCAACCATTAAAGATAATATATTGAAATTCTCCTCATTATTTAGAAAATTAAATTTACTTTTTTTATGTCTTCACCATTTCACTATAGCTCATGTGGTTCAGGAGTTATTTGCATGGAAGTATGATGGAAGCCCACATAGGTACAGACTTCTGCCTAAAAATTTCATTCTTTCCCTAAGAAAAGTAAACTGGGAAATGTCTAGTACGAAACATTTAGAGAATTTTAATATATCCACTTCACAAATAATAGAAACATATATTTTAAGTTGAAGCCAATTGAATTCATTGAATAATGATACAAAGTTCAACTATTTATCTCTATAGAGTACCAAGACACATGTGATATATGAATTCTTGAATAAGAGCGGTAGTGTGAGGACTTCAGACAGGACACTTGCCAACATGCTAGTTATAAATGGAAAGAAAATCAACTCCATATAATTTCTCCAAATGAATTATTTCCAAATTTGATGAATTAAAAGGGGTATTTTAGTACTCACTTGATAGACCATAATATCAGGCTATCCGCCAAGCGCTTCTGAGATAGCGCTTTTCATTTATTAACTGACTTACACTTACGTTGAATTTCAGAAAAATACATGTTTATCATTCAAAATGTAGGTCTTGAAAAGTTTTTCAAGTTTCATAAGATACGTTTCCAGTAGAAACATCCTGTAAACTTTCATTTAGGAGATGATTAAAATTTTATGCAGAAATCTTGGGAATCCCTCATCCATTCTTCCATTTATATAACTTTTGAACCGCAGGAGCTACAATGAGATGGTGAGACATAAAATAAAGAGAATTTAATTTACTGAAAAATGAGAAAAAAGTTGATCTCTTATTTCCAATGAGTGCTGAGATACATTCAATGTAAGACACCCTTAAAAATGGAAACTTTGAGGGGTGCAGACGTGGTAGCAAGATGGGTGGGGGTGGGGAATTTTGACAGAACACTTTCCTTTATAATATTAATCCATGAGTGAAAAAATTAGCCTCATATGATTCTTTTTCTCTGAAAAAAAAACAGAAATTTTAGTCTGGTTCCAATGGCAATTATGTGGGTTGGTTCCTTTCTGCATAACTCATAAAGTAGGATGTGTTTTTTGCAGAAAGGAACCAACCCACATAAATGCCATAAAATGGGAAATTAATGCTTTTTTTGTATATAAATATCTAGTTTATGATATTAAAAGCACATACACGTTCTCAAAATCAGAATATCTTAATGGATAATAAAATGGGAGGTATTATTGCAGTTTCATCTTTGGTACGCAATATCTCAAAAGTAGCTGATTGTGGGTTGGTTCCTTTCTGCATAACTCCGTACAATTATAATCTCACAATTTGATTGTTCAAAAATGTTCTCAATTCAAAGCAGCTTAGGTTTGGAAAATCTTTGAAATTGCCGTTACTGTAAAATAAGTTGGTCATCCTTCGATCATCAATATTCAATTTTCATTATGCTATTGGATATCCAATTATACCTCTTCAAATAATACAATCATCCATCATTCATTCAAGAAATTATAAAGCATTATAGATAATATTTCGGTTCTACAAAAGTTGCAATATTCAATAAACACTGCCATTATGAATTGTGATGAGTAGGTTTCACTGGCGGCTCCTCAGGTGAAGTGTCCCCCCTATCTTATATTGTACAACATTTCACCTTTTCCCCAAGGCACGAGCCGCTAGTTGAAGTAGCTTCAAGTTGAAGATTTTATTCTTATTTGTTGTTGTTAATGTTCACAGTTGAATAAACTGCGAAGGTTGTTGAGCTTATGTTTGGCTCCGCCGGGCGAAACGGCCTACCATAATACTGAGGTAGAAAGGTACCAAAAACTTCTGCTCGACCTTATTCAAAAGTAAGTCATTTTGTGCCAAATTTTATCACTGAAGCATCTCAATGAATATTATACCCTATTCACGATCACTCAAGACGAAATAAACAAACTTCTTGCGTATGTGTGCTTGTAAAGGTAAGTTTTCCTTTATGCTTAACGGTCAGACGGTCGGCCGCAGTCGAACAGCTGTAGCCAATCGCAGCTCTTGTCTTGTCCTTGAGCTTTAACAACAAGAGCTGTGATTAGCTCCAGCTGTTCGACTGCGGCCGACTGTCGGACCATTTCGTATAAAGGGAAGCCTACCTTTACACGCACACATACACAAGAAGTTTGTCTATTTTGTCTCAAGTGATTGTGAATGGGGTGTAGTACTGTGTATTAAACATGACAATACTTATTAGTACTGTACTATTAATATTGTATTCATATTAGGAAAAGTGTTTCTTTTTGTCAACTACGTATATTCTATGATGTCAGTTTTCGTCTTCTCTCATGTACTTCATTCCATTTCTTTGTTCAGTTGAGATCAATTATTCATCTTTATTGTAAATTAATATAGAATAGCAGATGTTCTATCGTAACAGCTTTTCATGTCTTCAGAAGGATTTTCTTACTCTCACAATGTACAGAGTGTTCCAAAAACTACTTTACAACTTTGAAATCACATCAAGTTTTCCTTAGGAAAGGTACAGAACAGGGTTTAAAGCTATTTCTAGGAAAAAAGGTATAGATCAGGGCTTAGTGTTGTTTCGAAAAAAACCCATAACATTTCTTACCTGTTTCCTTTATCTTAGGGCTAGTTCCTTAAGTTACTTTATCTTTTCCTTTATCTTAGGGCTAGTTCCTTAAGTTACTGTCTTTTTATTTTGAATGTTAATAACATTTTGCTATGACTATAAATAGTCGAAACATGTTATGAAAAGGGTACTGTGATTAACATTTAAAATAAAAAAAAAATTTTACCTTTATCCGAGGTTGTTCTCTAAGGATGTGGCTTCCATTGGTTATCATGCAGGCATCCCATCCGTTGGTTATTTTTACCCAGATTTGCCAGATGACTTATTATGATTTATCAAGCACCCTCCCTAACAATTGTGTTTTGTAGTCTGACTAGGCATATCTGTAGCATGCTTGGTGTGAGGATGACGATTAACTGTTGTTCCGACTTCTTCAAATCAAAACACACTTACTTAGTCTTATTGAAAATGGCTGATCTATCTTTAAATTATTTGTTACCAAGTAATGTATCCTTGCTATGGAGCGATTTTGCACTAGTCCAGTCAAAACTTCAGTATGTGTTTTCCGTACACCAAACTCAGCTCTGTATACTAAAATTTTACGAACTATCAGGGTCTTATAGTTATTTGTGCATCTAGGGACTAAAGGGCAACTTTTTCTCCCTGAGGGGAAACTGTTGTTGCCCGAGGCGTAGCCGAGGGCGACAATTTCCCTGAGGGAGAAAAAGTACTTTAGTCCCGTGATGCACACAACATTTTTCCTCCACCTACATTAATTAGCTATTGATAGGAATATATAGAGTGTCCCAAAATTAAAGTGCCAAACTCTGGGAATACATTCTATGGCTCAAAATAAAGGAAAAATCACGATTAATCTTCTTTAAAAAAGCGATTTGTTCACCAGATATCCGCCTTTCTGCATTTTTTACAAAATAATTTTCATCTTCAAATTCTTTTAACCGATCTTTATTAAACTCCGCAAGTATATTCATATAAAAGAAATCAGCTGTAAAATAAATCCAACTTGGTTCAATCTGAAATCTCAAAACTAGGAAGTACGGTAGGTAGCTGCTACTTCCCAATTTATAATTTTTGTAACTACAAACTAAACAAAACTGGTGAAATAAAAGTATGACAAATGGAATGACTGGCAAGTCAACTTATATAGTAACAATAAAAGGGAAGCAAATAAGTTGATATTGCTTCCAGTTTTTAAGTAATGATACTGATAATAAAAAAAAGTTATGAGAAACTAGATTGAGCAATGAAACTTCTATTTCAATTTTTGATTAGGCTAATATGTAGAACTAAAGCCTAATAAAAAGAACAAGATATTCAAGCAATCAACTGAATCATTTCAAATTTACTATAATAGACTTCATTTTAATTTACGTTACATTAGACATGTATGAAAGAAGTGAAAACAATCTTTTAGTTTTAATCTATAAGCTACAAAAATGAAAGAAAACAAAAGCATCAATAAAATTTATTTATTTCTAACAGATATCAGGCTACTAGCGTCCAGCAAGTACATACCATATATTAAAAATGTTAAATTGTAAATTTAACTTTCAGAGACAGTACAATGTTTGAAGGCCTATTTCGTCCACAACACAACAGTAACCGATCGTGAAAACCTGTTCATTAGGACAATTAAAATCCAAATAACATAATATTTCGTGTTGATACAACTCATACAACATAATAAAGGCTATCTAATGGAGGATATTCGTTTAAATTTATGTTGAAAAGTCCGGTTTCCAATTGAAAAACTTTAACAATTTACTAAAGTTTACTAACTTTAACGATTTTACTGACCTCAACTGCCATATAAGTTGAGGTTAACTATACTTCCAAACCTCAAAACCAAAAGTCTAATTCAACAAAGACATTCTTTCATCATTGTTCCAGAATAATATGACAGTGGACTATTGATAATTAGTCGAAATTAAAACGATAAACACACTATTATAATAATAAACTTGAATTATAACACACAGATCTCAAAGTACAATAAACCATTGTAGGAATGAATAATTGAATTCGATTCTATCTAATTCTAATCGATTCGATAGTGATCGAGAATTCTAGCTTTTAAATCATGAAGATTGTTTTTACTTTGGTACTATACTTCCATATGTATGCATTTTTACATTTCTATAAATTTATGAATAATATACAAGTATTTAACTTTCTTCCATCATGATCCATTGTTTTATAAATATTCCTTCAAAATATCAGCGTAACCAACCTTTCTTCCAAACTGTGCACTCTATACTGTTTACTGTTCTACAGTTCACGCCTAAGTTCCAAATTTAGACACAAAATATCATAGAGATTCTTCCCATGTTATTTAAATGGGTTTACTTTATTCCCTAGGGAATTTCAATCTTCTTTTTCTCCCGAGGGAGAGAATGAAGCGCTTTAGTATTCGATTCCAGGGAGTGAAATGCGACTTTAGATAGTAGGTGGAGGAAAAAGTTATTTAAAACACAATGTACAGTAAAATCTTTGTAATCTGATGAAAAAAAAACTCCGCTCCGGCAGCTGGCGGTCGGAAAGAGTGCATTTCAAATGCAATTATATGATGGCTCAAATCATATGACTTATAATGAGCTATTCAGGGTATGAATTCAAAGGTTTTCGAAAAACACAATTTTCGGCATATTATTCACCATTTTCTCCGCCATTTTTGATTGGATTTTTTCCGTTGATGGCTCAAATTGTAGGGCATAATAAGGGTATTACACACACCAATTTTCAAAACGATCAAGTTATTGGTCGATTTGTAGTGATTTTTTAAAATTTTCATCCCCTAATTTCACCCCCTTCCCTTGGACAAATTTGGCTGTTTAACGAACTTGACCGAGATATTAACACTAATGATTTTTGTGCAAAATTTTGTCGCTCTCCGACAAGCCCTTCTGGAGTTATCGTGTTAACAAGAATCTGTACACATATAAATATATATATATATATATATATATATATAGAGTTATATGAATTTGAACGGACATCAGATTCGTGTTCTAGGGGCTCGGAAACGTGTAAAAAATATATCACATCATAAATTTTCGATTGTCAGGAAAATCCATATATATGGACAATCCATATTAAATTCACAACTTTCTGAAAATTGGACGTAGTTATGCAGAAAGGAACCAATCCACAAAAATACAAAAATCGGATTTTTCAACATTTGGGTTGATAAACCCCTAGTTAACTATTTTTCGATGAAAAAAAATCACTGGGATCAACCCTTATGGCAATTATGTGGGTTGGTTCCTTTCTGCAAAACAAATATCCTACTCTATGTGTTATGCAGAAAGGAACCAACCCACATAATTGCCATGGAATGGGAAATTTTATTATTAGGAACCAGACTAAAATGTTAGTTTTTTCAGAGAAAAAAAATTATATGAGGCTAATTTTCTAACCATTGATTAATATCATACAGAGAAGTGTTCTGCCAAAATTCCACACCCCTACCCGTCTTGCATCCCTCCCAACACACCCTTAAAGTTTCCATTTACAAGGATTTCTTTCATTGAATGTATCTCAGCAACCATTGGAGATAAGATATTGGAATTTTCCTCATTATTTAGAAAATTGAATTTACTTTTTTTATGTCATCACCATTTTACTATAGCTCATGTGGTTCAGGAGTTATTTGAATGGAAGTATGATGGAAGCCCACATAGGTACAGACTTCTGCCTAAAAATTTCATTCTTTCCCTAATAAAAGTAAACTGGGAAATGTCTAATTTGAAATATTTAGAGAATTTTGATATATCTACTCCACAAATAATAGAAACATATATTTTGAGTTGAAGCCAATTGAATTCACTGAATAATGATACAAATTTCAACTATTTATCTCTAAAGTGTACCGAGACACATGTGATATAAGAGTTCTTGAATAAGAGGGGTAGTGTGGGGACTTCAGACAGGACACTTGCCAACATGCTAGTTATCAAAGGGAGAAAATCAACTCCATATAATTTCCCCAAATGAATTATTTCAAAATTTGATGAATTGAAAGGGGTATTTTAGTACTCACTTAATAAGACCATGATATCAGGCTATCCGCCAAGCGCTTCTGAGATAGCGCTATTCATTTATTAACTGACTTACACTATGTTAAATATCAGAAAAATATATGTTCTATCATTCAAAATATAGGTTTTGAAAAGTTCTTCAAGTTTCATAAGAGACATTTCCAGTAGAATCAACCTGTAAACTTTCATTTAGGAGATAATTGAAATTGTATGCAGAAATCTAAAGAATTCCTCCATTCTTCCATTTATATAACTTTTAAACCAGAGGAGCTACAATGAAATGGTGAGACATGAAGAAAAGACAATTTAATTTACTGAAAAAAGAGAAAAAGTTTGATTTCTTATTTCCAATGAGTGCTGAGATACATTCAATGTAAGAAACCCTTAAAAATGGAAACTTTGAGGGGTGCAGGGGGGGTAGCAAGATGGGTAGGGGTGGGAAATTTTGACAGAACACTTCTCTTTATAATATAAATCCATGAGTGAAAAAATAGCCTCATATGATTATTTTTCTCTGAAAAAACAAACATTTTAGCCTGGTTCCTATCGCAATTATGTGGGTTGGTTCCTTTCTGCATAACACCTAAAGTAGGATATGTTTTTTGCAGAAAGGAACCAACCCACATAAATGCCATAAAATGGGAAATCAATGCTTTTTTGTATATAGATATCTAGTTTATGATATTAAGAGCACATATACGTTCTCAAAATCAGAATATCTTAATGGATAATAAAATGGGAGGTATTATTGCAGTCTCATCTTTGGTACGCGATATCTCAAAAGTAGCTGATTGTGGGTTGGTTCCTTTCTGCATAACTCCGTACAAATGATGGTTTTAACAGATTGTCGGAGCTCAGTCTGATTTGATGTCTGAGAGGTATATTTTCCTATTTAGTCCTTCATTCGATATTACTCTACTGAAAGTTCAGTAGAGTTCAACTGATTCATGTACACATGTAGAGCCATACTTATGTTCTCAGGCAAGAATTTCCTATAGACATGTAGCGGTCCATGTCCTATCAATGCGAATGTATAACAATGAATATGCATTTGCTATTATTGATTGAAGCTTTAAATAATGCTATCATTCATTCGATATAAATATATATAACATTGCTGATGCTTTTTCCAGATCTTTCTGTTGGCTAAGGCATCATCTACCCGAACGAGTGCAGCAATGTAATTCTTACAAGTGGGGCCAGATCAGTGAGGATCGTCTTATGTATCCTGGTACGAAGCAATTGGTCAACACACCACTCATCTACAATTTGATTTTCGGTGTAGATCTTGCCAAGACCAAAGTGGATCTCAAGCAATTGAGCATTAGGTATCAGAAGAATATTGATGACATTACTAAGATCAAGGATGGGTGAGTATTGATTCTATGTTTTTCAATGTTGATATTGTTTTTTTGTCAATGGCGCAACAGCCCTATGAAGGGCCTAGGCCTACCAGCTGGTTGCCAGTTTCATATTCACCAAACTATACAGTCCGTCCAAGCAAAGAAGACACCCCGGCAAGGCGGGAAAACGACCACAGCCCGGCCAATACCGGCCCAAAAGCCATAAATTCTCGAAAGAACCCATAGCCCCCGAACCAACACCAACCGAGCCGAAGCCATCCCCATCCCACCAGAATGCCCACCCAGCCCGGACAGAAAATACAGCAGGCGAATAATCATCAACCAGGATAGAGGTAACGTGTGGTTAGCACGTCGAACCTCTCAACCATAAGCTAGTCTTCACAACCAGGTGAAGATGCAGAACACCTCTGAATAACATGCAGTTAATCAGTTAAAGTGTAATGCAACAATTACTATTCCTCCAGAAACGGGAAACGACTGACTGTCTCTACTAACGACAGCCAATCTCCCAAGGGAGGTTATGTTGATATTACAAAATATGTTTAATTTAATACCTAATTAGCACATCACTAAAAATTACATATGATTAATATTATTGCTAAAAAAACTTTTTAGACAGTGGAAAAACACAAATAAACTTACATTCAATTTTCTAACTGGGAAATATTTTGGTAGGCTGTACCAGGCAGACGCATAGTGTTGAAATTTTCACTGAACCACATTCAATCTATTCAATTTAAGTTTATTACCATTCATATTTTGATCACAAATCCACTCATAACTATGAAGTCCCCTACTCCAAATACCCTATCATGGCTCCCTAATGCGTACTCCTTTCACTCTCTGGTACAGTAAAAAACGGTCAAAACTCAAACTCATCCTGGCACAGCCCACCGAAATATTTACCAATTAGAATGTAAGTTAATTTTCGCCACACTGGTATGAAATGATCTGTTTTACATGCATCATACGGAGGCCGAAAACGCTCGTTTTCAGGCGAGGTCGCCAGCAACTCGCCGGGAAAATGCCTTTTTCGGCCCTAGGGCGGTAAAATAACCTTGAATGTAAGCTGACTGAAGGTCGTTGTCGATTTAAGGGTTGGTCGATCAATAGGTAGCATCCCGGTTTGATTGCATCAAATATCAGCTGTTTCGCGAGTCGATGTCGACTTATTGGTATTTCGATGTAAAGGTAGTCTCTCATCTGTTATTTTGATTGGTGAGATCCCTTGTCAAGAGAACTAAACGTTGAAAGTTTTCACATCAATCAGTAGTTGAACAACAAAGGAGAACTGCTTCAATAAGTGATACTTCAAATTTGATAAGATTAAAAATGTTTGTATTGATTAATTATTGAATAAGGATGAACGTGAAATCCATGTTTGAACAAAATTATTGTTGTCAGACTTTATGCTACTTCGTCTAGCAGGTTAGCCAGCGCCATCTAGCGGGTGATAATGCAACTAGACTAAGCTTTTCTGCCAATATCAGTCGAAAATTAACAACTTTGAATTGATATTGTACAATTTAGGATGATCGTACAAAAATTATCTTGGGCTTAAACGTTTCTGGACTAAGAAAATAGAATACACTGATAGTTATAAAGTAATATTCAGTCAGTAAATCAATAAACTATTGACGCAAAGTTTCAATAGCAAGCAGATGGTACCTACTCCAAATTCAGTATAGGCGAAGATAGCATAATAAGGTTACTGGTCTAGATGTTCTTGGAACTGATTAACAAATTTTTTTTTTGTTTTCTTCGCATTGCTGTTGTGTGCCGAAAAATGAAGTTCGGCACCACGGGTCGAAAATGTAATATTCCATCTCTCAATCTCGAAAACCGATTTCGAGCCGGTAAACGCACATTTTCGGCCCTAGGTACGAAATATACTATTGTGTTTTTCTACAGTCTCGAATGTTTTTAAATATTCATTCTTTATTCTTTATTCATACATCGATACAATTAGATATTTGTGTCACTGGTATTTTCGAATATATTTTCTCTATAACTTTATAACTCACATTAGTGTTTTACTACTAATGTATAATAATAAAATAATTAAATTATCAGCTTTCTGATGATATTTAATTATTTCAAGAGGAACGGGAATGTATAAATTGTCAGGAGTTCAGAGGGTGGAGCCACCTGGCTAGCCGAATTAGGCGAGCGAAGCAAATAGAGCATTCATTATACCAATGTAAATATCCTGTTCCTTTCTTAACCAGGTTGAAATTAAAATTGGATGAGTGTTCTTGAGTTAGTGAGTTTTCAATTACCCGTGATTAGGGCTAATTAAAAATATAGAAGAAACGATTTGTCTTCAAAACGTTGACTGATACTTTTTTGACATTTTTGCGTTGAATGTCTTGTAGAATCCATAGGGTTCTCTATGACCTCATTTATAGGCTGTTACACGCTTGGTGAGACACTGTAATTTTATATACGGAATCTGGATGTCCCAATAATCAATATTATTAGTTCCTCTTCTGTAATTCGTATTACACACAAATGAGTATATAGTAAGTCCTCCATGTATTAGTCTTTATTATAATAGGTCATCTCTTAATCACACAATCAATCAAATTTATTCTATTCGTCAAGAATAAATCGACTAGATTGAATAAATTTAATTATAGTATATTACTTAATGAGTGTGGGAAAGGCGATGTTACAAGTGAGCCGATAGGCAAGTTTGGAAAATGATTATGAGTTTGTAAACCTTCCCACACGAATCATGTACATTTTTTTCGCCATACTAGTCTGAGAAGGATTCATCAAAACCCCAAACAACTAAAAACATTACCTGAAGCTCAGATAATCTAAAACAACAACTATAGTCCATTCACGATGGCTTGAGGCGAGATAAACAAAAGCTCTGCATTTGTGTGTGTGCGACTGGAGTGGCTTTGTTTTAGCCACGACATAAACAAGTCACAGCAATGCCGAAATCCCGAATTGTTGTAGGCAATTCAGAACAAGTATCTTTAAGTAATGCGTCTGAGGACGCTATGTTTGTTTTCAAATGCAAATGATAGAGGACGTTATGATCTACAATTTGAGCCCAAATGCGACTTTTTCCCATCAATGGTTTCTAAGGTAGACGCATTTGAACACAAAAAGTCGCCTTTTTCTTGGTATATAGGAATGAGGTCAAAGTACTCTAGCTGGTGGAATTCTTCAATTTTGACCGAATTCAAATTGTGATATACGAAATAGAACCGTCTTTTCAAGCTGAAAACAATGAGCTATTGTCTATCAGGATCCGTTCACTCTTACGAAAGTTAGAGGTGTCCTTATTCTATTATCCTTGAATGTCCTTTGTAACAAAAATAATATGGATTTGGAGCAGTAAAGTATTTATTCTGATGGTAAGTGATCCAAGTAGACTACGAAATACAAGATAGGCTCTATTTGAACTTTATATGTCTAACCTAACATCAAAATATTGAAAAACCCACCTGTAGCCTGTTTTATTTTTGAAAACTGATTTTTAAAGTTCCAAAAATTGGTCAAATGTCAATTTTTTGTAATTTCTGAACTCAATTTTCCACGCTTTACAACTTTTAGGAAGAGGGGTAATACATTTCTCTGTTACTTCATGAGCTACATAACAATTTAAACAATTTTTTGGAAAATTTGGAAAAAATTGTTTTTTGAATGAATGTAAAACGTACACTGAGAAGAGGTTTTGCAGGTGAGCGAAGCGAGCCTGTTCGACTCACCGATTGTTCGACTGTCGGGGGTCCAGGGGGCGGAGCCTCTTGGCTAGGCGGAGAAGGCGAGCAAAGCGAGCCTGCCGGCTAGTCTATGATATTACCAATCTACCATTCACCACCTTCTACATAAAAAAAATCCCTGCGTACTGGACTAAATCTAGCTTCGAAAGTTCTCCATTACTAGTATTTATTTCCCGAAAGAAACATATTTTACATCTTCAAAATAAAACAACAATTTACAATATTATCATGTGTCAAATATGGAAATAGAAATAAACAAAAATATTGTCATCTAATAAACATAACATCAATAACTGTTGATAATATCCAAAAAAATTAACAAACTAAATATCAACTTATAACTTTTTAATCTTTTGCTCGAAATGTAACATGCAGAAGAGTGTAAACTATAAAAATTAAAATGGACATATTCATTGATTAAATGGAAAGACTATTCAGTTTAAATTGAACATGGAGGGTTGAATTTGGATAACATTATTTGTTTAAAAAACAACACTGTTTAAAATGCACTAAAAAAGTACACCAAATAAAGTACCGTAGTTGAAAACTTGAAATATTCCACCAATTTGAAAAAAATTAAGAATCCATACTAATACATGAATACATCTGATGAACACATTCTTCTAAAATTTATCATTTAGACCAGGGGCTGGAGGTAGTTGAGTGTGCAAAATATGAGGACCGCACTTTCTCAACGGTTTCCTACTCAGAAAAGCATGCTGATTATGAATCCGGATGTTGCCAGGCGCTATTTTGGTGCAACAACCCCCCACAGCCCATTGTTGTTCACCCCCTTTTATCGCTCCGGAAAATTTAATTTCTGGGTCTTAGAAGGACTATGAATTTTCAAAAATTTGTAAGTTTTCTATACTAGGTATATAGTTCAGGCAAATTCGACTTTTGCCTATACAAAAAAATTAATGTAAGACTGGAAATCGTCTCAATCTACTTTGGGCATCCCAAATAAGTCCAATATAAGTTTGCAATGGATTATCCTAGTACAGAAAACTTACAAATTTTTGAAAATTCATAGCTCGGTACTCATTGATCGTAGAAAAATGAGATGGATACTATTCTCTTGTGAATTTTATGCCCAAAACAATAGTATGATTATTTTTCACCTAAGCATGTTTCCTTTCAAAGTAAATTGCAGAAAACTAAAAAAGGAACCAAAATTCCGCAGTTCAATTAACATCAAATCCAATGTAGTGTCAGATGGTACCAATCAACTAGTAAAAACCAGAACTCTCTATGTGGCCTATGAGCCGAGATATAACATATGGCGTGTTTGAGATTTTCTGCAAGACAGGGTAACTAGATGAAAAGTGTATAAAAAGTTTTCTGTCTCAAGTAGTAATAAAGTATAAATGGATATTTCAACTTCACAAGTTGTACACTAAAATGTGAAACTTTCTAGTATAAGTTATAGCTGATTCCAAAAAGTTTGGATATATCATCTGCTACTTTTGCGACCAAACAGCCAGTGCCGGACTGGCCAGGTCGGCTAGTCGGCGATCGCTAACGGCCCTGGGCCCTGGGGGCCCGGAGGGGCCCAAGATTCACTCAGCAAAAAAAAAAAAAAATAATAATCGGCTCCAAAGAAATTATCAATCATTTATTGAAATTTAAACTATTTAATAAAAAGTAAATCATTTTCTAATAAATACTATGAAAATACTATAAATTTTTCCAGACTTCCATGGCCCCTGATTATAGGGCCCCTCATCCCAAGTCAGCTTGAAGGGGCCCTTAAATTCCGAGATCCTTTTTCACGTAATCTACTGTGAGGTGCTTGAGTCTTGTGCCCAGAAACTAAGGCCAAAAATTCTTCAAATATAATTCTCTGTGACCCTGGGGGCCCTGCATTCTTATCTACGACATACTCACTGGGCCCACAAAAATCTGCCGATAGGGCTGTGAATATCAAAGTGACTATATAACTATAGCTATAGTTATTGATAGAGCATTTGAAGTGTGTAGACTATAATTATACTGATATTTTTCTATGTGGCTTTATAGTGATTTCATGGCTTATTTTTTTCAAACAAATTCTATATTCTTCAAGTTTTTATTGTTTTTTAACAATTATATTTGTCACTCTCAACTCTCTAAATTCAAATTAAGGCTCAATAATGAATTCAATAATATCAATTGATCGGAAAAGTATCTTATTTTGTATCTATTATCTTAGTAACTCTTATTTTGTCAATGAGTTCAAGACCATTTTTATTATTCATTTTGATACCAATATCTCTTTAAAAATAAATATTTTTTTTCTACTTGTTGAATTACTGTATTCAATTTTTTTCTTCTTAAATTTTTCTCGATTCCTGAGTTTATTTCCTAGATACCAGTTTTTCATAACATGGAAAACGCTACAATGGTAATGAGGGTTTCAAATATCTAAAATCGATAATCCTAAAATTTGTAACGGTTGAGGTTTGGAGAAGTTCTGAAAACAGAAAATTTAATCAAGAATCTATTTAAAAAAACCCAAAGGCGCGGGAAGAGAGGGTTTCCTTACAGGTGTCAGGAAATGTTATCAATATAGTGTGATAATAATGAAAAAATTGATACCTGCATTAATAACTACTTTCTAATTGCAGGTTGAAGCCATTCAAACCGATGAGTTGTGATCTGTGCCAAGCTCCACTAGACAACATCCAGGTTCTGCGAATGCACTTTATGTCCAGGCTACATATTCAGCTTTCAGAAAGATACAATTTGACTAACCCTAGCGTGTGAGAAGTGAGAACGTCTAAGTAAAGTTATGAAAAGTGTAGGAGGACCGTTTAATTTGTTTCAAAATTCCATCCTGTTTTATATTAAAATGAATCACTAGATGTAGCTATAGTTCATAATTATGTATTCTTTGTCAGAATAGGTAATAGCTGTTACCTAGTTGATGCTATTTGATTTTCTAGCAAATCAAGTCACATGAATTGGACTTTCTAATTTCATAATTTTCACACGATATTCTCTATTTTCAGAATAGAATAGAATGAAGTTATTATCAAGCTGATCGATAATAAGTTACTTTAATTTTAAATAACTTAACTTTACAAAAATGTATTATTTTAGAACTAGGGTTTTATGTAAGAAGATAATTAGTTGAAAAATACGCTTCAATAAACTTGGTTCATCACTTTTATCAATACTGGCAATTGAATGAAAAAACTTGTATCTCATCAAGCACATTGGCATTTAACATTGTCGGAACTAAAACTACAGTGAAAATAATTTACAACAAAAAATAGGTATCAAAGTCTCCTTTACAGTAATCGTTAATCTACATTATGTTCATTTCCATACTTGCCGGCATAACAGTCACTGAGCTGAGAAACAAATTTAATTATTTAGTACAATTTATTTTGTTTATTAATTTAGTGACGATTATTTTTCGATAAGTGATGATTCCAATTGAAATTTGCTAATGTTTTTAAAACTCAGATTTTCAAGATGAGTTCTTCCCCGACCAAATCATGTTGTAGAGCCAAAAGTTGGTAGTTATGAGTTATTTTAAATTGTTTAAACCCGGACTAGTCTAGGTCGTCACATAGTCATCAGTGCTAGCCGACCGGTTTTTACATTGGTGTATTGTATCATGTTTCGAGCCTTATTGTTTTAAATCTATCTCTTTAATAACATAATATGACATTTATCCAAGATCATAATCAACATTCATGTTATTATGGGGACGAATTTCAAAACGCCTTATGTTTTTAAATTTGTCCCTATAATAAAATGAATGTCGATTGTTCTTGGATATTTAGCATATGTTATTAAAGAGATAGATTTAAAAAAATAAGGCTCGAAACATGATACAAGACACCAATTTAAAAGTTGGCTGAAAGTCTTCATCAACAGTGTGTTAGCAATAATTAAGAAATAGTTTCTATTGTTACCGGTGTAACTACATAATTTAATTTAGGCTCAATAATGAATTCAATAATATCAATTGATTGGAAAAGTATCTTATTTTGTATCTATTATCTTAGTAACTCTTATTTTGTCAATGAGTTCAAGACAATTTTTATTATTAATTTTGTTACCAATATCTCTTTAAAAATAAATATTATTTTTCTACTTGTTGAATTACTGTATTCAATTTTTTTTCGTCTTAAATTTTTTTCGATTCCTGAGTTTATTTCCTAGATACCAGTTTTTCATAACATGGAAAACGCTACAATGGTAATGAGGATTTCAAATATCTAAAATCGATAATCCTAAAATTTGTAACGGTTGAGGTTTGGAGAAGTTCTGAAAACAGAAAATTTAATCAAGAATCTATTTAAAAAAAACCCAAAGGCGCGGGAAGAGAGGGTTTCCTTACAAAATTTTTTTGACAAATTTCTTTTTGGTTGGATATGTAATTTGAAAATCTAGTATATAGGAACATCTAATAAACTTATCTCTGGGAATCAACCCCTTAAGAGTTACAGCCCATTTAAAATTTCAATTTTTCCTGGAGCTATGAAAGAAGATGAATGTTTCAAATAGCTTGAGGAATCGTTGAGGTACGATTCCCAAGCGGCAGCTCGAGCTGCCCGGCTCTGAATTCGCTGCTAGAACTGCCCAGCTCTAGCTGCACTGCTCTAGCCATCACAACTCTATTCACATAACTATATTATAGATGTTTACTCATTTATTAGGGCTACTAATGTGTACTCAAACTATAAATTATAGTGAAATTCATCCTTTTTAAGTCATTCTCAAGTGAATTTCACTTAAGTTTATAGATTTAGAACACATTAGTAGCCCTAATGAAAGAGTAAACATCTATAATATAGTTAATATAGATGTTTACTCTCTTATTAGGGCTACGAATGTGTACTAAATCTATAAATTATAGTGAAATTCACCACTGGCGGCACGTGCCCACAAAACAAGTGAAGTTCTGTACAGTAAAAGATACGAGCACTTCACCTGTTTTGTGTGTACGAGCCGCCAGTGAAATTCACCCTTTTCAAGTCATTTTTAAGAGAAAGTATTTTTCGACAAGTCATTTTCAAGTATTTCAAGAGAGAACTATTTATTGATTTAGCATTCATTATGACATTAGTAGCCCCAATAACAGAGTAAACATCTATGATATAATTATGTGAATAGAGTGATGGCTAAAGCAGCGCAGCTACAGCTGGGCAACTCTAGCAGCGAATTTAGAGCTGTACGGCTCGAGCTGCCGCTTGGGAATTGTACCTTTAGAGACATGTTTCAAGGCTTATCCAAAAAACTTTGAAAACCACCTCAATTTTAAGATATTGTTGCGTTCAAGCAAAAAGATATGTATTTGAGACTAAACATTTTCATTCAATTCTTCGGTACCATTTACAAATATTGACATTATCCCGACTTATGACATTTTCGCGACTTCAAACACATTTGTTATCCAGTACATGAAAGTTGAAGAAACGAATAGTAAGTTAAATAAATTACAGAAAAAATGTTTTCAAACGTTTCGCGTTCAGTATTGATAAATCGATACTACGTGTGTACATCCGCTAACGCAATCTGAATACTGGATCAGGGCTGTTTTTACACAATCAGGGCCCATGACCTGATTCTGGGCCATAAATACTCTGAATGATAAAATACTGCTTGTTGATATCATTAGAAAGTTCATCTATACTTAACATAAATTATATTCATTACATCAAATAAAAAGAAATTGTCATTAAACAATTCTTAAAAATGTAATTACATGGGAGTTGGGTTATGGTACGCCACTGACAATTATTTTGTAAAGTAGTTTGCAACGGTATTGAGTCCGCATACGTTGACGGTGGCTATGATTGTGTAATAGAATTAGGCCTACCTACTTCGTCAATTCACATAGCACTGATATTTTGGATTCGTCTGCAATCTCTTTCGCAAGTTAAGTTGAATTAAGTTCTTGAAGGATGAATAATTGAACAGTTACCAAGATAGCTATTGAAGCGTGGAGCGCTGTAATCTGATTATTGAATGGCTGGCAGTCGATATCGCATTTACAAAGCCAATAGCAGCGCTCACCCAAGATTGAATAATCAGACCAATCTAATCGCAGCTCAGTTACCCTTCAATAATGACAAAATTTCATTCCGATAAAGCTCCAATTTTTCACTAGGTCACTGTATACAGTATAATAAGTCTCTGTAGGTCTCTCCACGATTGAAATCAGATTTAATATTTGAGGAGTAACAGAATATCCGATAAAACCCGTTTATTAGTGCAACAGAAAGTTTGCTCAGACTCAAAATACATTTGATAGTTACGATTTTGCATTTCTCTTTATGTTTGAAAATTAAACCTTGAACGTAGGGCTATTTAAAATAATTGATAAATAAAATATAAAAAATCAAATACCTTTTTTAAAACACGGGTATTTTTCTAATCACATGGTCTTAGTCCCGAAACATGTCTGTAAAAAATAATACTTCTAAATTTAAAAAAAAAAGGGTTTTTGATTTTTTAAATTTTATTTATCAACTCTTCATGTTTGTTTGTTCGTTCCGCGTCAATACATTCTGATGAAATTTGAAAGGAATGTTCCTCTTGAAGTTGCGCGTTGATTTATTTTGTAGGACACGATTTGATCTACTATTGTAATTGTAACCACATTTATAATACTTGAAAAAATATTGACCAAGCATGAGTCATTTTCCCATCTTGCCAGAGGGTCTTATTTGCTTGACTATACCAGTGCTTGATAATCGTCCAGAGGATTTCAAAGAAAAATAATTATCAAATCTCTTTCATATGAATGAGTAGATACATCAATATATAAGAAGAATGACTCAGGATACTAGAATATTTTTATAAATGTATTCAATTCAATGGAAGAAGTTAACTAATTAAAAGAACATGAAAACTTTATAGTAGAATTACTCACGTTTTTGTTTCATAATGGTATTGCACATTATCAAGCTGGTTTGGGACCACTAATATATTAATGAAGAAAGGTGGATGAAGATCAACAACAAGAAATCAACATGTTTAGTATTATAAGTGAAAATTGATTGTAACAAGTTGTAGTGTCGGATGGTACCAGTCAAAACTAGTAAAACCCAGAACTCTATGTGGCCTATGAGCCGAGTTATAATCGAAAGTGCATGGCGCGTTAGAGATTTTTCCTAGACAGATTAACTAGATAAAAAAAGTGTATAAAAAGTCGAATTTTTTTCTACAAAAAGGTTTACAAGCAATGACTGTAGACAGGAGGTGGTGTAGCAAAAGCCGTTTTCATTTATTAGGGTCCCAGGTGTTATCATGTCGACTTGCAGTGTATTGTGTGGTGCATTAAAATGTTGTTTTCTCTCGATGGATTGAAAGCCGCTTTCCCATTGGCTCTATATCTGTGCCATGTACCGGTATTTGAAATTATGGGGCTCCCGGGATGCGTGTATAACTTGTAAACTTCTATTTAAAACGTTTCTCTCAATTGGGCCACATATTAGATGAGTGTTTAAATTTATATTACTTTTCAGAGTAGAATTTTGCTGCAATAAATTGGTGGTTTCAATATACCTAACACTTTAATCATAATTATGCTCCTCTACAGTGTTTTTGAAACATATCGTCAAACTTTGTAAGTGGTTTTTCGTCATCAAAATAAAGAAAAAAAAGGTTTAGCAAACATGCGGCTCCTGAAATGTTTTAATGAAATAATGATGGCGTAATATTTCACATTTTTATTCAATAAATTTTTAATTTTATAATATCTTATGGCCTCATTAGAGAGTTTGAGTAATCAATTCTCATGTAAAATTTTTCAAGGAATCCAATGGAACCGGTTAGAAGTTTGTAACTTCGATGATTATCGAGAATTGAGTGATGGGGATAATATGCTAAAAACCTAATTTTTTCAGCTTCAACGGGATACAAATAGGATACATTATTGTTGACTGGTATTCGCTGAATCATTTAACATAGTAGAAGATTGCATTCTGAAGTGTAGGATAATATTAATTCTAGAATATTTAGTAACGTTTCCAGCTAAAACGAATCCAAACCTCACAAGACAATATTTAAAGGATGCAATAAAAGAAAGAGAGGAATTTTTAGAAGATTTCTTTCTGCTTGTCTCCCTCGAATCCTGAATTTATGTGCGCTTCTGATGACAAAATTATCTAAAATTTCTACATTTTTAACCTTATTCTTGACTGAAAATCTGGCAACTTCTCCATAGTGATGAGCCCCAGTTTTTGGAGGGGGGCTGAATTTCCATAGATGGCTTAATCCATCAAGTTAGCTAAGTTAGCTTAGCTAACATTAGGTAACGCTTACCTAACAAAGCCAAATAGATGGCTAACCTAATAAATTTCCATAGATGGGTTAATCCATCGAGTTAGCTATGTTAGTTTAGCTAACGTGAGGTACCTAACGCTTACCTAACAAAGCCATGGAAATTCAGCCCCCCCTCCAAAAACTGGGGCTCATCCTTTACTATACTCTATTCACAATCACTTGAGACGGAATAAACAAACTTTTTGAGTGTGAGTGATGGAAGGTCTTCTTCTATGCGAAACTTTCGACCACAGACCAACAGCTGTAGCCAATCAAAACTTAAGACAACAGTATTGAGACAAGTCAAGTCGGTCTGTAGCCAATCACAGCTCCAGACAAGAGTCAGTTGTTCGACTGCAGCTGACTTTTTTGCATAGAAGAAGACCTTCCATTACACGCACACACACGCAAAAGGTTTGTTTATTTCGTCTCAAGTGATCGTGAATAAATAGAATACTACACTATGGAAAAGTTGCCAAATTTTCAGTCAAGAATAAGGTTAAAAATTTAGAAATTTTAGATACTTTTGTCATCAGAAGCGCACATAAATTCAGGATTCGAAGGAGACAAGCAGGAAGAAATCTTCTAAAAATTCCTTTCTTTTATTATTGCATCCTTTAAATATTGTCTTGTGAGGTTTGGATACGTTTTAGCTGAAAATGTTACTAAATATTCTAGCCCGTTACTAATATAGACATTTTAATGATTGAAATCTAACTCAATCGATTGTCTAACTATATAGTCTATACTGTATTAATTTATTTTATTGATGTTGCTTTCCATGGCGAAATACTCATGTAGAAATCGACTTTTATTTTAATGTAAACTTTGTAACGTTCAGGCTGATGAAGCTTCTCTTCAGGAGTGAAATGCATCCCACTTCATTATGCCAAAAAAGTAAGTGATTTACAAAGTTTACATTGAAATACAAGTAGTTTCTAATATAAAGAATTTATTTTAGTTATATTATATATAGCCTACTATAGTTCACTCATATTTAATGAAAATTCTCAAAATATACAATGCTTTGCTTGTATGTTTTCGAACTGCGCCCTTATCAAAAATTTATAATAAACGTGTTTTTTCGTTGGGCAGGCCTGATCAAAGATAGTTTTTCATAATATTATTATGCCCTGACAGAGCTGAGCCCTGGCAGGCCTTTCCAATAAATTTATGCATGTGTTTTTAAACCAGGATATCTTTGGATGGGCGTTTTGTGTTGTTCAGCCTAGTTTAGTACTACTAAGGGAGGACATGAGCTGGATTAAGCTTCGCAACCGGTCAACAATTCCCCCTAAAACCGGAGCAACAATTTGCCGCAACCGAGGATTTGCAACACAAATGGGGTTTTTGGATGAGATTGTCCAGCTCAAAAACAGACCATCAGTCACACCCCTGCACCCACAGCTGCGTCAAAAGGGATTACCTTCAACTCACCAGGATTTTTCAACCTTTTCCGTTACCGTACTCAATATTCTCAACATAACATAAATGTTTAATGATAACAATTGGGGAGGATGAGTTGCAATGGAACGTGGGCCACATTACATCCAAGGTAAGTAAATCTAGCCTTGCATTACATCTAGATTTTTAGCAATTCAATAATTTATCAAATTACCCTTGAAATGGGTAGGTATAGTGGAGCCGCGAACAGAAGAGCCTTTGGCAACATGGATGCCATTCACTGCTGCCAGCAGTCCAAATGAAAATTGTTCTACTCTCACCATCTGTCATAATTAAAATATTATTAAATATATTTAATAAAATATATAATATATTCTTGAATTAAATATATTTCTATTTGTGGAATCAATATGATTATGATTTCACTGCAACACAATATTTTTTATAATATTATTACAGTACTTCTGTGCGGGGTCTGTGCTCTCTGGTGGTGAAAATTATACTCTGATTTGTAAACATTCATGTTTAGTTTTTGTGGCTAAACACCGCTCATTCATAACAGATTGTTATGAAAACAAACTGGGAAAGGATTGAAATTGAATAAAAATATAAATACCATTTGCAGTAGACCATAATAGGCTAGGTACTAATATTCATTCATACATTTATACATATTATGCTTGTTTTAAAACCATTCAATATTCCAACAAACTGCTAACAATCACCTATTTGAGGTTACCGTAAAGCTCAGTAAATAATTATAAAAAATGCCTCGAGGGAATGTTTTTGTAGTCAGCTGATTTATATGACACGGCCCTGTTCTGTAGATTATGTACGGTAGGTCATGGCGAAGACTACAAAATCATATTGGCAGTTGCAATGTGTGCTTTGTTGATTCAGCCTCTTGGAACTATAATTTAGTGTAAAAGCGTTAGGTTGGCTGAAGTGATTATTCCTCAGAAATTATAGTTCTGCACATGCGTAGTTACACTCTCACTTCCCTCCGCCATCTTGCCAAAGGCTCTTCTATTCGCGACACCACTATACCTATATATATTATTTCTATTTTGTGAGAAAAAATAAACTTATTTTCGCCACACTGGTATGAAATGGACTGTTTTACATGCTTTATACGGAGGCCAAAAACGCTTGTTTTCAGGCGAGGTCGCCAGCAACTCGCCGGGAAAATGCGTTTTTCGGCCCTAGGGTGGTAAAATAACCTTGAATGTCAGCTGACTGAAGGTTGTTGTCGATTTAAGGGTTAGTTGATCAATAGGTAGCATTCCGGTTTGATTGCATTAAATGTCAGCTGTTTTGGGAGTCAATGTCGACTTATTGGTATTTCTAAGTAAAGGTAGTCTCTCATCTGTTATTTTGATTGTCAAGATCCCTTGTCAAGAGAACTGAACGTTGAAAGTTTTCAAATTAATCAGTAGTTGAATAATAAAGGAAAACTGCTTCCATAACTAATACTTCAACTTTGATAAGATTAAAAATGTTTGTATTGATTAACTGTTGAATAATGATGAACGTGAAATCCATGTTTGAACAAAATTATTATTGTCAGACTCTGTGTTACTCTGTCTAGCAGGTAAGCCAGCGCCATCTAGCGGCTGATAATGCAACTAGACAAAGCTTCTCTGTTAGCCAATATCTGTCGAAAATCAACAACTATGAATTGATATTGTACAATTTAGGATGATCGTACAAAAATTATCTTGGGCTTAAACGTTTCTGAACTAATAAAATCGAATACACTGATAGTTATAAAGTAATATTCAGTCACTAAATCAATAAACTTTTGACGCGAAGTTCCAATAGCAAGCAGATGGCACCTACTCCAAATTCAGCATAGGGGAAGATAGCATAATAAGGCTACTGGTCTAGCTGTTCTTGGAAATGATTAACTGATAATTTTGTTTTGTTTTCATTGATGTTGTGTGCCAAAAAATAAAGTTCGACACCACGGGTCAAAAATGTAATATTCCGTCTCTCAATCTTTTCTAGTCCTCGGCCTATGGCCTTGGACTTGAAAATCGATTTCGAGCCGGAAAACGCACATTTTCGGCCCTAGGTACGAAATATACTATTCTAGAGTATCTCGGGTAATTATTGATTTATTATACATTAGTAGCCCTAATAAAGTGAACATCCAGGCCCGTTCCTTGGGTGGCTGGCGCCCTGGGCAAATGATCTACTGGCGCCCCCTTCCTAGATTTGCATGGTTGCTATTTTGACTAGGTTGCATTCCATGTGACAGCAGAATAGACATATATATTCGTCAGCTTGCCGATGCAATGTAATCTTGAGTTTTTTTTTAATTTTGGGTCAAAATTTTTCAACAGAAGCCAATATTTGACAGTTTTAAGTGCTTATTGAGTATAATTCCATTATTTAATTTGGTGCTTAATCCATCTTAATTCAAAATTCTATGTTGAAAGGGTTTGCATCAAAAATTGAGAAGTGAAGAAACATAACTGAACATACTCTAACCTACATTTTGGACTGTATCATATTTAGAAATTTGAAAGATAGAATAGCACAAGAATTACCTTAGTATTTTATCTCTCAATGTCAGTGTCATTTGTAACATGAATAAATAAATAGAAGATGCTACGCGGATGCACTGGCACCAGCTGTTGTACCCAACAGTAATGCCTATATAGTCCATTCACAATGGCTTGAGACGAGATAAACAAAAGCTCTGCATATGTGTGTGTGCGACTGAAGTGGCTTCGTTTTACCCACGACATAAACAAGTCACAGCAATGCCGAAGTCCCGAATTTTGTTGTCGGGACTGTAAGCAAAGCATTGACACAAAAACTTTCACTATAATATTGTTTGTTTATTTTAGGTTCATGCAGTCAAGAGACAACCAAAACAAGCAATTTCCCAATGTGTATCTATATTAAAGATTACTTAGAGATACTTATTCTGGATTACCAACAACAAAATTCGGGATATCTGCATTGCTGTGTCTTGTTTATATCGTGGCTAAAACGAAGCCACTCCAGTCGCACACATACACATGCAGAGCTTTTGTTTATCTCGTCTCAAGCCATCGTGAATCGACTATAGGCATTAGTTACGCAAGTAACTGATTGCGGTGTTGCCAGATCTGATATTATATTAGGCCTATTATCATTTAACATATGAACAATAATGCTTCATATCAACGTTTCATTATTATGTTTCTTACTATTTTTATTTCATTTAGGCTACTTGTTCTGTCATACAGGATGTTTCAGGAGGAAAGTGCAATAGGTACTTCTCAGGCTGATTCCTTACCCACAGTAGAAAATCCATTGGACATAGGACATTGCACAAGAACGCTTTGTTTCTGAGATAACAATGGTGGAAAATTGGCATTTTTCAAATTTTTCAGAGGCTTTATTCAGTTTTGAAAATGGTCAATTCCTACGTGAAATTTAGCTGAGGAATTCAATTAAACTAGTTAGAAGTTTGTAACTTCAACTGTTATTGAGATAATAGGGAAAATATCCTAAAACGGCCACTTTTCAACAATTAAGGGTTATGACTGAATATGAAATCATAAATTTGTATTTCTAATAGATGGAAGTTGAAGAGAGTCCAAATTTCAGTAATGGCGATCAAAAATAGCAAAATCGCGACAAAACACAGATTTTCCTCTTGTCCTATTTTTTTTCTTTTTTTCGATTTTTGATCGATATTTTTGAGATTTGGGTAGGATTTATACAATCGCCGCCATCGAACTTTATCTTTAGAACTGGTTTCTCTTCAACTTCTATCTATCAAAAATAAAAATTTATGATTTCATATTAACTTATAACGCTTAATTGTTAGCATTAAACGCTTTAAGTGTTTTTAGCATATTTTCACAATTAAATCAATAACTGTTGGAGCTACAAACTTCAACCTGGTTTCATTGAATTCCTCAGCTAATTTAACACGGGAATTGATAATTTTCAAACCTGAATAAAGCCTCTATAGAATTTAAAAATGAAATCTTTTTTAAAATGTCAATTTTTCGCCATTTTTTCTCAGCAACAAAGCATTTTTGGGGTTATCTCCAATGGAACTTTTTGCTCCACTTAGGGTAAGAATCAGCCTGAGAAGTATTGCACATTCCTCCTGAAACACTCTGTATATGTAGCCTATTATTAAAAAAAAATTATGTCACATATTTTTTAGTAGCTAATTTATTTCTATAATTTACTATTTTATTTTGCGCCCCCAAAAATTTGGCGCCCTGGGCATTTGCCCAGTCTGCCCATTTATAGGACCGGGCCTGTGAACATCTATATTTTTGTATAGTCTGCCAACTGCTGCACTCTGTGATTGGACTCCAAAACTACAGTACCGTACCTATTTCTCTATCCATTGGTTTCAATAGCTGACTCCATGTAAGAAAGAGATATTGCTTCGATTCTCACACTGTAACTTTTCTTTCAACTTTACAACTTATTTATCCAGAACTTTAACTTTCAAGAAAATATTGCAGGTTTAAGAGTTAATCTTCACACACCAACTCTTTCTAAACCTTTTAGACAAGTGAGCATAATATTTGTAAGAAGTTCTGAAGTCGAATTATTAGGATTAGTTTTTCTGTTAAACAGACATTGGCCACAACATTGTGGATCAACATCCAGTGTTTCGTTGTAACCAAAAAAAGTATTACCAAAATGTTTTCAATTTATTAGTTTGAAA
Organism: Sogatella furcifera; assembly: GCA_017141385.1. NCBI lineage: Eukaryota > Metazoa > Arthropoda > Insecta > Hemiptera > Delphacidae > Sogatella > Sogatella furcifera. The sequence continues at coordinate 31,652,416 of CM029550.1, forward strand.
GTTGAAACGCAATAATGGGTCTTGTCTTCCTATTAAATTAGTCTTTTGAAAATTTATCTGAGATCATGTGCCTTTCAGGCGTGTTTTAATAATAATTAGTTTTTACACAGATAGAGTCGCCCGCATCACATATTCCACTGTTTGTGATGCTGATAGAGATAAAAATTAGATTATATGAGATTACGGTATCCTACTTTATTCAAGAATTACTACATTACAAAGACTACTAAGTATATTAGTTAACAAGATTCAGTTAAGATTATACGTTGCAATATAAATGAGTAGAACTATTTTCTTCTATCAACTTCACAAAATAAGAACTTCTAATAAAATGTTGAGAAAAGGAGATGAAATGAATGCAAAATTTATACAAATATTTATATAATTTTCTGCAAAATAGATTACTGCCAGTTTTTTCCAAGCAAACACGAAGTTGAGGGACCCTCAAATTTCGATGAAAAGCTGACATTTTCTATGATAAGTGTAGGAAATGTAAACTGTTAAATGTAAACTTGAGGGTTCCTCAAATTCGAGAGTGCTTGGAAAAACCCGGAATACGAGTGTCAGTTATCCAAGTGAAAAGGCGAAGTCTAGACAGATATATGCCCATTCTTGGAAAAGGATATCAATTAACACTTGACCTGAAATTATAACATTAACATTTCTAAAAAAACGATTAAATTTTTTTAAATCTAAAAAATGGCTTAAATTGATATTTGAATTGAATTATGAGATGATTAACAACAAAGAACATGTAAAATAATTGATAGATCAGCTCTAATTACTCTAGTTTTCCTATTTTATTGCAACTGAGGATGGCAATGGATGAATAGGCCTATATATAATATATAAATACAGTATAAGAGTATACAATCCACTTAAGGTGTCATATTTTATAAAATTAACGATCAATTAACCTAGTCAACCATTTTATTTAGCTTGTGTTGGACGTCCAGTTTCTGATGGTGTCAGAATAATTTGTAATCTGAGCTTTAAACTGGTCTAATTGAGGGTGCTACAATAATAAATCATCATGTAATTTTTCACATAGTAGGCTAGTTTGGGGATGAAAAATTTATGTCACTCTATTTTATGAGAATGATGCGAGGCTTGTATAACGCAGTGGCTTTTTTGCAGCCTGCGATTCATCAGAGCCGACAGCGGCGGCGGCAGCAGCAACAGCAGAAGCATAAGCAAAAGCAGCATGAACAGCACCAGCCAGCCTTATGGGAAGTCTTGACAAGTGGAATTTAAGCCTCCGCTTTCTTGCCGAAATTTCGGTCACGTTCAACTCCCACTTCCGACTTGTCCCTTCCACAATGTAACTGTCAATTTCCAACTGTCAACAATGACACTTTATTTCGCTAGTTGCTTCAAATTATTCTTCAAAATCAATGAAATCATCACCACTAATTTAAATAATTTTTAATTATTATATGATAATATACGAGTTTACCTATTGATACATGATATAATGTGACATAATACTTATTGTCCCGTATTTATTTTGCCTTATAAAAGTTGGTAGCTTGCTATCATAAGAGTAGCTTGCTAATATAAAAAATTGCTGGCTATCTTTTGATCATTAGGTAATAAGAATGTGATTTTTCTGACGTGGTCTATACCAGAGGAATAATTGTCATTGGTATGGCCTATAACAGAGAAATAATCGTCATTGGCAATAATCAAATGGTTTCAATTTGATTTTGACTTATAGAGGTAGAAATAGGTTACTCGAGACCGACGGCTTATCGTCTTCTCCGTATGACGGGGTGGTATCTATGTGATTGTGCTGTAGTTGAAGAATTGTCTCCCGGTTGAGACTCGAACCCGGGTCCACCTGGCTATCAGACCGGCGCGTTATCACTTACTCCAACAAGCCAACCAAAAAATGTTCTAGCCGACCTCAGGATAAAAAGAAAATAGTTATTGGTTGTTTCAGTTTTGATGTAGGTGTGTTTGTGTGTAGTAAAATTATAACAATAAACCAACAATATTATAGTGAACTATTGATTTTAAATAATTCCTCACTGCAAACTATAATCTGACCTAACGTCTGGTTAGACCCTCAGATCGAAAAATTCTCAGCTTCATTCATTTAAATGAATATATTCACACTACCATTCTACATTTTCAGTAATCAAAGTTTTCTGTCTTATGAATTCCAGCGACTACAGTTAATCACAACACAACTGAGAATTCTATAAAAATAGCAATGAACTTTTGTAATAAATCATAAAACTGATCTGGTATAACGAATGAATAAATAATTTTAAAAAAATGCTCCAGATGTGAATTCAAGAATGAGTTGTAGTTGAAGTGTTTTTGACAAATTATTAAACTATATAAAACTACAAATAAACTATTCTCTTCACAAATTAAATGATTGCGGAACAAAATTAACAAATCAATTATTTCCGGATTGCTATTCGACATTGAAATCATAGTTTTTATGAAATGATTAAATGGATATGGCTTGCGAAAAAATTTAAAACAATAATGTATTTCGTAACACGGAAACTTGTTGCGCATCAATAATGTTTCTCAATTCCAATATTGTTTTCTGATAACATGTGCTATTGTGAATTGAAATAAAATTGCTTTAAATAGTTTTGACTGTGATAAATTCTTGAAAATTAATGAGGATACTGCCCAATGAGAGTTACTTTTTCGAATCTAAATAACTGAACTTTCTCATGTTTCCTAAGAGCGTAGCATGTTTATGTTGGCGAGGTGAAACAGATTTGAGTCTCTCCACAAAATCAAGCCATACGATAATAATATAATAATAATACAGTATTATACAGTTAGGCCTACATTTATTGGTTAACTTCGAATTTTTCATCAAAATTGATAATTTTTATCAACATTTTGGATTGAGAAGATAATTACAAACAAGAACCGAAATATAAGAGAACACATCACTTTTTCAGATCAATTGAAAAAACCAACTATTTAGAAAATTTAGTCCAAACTGATAAAATATCGGACTCTCTCAAAGCAGTTCAAACTCTAACTGAAATCATATCATGCTATCTAGACTGCTCTACAAAAGAGTTAGGTCTACAGTATGTGAATACCATCACATTGATCCCATTCCCATAGCCTTTACTGATCATGATTTGGGCCTATTGATAGAATAGGCTATGCATGATAGGATAATACTACCAATATACTGTATTCCATATGTACCGGTATTGACAATATGATTCTGCTAGTAGCCTAAGTAATTACAACATTGTAATTGAAGAGGGTAAATGTTTCTGCAAAAGTGGGGAGTTTCCACTTGAAAGAGGTCTCTGAACTCTGTACGTGTATCTCCGTAATTTTCCATTCCTTCGGACAGCCGAACCTCTATAACTGTTGCTGAAGGTAGGTTTCCATTATTGAAAGCTATTGTTATAATAAATACATACAATATCATGTAATGCTAACTTCAAACCGTATGCATCTGAGCAACCAACAAAATAATAAGTTATATTTATAATATTATATTTTTCAATCAATATTGCAATAAAATAATTACAGGTAGTAAGGAATTTATTCTGTGTAATTTAATTATTCCGAATATTTCAATGATCAATAAATCAATTACTTTAATTTGGAAATATTGGATTGACTCAATCAACTTGAGGTAATTAAGTTGATTTAGGTAGGGTATTCAGGTAATAGTTTTGTGATACCATTACAACTAATAAAAAATTCCCATTACAAGTAATAACTCAAGTCACTTCTAATAATAAACTTAAAACAAGCTCTGGAGTAATTAAAGAAAATTAAATATCTCATGCTTGGAGCTTTAACAGTCAAATTCTATTCAAAGTTAAGATGCTGCTTGATTGTAAAGACTGTTAATTAATCTGCTCTCATTACTGATTAGCAATTCTGGAATTCATTTAAGAGGTAGGCTACCGTACTCTATCTTTGTTGGGAATAAATTTTCGTACTTTCTGAATTCTGCTTTATTTTCCAATATCCAGAACCATTTCTATTTATTCCACGGGTAGATTTAATACACCACTTGAGAACCTTAATTAATTGAAGGAATTAATTTACTCTTCGGCATATTAATACTGAAATACTCAATTGATCTTCTCTGAAGAGAGTACTCAACTATTCGAAATTCGAACTCATATAACAACTCAATAATATTCAACCTCTCCATTAATAAATTGTCATAATTGAGTAACATAACATTATTGAATTAAATTATACGGTTAAAACATCTTATACTTCCACACCTAGATGGGTTTTATGCTATAAATCCCATATGCTATAAACATATGCTATGCTTATAGTAAGCTTATATTACCATTACCTAAACAGAAATTGGAGTCACATACATTGGCTTCATCCGATTTCTCAGCTTATTTTACATGATAATTGTCTATTTGAGTGGCTGTCCTTCCTTTTGTGACGCCCCAGAATTATGAAATAAAAAATTAGCAATCTTCCGCCATTATGAACTCGGTAACAAAGCATTTTAGGACCCGTGTTCACGAAACTTTTTATTTTATTTTGATGTTGAGAAACCACTCACTAAGTTTAAAGGTATACTCAAGAAACAACCTGTATGATTTCTCCATGTAATAACGATTCATTTTCAAACCATTCCCAATTCAATTATAGAAGAATTTTTGTATGATATAGGAAGATAATGATCAAGAAATGAGAATTCACTATAATATTTTCTATGGCAATGGGAAGCTTAAAGATGCGATTTCGTGAACAAAAAAACTATTTTGTTCTATTTGTTGTTGTATAGGTTGTTTATAAAAATATCAATGTTGGAAAATCAATACATTTTTATTGACATCAAGGGATAAGATTTACAGTTTATGGTTTTGGAAGATCAAAAAATCTCCATTAAAAGAAAATAACTATAAGTTCAAATTAAGAGAGTGTCTGTAGATCTCTTATTGACATTGAACGATTTGTTATCAAAGTTGTCATAACTTTTCGAGTGGTTACAGTAAGTGCTTTCAGCTTCTGAATGGGGGAAATGTTTTCGGGAATATAATAACAATAGTAAGAATGTATGAATTGTATGCGATTTGAGTGTGGATTGACTGTTACATAACGGATATAGTGTGAGTGGTTTATAGATATAGTGTATAACGGTATTGTGTAGTGGCAGCTCTTGGTTGTTATCAATTTCGTCATTTATCAAAGTCCAGCACGGTGGCCCCGGGCAAAGAGAGGCCTCCCTCAGTCAAGGAAGAGACAGTCTGCTAGAGTGCTTGGCTCTAGGCGTATGCACAGGTGGTAGTAGAGATTGTTAGATCAGTTATAGTTTGTGAAGTGCGGGGATCTTCTCCATCAACAGGTGAGTCAAATATATCATTCTATTGATGCATGAATTGATTAATTTCTCTATACTGTACTGACGAGATATTGAATTATATGTTTCAATAAATTTGTGAAAAGCATAGAAGTAGAGTTTTAAAAAATTTCTAATAATAAACCAATTAACGCAACTCGTTTCACCAAGATCAGTACAATCCAGGCCTTGAATTATGTACCGTATCTCATAGGCAATGAATAACAATGATCCATTTTGCTTCCATAGTGTGTGAAATTGAATTTAAAAAATTGATAAGATAAATTTCGAATAAATAAATTAGATGGTTAAAACATAACTTATTGTTCAATAATACGTGATCGGGTGGGAGGGCTTGAAAGCATTTTTAGTTTTGTCTGCGAACTTTCTTTAAAATCATCTAAAATACTCTTGATAATTGGTTTGAAGACGTTTGTGATGATGAACAATAACAACAAATCCTTCTTAGGTGGCGAAATTGTTTTGAATGTTATCATATTATGGAGTATTCCACTAGCACAATCAGCAATTTCTGATGAATCTAATTAAATTATTCATAATATTGTGCTGGTAATGACACAATAAAGTGAGATTTCCCTATCTATCTTCTTGAGATCATTATGTCCTTTTATTTTATTTTCGTCGTTCCAATTTGATGCATGTAAAAACAGTAAAGGGGACTTGATTAACTCATAGAAATGGGAAAGATTCAATAGATTCACCGGATTTTTCAAGAAACTTATTCGTTCGTCGTTCCAATGCTCTTAATGCTATATTAATACTGCTGAACCGGTTTCTAATTGAAATAACAACCCAATAACCAATAACTGTGTTGATGAACTGTCACTGAAAATGAATAGAGTAGTGACAGCGATTCTCAACATAATTAAAATCGAAATATCAATCAAAGTGTTCCTATACAACAGTCTAGTAGTAGAATATAGAAAACTAATTCTGTCAATGTGATTTACAAGCTAAATTGTAGTTATCGTAGTTATTCAAATATATATTTCGACTTCTATCAATAATATTGATCAACCATCTACCTATTTATTACTAATCAAGTTAAGGGCTGTTTAATGATTTTTTTCTTTTCTTATCTGAATCAATACATTTTACAAGTAATAGATTTCCTATGTTAGTTTATGTAATGTGATTGATACGTAATGTGATTATAATTTAGATTAAATGCCAGAATAATATTTTGATTTAATGTGACATGAAACTAGTATTAAGATTGTTTGGCCATTTACCAGCTGTCCGATTGTGAAATATAGGCTCTAAAATTGAACTCTGCAACAATCCATGCCTTAGATAACAAATAAAACTTGGATGAGATTATCGAGGTTAGGTAATAGCCTATTTCAAATGTGAAAAAATGCAAAAGTTGAACTTTGTTATTGAGAACTGATAGTGACGAAGAGAGCTTTTGAACTGATTTCTGAGTAGAGTGAGAAATAGTGTTAGTGCCACCGTTACTGCAAGGTTTCAAATTTAATAAATATTGAAGAGACAAAACACTAATAACATAATCTTAAACATAGGAAACATTATTCTAAGACAAGAAACTATACAGGTGCACACCATAGATGCAGCAGGTGCAGTACGTTAGTAGCATACTTCTCTTAAAAAGTATTTTTAAAATCAATTCTCATTTCAAATCAACAATCTTCATTACGGTATCATTCTATTAAATACTGAATAGTGGTAAAAAGACTAGACAAATACTTTTGAAAAATTTGCACAATATTAAGTGCAAGTATGAATTTAAACTTCAATCTGTTTGAAATGGGGCTATGTAAGAGTGAAAAGGCTTCATTGGCTATCAAGGCAACTTATCTGATTTTAGCTAGGGGCCAGAATGGACAGCTATAGCCAGGGGGATGTTACCGGGGGGGATATGGGGATGCTTACCCTCCAAAATGGGACCAAAAATTCCTACATCCCCCGTAATAACATCTATTCTTCCTCGAAATATCTTTCTCCCGGAAAAATTGTCTGGCTACGCCACTGCCTAATTTCTTTGTTCTTTGATTTCATTCACTTATCAACGAAAAAGATTCAACCATCAGGAAAATTATTCTTAGAATTTTCCTGAATCTTTGATAACTATCACCTTAAATCTTACTCATCGAAGCTCATTGTTCATAATGGAGGCTGGAAAAGGCTAAAGTTAGTTTAATGAGGAATTACTGATCTCTATTTCTATTCAAGACTACTTGTGTTAAACAAAAATATTCTGAAGATAAAAACTGTGATACACTTGCCGTGTCTTAATGAGTCTTACACATCAGATCAATACTTTTTTATATGCATTTGATTAATTTATCACATTGGAAATTGGAAATCATATGAAAATATTAGCTTGAAAATGACAAGGATCCCTTTCAAATTCCATTATCACTATTCAATGTCAACATAGAGAAACATATAACGATCAAAACAGAAATAGCCAACACATAAAACATCGTTCACGTATCTAGAATGTAATAAATAATAAAAAGCTGATGGTGTTATAAATAGCTTGATACTGATAAGCTCGAAATAGGGCAACATCTATAAACATGACCTATATAGAATCTTATCGACTCGCAGAGATGTCTATCATGTCTTTAGTAATAAACTGATAGGGAAGAGCCTTGCAGACGTGCTCTGTCGTCATCGGCAATAGCTTATAATATGAGATAGCCTTTGATCATCCATTCCCTATGATTCTGGATGCAAGGTTCAGTATTGAATCTTCCCCACACCACCGGCTATCGCTTATCAATGGTACCGTATTTACATGGAACACGATGGAATAGAGTTTAATGGATGTTTTCAACTTTCCCAATTTAAAAGTCTTCTCAAAAACTGAAAATAATTTTCCAGTCTCAGTTCTTCTAATACGATTAGAAATTTTTGATTGAGGAATGCTCGTCCGATCAACTTTGAACTGAAAATGATTTAAAGTCCTGAGTCTTTATTCGGAAAAACCTTGACATGACTCGGAACGTTGAAAGTTATTAAAGAGCTAAAATAGCGAAGTTTTATGTGTCCTAGTTTATTCGGAATATTTTCCAGAAGAATAACTGTTGGAATAGGACTACTGAACAATAATAATTGAAATGAAACTACAGTATTACCAGAAAATTATTATTTTATTATATTTGCTAAATTTGAATTCTGGTACGATTAACCATGGTGTTGTGAATAAATTTATCCATTCTTGATGATAAAAATGTGTAAGAAGAGTATCAAGACTTATCAATCATCCTGTCCGATAAGAAAACTTTTCATCAACATAGCAGTAATACAGCGAATCTTTCCTTGAGTCTATCTTATTTCGATAGGTCTTAATTTTCAATTGACAGATACGATAAATCAATCTTTCACATATAATAAAATCGATAAATTGTTAAGAATTGAGAAACTAGATTTCGAACAGAGTTTGAAGTAAGTGCGAAAGTTACAATGTTGTTTAATGCAAAATAGATGTCAAATCTCAAATCTTAGTTCAAATAATGAAGAAAATAATTGAGTCTATTGAGTATCTTTTAATACGAATGGGAGTGATATTCTAGATACAATGGTTGGTAAAAGAAAGTAGTGTTGGAGTTTCTTTTGCAGTGATAAATAATATCTGTCAGAGATAAATGACTCGTGAATGTTATACGGTGTTCAAGTGAGCTTTACACAGCATGTGGCTAAGTACAACATGTATTATTTAAGAAATAATGTGCGTAGAAACTAGGGGTGATCTATAAATCCTTGAATATGTGAGGGTTTATCATAATTTTTCCACTCATCTCATCGTTGATTTACGGTCAAAGTTTCACACTCCATTTATTCCAATTACAAACTGAACTGCACACAATTTTTCTCAGATGTGTATTATATTGTATTCTGTTTTAAATTTCATTTTCAATCCTTCATATTGCATTCGTTATTAAGTGAAATGATGTATTATTGTACTGTATTACGATAATGCATTGTAATGTTGTGATGATGTAATACAATTAATAATCATAATCATCTTTATTGAGTAATAATACATAGAAGAGTACAACAGGTATCAGGTAAAGCCCAACACTGTCCCTTTTACAGTTTATACAAATATATTAAAGATAGGTTATGATATTTTTCATACACATTTCCACTAATTTTTACACTAAAATCCAAATTAATTGTTGTAAAGTTACTGACGCTTCCTTAGTCATCATGAATTACTGTAGTTAACATGAGCGTGACGTTTAATCGGTATCAATTTTTGGAGGAACTAAGTGGAAATTGGTTGTTGAGTATGAATGAATAAAAACTGAGAGAAGAATATTTACCTATAGTTTTGCCACCGAGAAGCTATTCTAAAGCACCTGAATTATATTGAGGCACATTAGACCAACGTCGTACTAGAGTTGTAGTCGCATAGGTCTCACATCTCTCAATAAAGTCCTCGTCATAATGACTCAGAAGTTAATAATGTTAGGTACAATTTTATCTTTACTCGCTGAGATAAAGTTGCAAGTTTAAACTTCTAATTCCAATGCACCTGAACAAATCATACATGCAGGGATAATTATTAGAGGTATCTGTAATACTGATATTTTTTGTAAAAATGTCATTTTTTATGAATAAACTAATTTGAATTTGAATGAAGCAAGGGGCGGAAATGATAGAATAATGGAAGCTACTTTCAGATGATAAATACTTTCGAAAGCTACTTTCATTATAGATAAATAATATACTCTATCTCTCCATCAACATAACAACATCCACAATCAATTTTCTACTATACTAGACAAAAGGATCGCTTAGCTCGCCTTCTCCGCCTAGCCAGGACCCCCGACAGTATCAGCAGTGTCAGTGAGTCAAACAGGCTCGCTTCGCTCGCCTGCATAACCTCTGTCAGTGTAAGCTGAGAAAACAGGCTCGCTTCGCTCGCCTGCAAATTCGGCTTAGAAGGGATTCCAAATTAATTGAACACAGCATTTCTAGACCTAATCTGGACCTGTTTATCAAATTTCAACATTTTCTACCTATTTATTCTCAACTGAACATGCTTGCCAAATTTTAACGCATTCGGTTCAGTGGATTTTTAGTTCTGGTGATGAATGAATGAATCAGTCAGTCAGTCAGTCAGTGCAATATCGCTTTTATAGTTATAGATATAATCATGCTCAAGCAAAGTCAACATCTTGGTGATAAGAATATGTTTAGGATACAGAATTTAGAAACATCCTATCCCTTGCAAAAGATAATAGGCACACTTGGAGAATAAGAGTTTATGGTGGCTTAATAAGCTAGATTTTTAAAACAGGTAGAGCAGATTGACTGTAACCCTACTCAGCTCAACTACTCTATGATTGGTGATTCGACCATTTTACTTGTTTAATTGGATAAAGAAACTGGTGTTCCTTTATCAGCAGTTATGAATAGCCTGTACCTTGGTATAAACACGATTAATAGATATCTATATCTATAAAACCGAAATGGCACTGACTGACTGACTGATTCATTCATTCATCACCAGAACTAAAAATCCACTGAACCGAATGCGTTCAAATTTGGCAGGCATGTTCAGTTGCGCGTTTAGACTCGCGCTAAGAACGGATTTTAGAAAATTTTCAAGGATACGACAAATATTTAAGTTTTTCTATAGTTTTTCGGCGTTTTCCCAATTTTTTCGAGAACCAATCGGTAGAAAATTTTGAAATTTGGTAGGCAGGTTCAGATAAGGTCTAGAAATGTTGTGTTGAAATATTTTTGAATTCAGTTCTAGATTACGCCAGTTATCAGTTTTTTAAATTGTAGATGTATTGCGGGTTGCATATCTTCCGCCTTGATACGACTAATCCTTACTGTAAATTCAATGGCTCAGGGAGATTATGGATGAACTTATTTGGAAGATATCGAATCAAGTTTCAAACTATGTCCGATATTCTTCCCAAGGTTACGCTCAATATTCGCGTTTTACTATTTTTCGGAATTTTCGGATGTTGTCTTTCGAGATTTTCGAGAATAAATTGTTAGAAAATGTTGAAATTTGGTAAACAGCTCCATATTATGTCTAGAAATGCTGTGTTCAATAAATTTAGAATCCCTTCTGAACGGAATTTGCAGGCGAGCGAAGCGAGCCTGTTTGACTCAGCTTACACTGCCAGAGGTTATGCAGGCGAGCGAAGCGAGCCTGTTTGACTCACTGACACTGCTGATGGTTAGGCGGAGAAGGCGAGTGAAGCGAGCCTGCCGGCTAGTAGTAAATAATAGCGGTTATAAATAGTTATAAATAGCTTGTGAACATGGCTGAGGTTAACAGAGATACTTCCCATAGAGGGGTTCAGACGGCCCTTCCGCCTCCGTCTCTAGGGGTGCTGGTGCAGTAGGTTGCCTTATGGCTGCGTGGCTTGAACCCACGCGGCTTGTCGTGCTCCTCTGCATTGGCTCCGGCGGATGTTTCGGTCCGGTGAGATGGTGGGTGGCTCCCTTGGTCGGTCCTGCGTCAAGAGTCGGAGCTGGTCGCGGGGCCATCCGGGAGCCCCTCTCTTACCTAGTGAACGGGATTTCATCTTCTTTCCAAAACGCGTGCTCTGGTTCCTTCTGCCCTCTTTCCTTGGGGAGGGTGGACACTAGGAATGACTGTCCCGCACCTGGCTGAAGTGCGGGTCAGAAGAGATAAGACGTTTTTTTCAAGCCTCTTGACAGCCGAGGGGGAACGTCTGGGCTTGTGAAGGGGGTGTCGCTGATTCGGACACGCACCCCTGGAATGGCCCACGTACCACTGGAACTGGGTGCTGGGAACCTGGCCTAGCCAGGGTGACCCCGGCCCCAGGCCAATCTTCCGTTGAAGCTGGCTGGGCGAGGTGGCAGCGGTTAACCACAGGGGGAATCAAGGCGATGTCCTATGGTCCGCCTCCGTAACTAGGTTGGGAATCAAGGCGAGTTTTGGGCCTGCCTCCGTAACTGGCTTAGTTTCAGGGGGATCAAGGTGGGTCCTACATGTTCCGCCTCCGTCCCTAGGGGGAATCAAGGCGAGTCCCAATGGCACGCCTCCGTAACTGTGGTGCTAGCTCCACCTGGAGCAATGCTCTGGCATGCTAAAGCAGATACAGAGGGCTCTGGGTGGGTCGGCCGATAGAGGTTTCCCATGTTTACAAAGATACTGTCTCCCTGAAAATGATGGTAAATAATATGGGTTCGTTACTAAGCATAGGTGTTTAATGTCGGTGAATGGGTGGAAATGAATACGCGAGTTAGAATTCAGTATGCAGTGCGGTGAGGGGTTCACTCCATTCATCACAACAGTCGAGATTTTCCGAAGCTTCACTGCTCATTTAGCTGAACAAGAAACTCAACAACAGTTTGGTGTTTAGCTAGATTGTCGACAGTTTATCATAACAGCAGTATGTTCCTATTATCAGTGTAGGCTACTCCGAGTAATGATAGTGACATTCATAGCATGTTGTTTTATCACGGACCTAAACTGCTATGAGCTCAATGTTTGTCAAGTGGGAAGAGCTGGTAATGTGAGAGACATTTGTTCTAGAATATAGATTGAAGTTCATTGTTTTCCTTCAAAACATATTCTGAGGAAGTTTTTGAACAACATTAAGTGCAATAAAGTATGAAGGAATTTCATATCCCTGCATTAGCCGTATATTAATGATATCAAAGTGCGATCAATATTAAAAATTCTCAAAATTCACTGCTCATTTGATTTGCTATAAATGTGGCTATATACTTCTAAACTAATTTTCAAAATAGTCATATTTATTCTCTCTTTTGTCATACTCTAATGCCTAATGGTTCACAATAAAACTGAACATTATTTATTTCGTGCCTACACAGAAGTTAGTTTGTAGCTCACATAAAAGTACAGTAGAAGTAGTCACTTTTCTATTGAAAAAGGGAACAAACTGATGAAGGTAAACTAAGAATCTTACTGTGGACCATGGCTTCAAGAAGTTGAAAAAACTTATTAACAAAACCAATATGATTATAGTATCTGAATAAGACTGTTTATAACACGCAATAAACATCATAGTTCTAACTTTTCAAAACCATATTATATTGAACTGGTCATTGAACCAGTTAGTAACAATATCCTGAAATTGTCAATTGAATTTCATTATTTAATCTTGGAATATATACAGAAATTCCAATCATACAATTAACTTTTGGGAACATTTCAACCAAAGAGGAGGACACTTTCCTCCTTTGTGAATAACATTTTTTTCATTATAACTCTTCTTTTTTTATGTAACGTTTTCCAACTGCATCGACGCGTTGGTTCCTCTCAATTTGATTGAATTCTGTTGCATGTGATCAAGCAAAGTACGATGGTTGGGTGCTGTTGACGTTTGCGACCCAAGACACGTTTGGTTGACTAGTTGCTGTACACTGCTCTAGTGACTGCTGTTTACTTGAAATCTGACAAATTCAACTACTGATCAAGCTGATTAGCTTCCTGTTCGGATCACGTAGCGAATCGCACAGATAGTGAATGGGTTTCAGGTGTGCAAATCACTACACTCGTGGTCTCACCACAGATTGCCAAACAGCAATCACGCTCATACCTCCAATTGTTTTTGAAAGGAGAGGATCAACCTGAATAATAACACAAACTCTATTGTAACTTTGTTCCTTGGAATTTAACACTCAATACAATTCTCACTAAGCAGAGGAGAGAATAATGAATCAAACAACAAAAAACTAACAATTCTAAAAGATGAAATGCAATATTGTCATTGATCATTAAATGTTTAAGTATCTTAATTCTTAAATCTTATAAATTCCAAAAATGCCAAGAATTGTTCTACGTGTCCGATCCATATCATCATTTAATCCATCACTCACAAATTAATAATAGAGATATTAGTATTGGAGAAAAATGAGAGAGATTTTGAATGTTCCTGTTTTACCACTCGCAGTTTGTGGATTTGCTATAAACTATCAAATTAAGATTTTAAAATTCAATCCGAGTTACTTACTCTAACCTAATGACCTGATAATAATCTACACTTTTTATTTCAATAATGGAAACCAGATTTCCTGTAGAAAAGATATTAATTACCTAGAGAAGTAATAGATTGATAGATAGATTGTTTTTAATATATTCTATAACTCCAGGATCACGTATTTTGAATTATATAATCATAATATCTATACTACATGATCGTCTGATTATGTTATAATGCCAAACTTTGTATACCCCACTACTATACTATACTTTTAGAGTTTACCATAATAAATCGTCATACAACTCAATTACTCGTACTAGACATATATTTGAGCAAAATTAATTCGAGAGAGCATATAAAGATTAAATTCGACTCTTGATCAAAAACAGATTAAAAACAAAACTACGTAGATTGAATTGTTTTGCTTCCACGTTTTACTGTTATTTCATCAGAAATGCTGTAATCCCAAAAAATTTGATCACTGTATCAACAGGAATTCGATATTTTATGGCATTGCTATTGAGGTAAGTGTGACAAAATCACGAAAAAACATAAAATTTCTCAACAACAGAGTGCTCTTTTAAACTCAGTTGGGAAATTTCTAACGACGTACTTCAAACTTTCCAAAGAACTTTATTTATAATGGGATGATTTATTTAGGTTGAAGTACGGCAACGGGACGAGGGACAATATTCAATTTAATAATCTCTGGCGAAATTGTTGGAGAATGAATGGCGCTCTTGAATTTATAATCGTCGGCAGGATTCTGCGGGGCAGTGAGAGCATCTAGAAACTCACTTATAATTTCCTTTACAATTCTTCAAAACTCGTAAGCATATTAGGTTATTATCCCCCTGACGGTGATACTCCACCTTTTCTTACCACTTTCTCCCCGGTTACCTTTTCGAAGTGTAGCCTTATCTAATTTGAAACATTCAATGAAGTAGTTCCCTCTCTAGTAAGAAAAAGCAGGAAACAATTCGTAGTTATAGAGTACTCGTTGGACAATTATTCGAAGTACATTGACTTTCAAATTTTCAATTTTCTTGATACTCTTAATGAACAGAAACTTAGTTCCTCTCTAAATTCCGATCTCTTGTCTTAACTAATTATTCAAACAGTAGAACAAAACTCTTCTACATTGGATATCTTTCTCTAAAAAGATATTTGAGAATGCTATCTTGAGTCCATCTACAGTGATAAGTCTAGTGCCCGGTTTTTTCAAGCACACTCAAATTTGAGGGACCCTCAAGTTTACTACAGTTTACTACATTTCCTATACTTATCATAGAAAAAGTCAGCTGTTCATCAAAATTTCAAGGTCCCTCAACTTTGATGCCCGGTTTTTCCAAGCACACTCAAACTTGAAATCATTTTCTATGATAAGCATAGGAAATGTAGTAAAGTGTAGTAAAGTTGAGGGTCCCTCAAATTTGAGTGTGCTTGGAAAAACCAGGCATTAGTTTTTTTAAAATTAATGAGTAACAAGAGTATACGGGGATGTACCATTGGTAAAACAAATAGAAAATACCATTTGATCCCTTTAAATTATTAAATATACTAATTTGTGAACAAAAAATATTCACCAGACATTCTTCCAATTGATAGGATGCATGACTATTTAAAACAAGATAGTAGCAGCTTCTAGATAATTGACGTGAGAAATCATCCATTTCAGAGAATATAGCAAAAATAAAATCGAAATTATGTGATAAAGACGGAAAACACTCATCTGAAGCATGCCTGTTGTGAACAATGTTCTTCTAACCGAGGTTAAGGCCAAACAATTACGTCATTATAATTGAGAAAACCATTTTATCGGCGACCGATTTGTCAATAGGCGAGCCAACTCAATCATTCTTGGTGTCATTGTCAATGACCCGATTTAATGATCCAGATTGAACCTGAACTCATTTCAGCAAAATTAACATGTTTTTGGTAGATTTCAACACAATTGAGGAAATGGAATGCCTGCCACGTAGAATGTAACAATATTCAACTTTATAGTCGAATAAACTTTCAATAGTTGTAAGTTTGAATATTGATAGAATATCACTTTGAAAGTTACATAAGGTAGTTGGGATATCAGCTATATTATACAACTTCGCTATCAAACTTCTCCCTGCTGATTTTTCCTTTTTCAATTTCACACACATATTTTTCTACAGATTACTGGATCTCATGCAATATGTTGATAACACTATAATTATTGTCCTTCAAGAGTTTTTACTCACACTTTTTTACAACTCAAATCATGTTAATCATTCTCAAAATAATGAAAAAAATAGAATTTGAGTACAATGGTTTAAAAACCAGTTACGTTCATAGTAACCATCATTCCTTATGCCTGACAACAGTATCAACCTTCGAGTGCTTGTATAAAAGTGGAATTATTCTCATCAATTTCCCAGATATCTCCCCCCATATTGCTCGGGGAAGGAGGAATAAAGTAATTTCAAGAGGCAAGGTGAGAGCGAACTGCAAGAGAGCCTGTAAAATTGTTCTTCCCATGAAAGGACAACAAAATGTCGTTCCGTGGAAGCTCCCTGTTATAAAAGCAAATATACGTCGGATCCCATTCAACGCTGGTGACACACTCTGCTCTGCTCTGCTCAAACCACTTCCACTGTTTTCTCGCAAGGATAAAAACTACGGCTGAAAGATATAACAGAGTACAACAAACAAGAGTTGCACTTGTGAATCTCATGAAATTCAACTCTCATAAAGGCATATTATGAGAAAATTACGAAAATATGACGAAAACGAGCATTCACTTCAAGTAGTGTTGTGGTAATACAAAATTTCTTGTAATATTAATCAATGCTGGTCTTCGATGAATCTTTCCAACTGTGTTTATTTATACAGAATCGTGATTGATGTAAAGGATTAATCAGTTATCACTGTTATTTATTTATTATTGTAGTTATAGCTTAATAAAGGCTTGGTTCATTCATTTTACTGCATAGTAAAGTATAGTCAAATTCGTGGTCATAGTTGGTAAAGTCTAAAGTCTTTGATTTGTGGAGTGATTGATTTCATTTCTTGGCCAATAGCAGAAGTTCACTGTCATTGGCTCAAGCGTCTACCAATAGCGGCGCTTTACCGTTAGTATAAATACTGCTGCTCTGTACTTTTAGTTTTAGTTTACCAGAGATTGATAATGGTGTAACAACCGAAACCGGTATCTCAAATTTTTTAATAAATCAGTTGCTTGACAACATATTGTCTTTTCATTTAATTTATATTTTTAATTTTTTGCTTGTTCAACGCTTGGTAAAAAATAGGGTAAGAATGAATTATGTAACGAATATTCCGAAACATTATTACTTCTACTTCCATGGGTTCTCAAAGAACCCAATAATGCGATGAAACGAGCAGTACCGGATTTAAGGGTAGGCCAACTAGGCTGGCGCCTAGGGGCCCGCACCACAAAAATATGGAAAAAAGTATTTTTTAGAACTTGGCAACCTGCATTCGAGCAAACTTATAATCAATAAATAGCCACACAAACTTAGTTATATAATCTGTATCTGCTGAATGTAATGAATCTGTTTTAATAACAATACACGTTGAACCTATTTAAAACCCTCCTAAACAAAATTACTGTCTTTGGTGATAGAACTGCGATTAGCTGTTCACCTGCATGGTTAAAGAATTGTAATAAGATGAATTTTATTTGTTTAAAATTCGGATTTAAGCTTAAAACCATTAACAATCACATATTATACAGCATACTTGATAAAATTGAATTAGAAATTCATACAGTATTTCACAAATATGATAAAACAAATAATAAGGCTTAAAACTCTTAAAATATAGTTTAAGAGTACTTTTTATGAAAAAATTTATCCCTGGCGGGAGGAATCCTTCTCCAGTCCACCATCATTGTTAGCTATTTTTGTTTATGACCGTAGCAGGAAGTATGAAATGGTAGATATTGCTAAGCTGTTCTGATAGTGAATAATAAATAACTGTATTGTAATATTGGTTCGCACTACCAAACCCAACAAAATTGGAAGTTTGGCACTTATTGATTTAATGGAATTTAAATTCACTTTGAATGAATAAAATTAAATTCTTAATAAAAACTTCAGCTTGAAGATCGAAACAGTGGTTCTATCGGGATCAATTCTGCAAAGTAAGCAAGTGAAGACTTGCTAGTAAAAATTGCAACATTGAAAGAATGAGTTGTATAATTTTAAATTTTATCCTAATCTCAAAGTGAACGAGTTTTCAATAACTCATCATGAATTTATCCTGAATTTGTATTTGCTTTTGAATCTTAAAGTTAGTATGTAATTTGTCTTATATAGACTATCATTATCAATATTTTAAGTTGAAAAATAGGGACTTCCTCATTTAATAGACCATGAAAAGGCCTTCTAAAACGCAATTTTGGAGTAAATTTTCACAAAATTTCCCGGAGGAGGACCCCCGAGCCCCCCGCTTAGCTGAGAGGGTACACCCCCCAGGTCCATAGGGGCCCACACCACAAGCTGAGCCTAGGGGCCCACAAATCCTAAATCCGGCCCTGGAAACGAGTTCAGAAGAGAGCTTAGAGAATGTAATACTCTCTCGGAAACAAATGATGGGGGCTCATGCGATGACAGTCGATGATCCCCTCTAGGAGTTCCGAGAACAATGTGGAATGAATTATTGCTGGAAGTCTTGATGCAAGAGAGAATTTAAAAACTTGCTGAATTGAAAGTATATGAAGAGCGGGTGCTTCGAGGAGAAAAATGGAAGATTCGAGCTCGAGGAATCAATATGATGTTGACGATGAACGAAAGCCCTGCACTTGGGACTAGTTCTCTCTTATACGGCGAGAAATGGAATTTTGTCGCTCGAACAAGTCTGCTTTCAAAAGGTGTCAATGACACATTGTTAAGATGCTCTATAGAAGAGAACTGCTCTTCGATGATTAAGTCTCCCCATTTCCTGAACCATAGAAAGTTCAATGACAGTGATATTGAATCGTTTCCTATATTCAAATAGAATCTCAACCTGTTATATTTTATTATGTTTTCAAGTTGATTTGAGGCAATTTATCGAAGCTCGATCATTGTTTGATGAGAGTCAACTGGATTAGGCCTGAATTAATATATTTAGCAGGGTACAGCATTTCCCCATAAGTGCTTCTTTGTCTCGCACAGAAAAACAAGATGATAATGTACCTCAATTCTAGAGTAGATATTGAAGGAAATCAATATAAAATCAAAACGAAACGTCTATCCTGTCAGAAAATGCAACAATAATTATTCGTGACAAGCATAATGCATGTGCAAGGTTACTAGTTGCGGCTTGTGTATGATGAGTATAAATAAATAAATAGATGAATTCTCACGCACATACATTACTGTGCAATCTTTTAAAGTGAACAGAAATAGAGATCACGAGTTATCATAAGGCTTAAAACATTTTGTGAAATCTATTCGTCAAAAATTAATTTAATTTTCTAAAGAGAAGTTATTAGAACTCGATAACAACTTCAGATTGCCCACTCTCTGAATTTAGTGTTTTGAAAGATCCGAATCGTAAGCGATAAATTTTTTCCTCTATGGTGATTCAAGGTTGAAAAGAAACTTGCAATCCAATATTGATAGGAAATTGATTTTACTTATTGATTAGAATATACATACGGTATCCAATTTCAACATTTAATATTCAATTTTTCCTCAATCAAAATAATTAAAATAGTTATGAAAATTTATCTTAATCTCACTCGATAATGAATTGATATAACTTTTTCAGTTGAGAATTAAAAAAATTATCCACCAAGTGAATAGAAAAATAATAATAATTCGTCTCAAAACTAATCGAATCTATATTGATGGAATATAAATTATCTTTTAACAGCTCTTATTTTAATTCCAGATCAAGATGCTCGTCATAAAAGGTGTTATAAAGGCGATTCCTCACACTCCGGCTGTTCCTTGGGGACTTCACTCTCTATTTTCCAGGAATATAAGTTCAAGCAGTAAATTATGGGTGACAAACCACTCACCTCCAGTAAGTATTCTCAACTTCAATCTAGATAAATGAACATGCAAACGTCATTACCTCTAACTGTATTAGAATTCTATGGGGAAATAACAACTATTGAAGTTCTCTTTCCATATTTTAAATTTTTAAGTATCAAACACTTTATGTTTATATAGCACGAGTCAGAAAGTATAGTAAGAATCAGAAAGTTGATATCTCGTATTTTTATAGCTCAGTTTTAGTCATGAAATCGAATCGTCCGCAGAAAGCTGATAAAATACCTTCAAGTATCAATAGAACAAACACTCTGAAAATAGGGATACCGGCATATGGATATTTTACGACTAAACTTTATGATTGACTCACTGGAGATGGAATATTCTATGTTTGAGATTTCTCCGGTGAGCTCATCTCATTAGGTACTCGTTCTTAACGTTTGAAAATCAAGATGCTTTTAGAGCCGACACAAAAGCTGCTTCAAACCAGCTTATGCCTTGCAAGAAGAGATTCTTTGGTGGATAAGACGGTTGATATCCAGAAGGGAAGATATTTTCATGATCAATTTCAGTCTGATTTTAAGCTCGTTTCCGTTTATCAATCTTGAATTCTTAGCATAGCTTAGCTTTATATGCCTTCTTGGATGAGAGATGAACTTTGCTAAGCAAAGAGCCTTAAGTCAATCAGGATAAGATTTCCTCCTGCTCCCACTAATGAGGGAGTTTGCCATTGTCATAAGTCCCATTCTACTACCTCCCAAGCAGTTAGTTTCTATAGAAAGACTCTTTGAATGAATCGTTTTGATTCTCAATCTTTGATGAGATCTCGAAATTAGAATTTTTGTCTCCAAGTTCAGGGTATCAATTTACAAGATCTCGTTCCTCCACCTATATTGTTCTCCGACTTTTTTATTGTAACAGGATATAAATTTCTTTTCAAGAAGATTTTATGAATGTTATTAACTTATTACTTACATAATGTTCAAAGATCCTTAATTGATCAAGATTACTCAAATTACACTTTCAGGCACTTTATGAGCATTTTAAAATTCAAGAGAAACCCCCCAATAAAATTGAAATTCGTTGAGTAATACCTTGTTTAGATTATTTTTTAACTATACCAAAACATAAATTCATTGAAACCTTCGTTTTTTGTTTCATAATGATAACAAAATTGATCACGAATGTATAAATTATTCACTTTATAACAGCTTGCTGGTGAAATAATCGGAATATTAATTTTTTCATTGTCTATACTAATGCTGCAATACATTCATAGAATAACTTCTAGTGCTGCGATGAATGAACGGAACTAATTTTGCAGGTTAATGTTGATGCTAAGAGGGCACTGCAGACGTCGGAGAGACGGAGGGGAACATTCACGGACCGAAGCCAGTTCAAATATGCAAGAAGGTTGGTTGTAAAACTCGGCAGCGCTGTTATCACCCGTGAGGACGAGCATGGTTTGGCTTTGGGACGTCTCGCCTCAATTGTCGAACAGGTACAAAGGCATTCCATTTGCCAAATTGAAGGATTTCCTCTATTTTTTCAGCCAAAACGATTTGCAAGTCAAATCGATAATTCTTTGCTCCTCGCTCTTTACAAACTAAAAAATTTATTTTATTTATTTATTTCCATTTCAATTACATATTGATACATCAATATGAAATAAAAATTAATTACATCAATAAAAAAACATCACAGTATAAGATAAATAAGATAAATATGAGAACACAAATAATCAACAAACTCTGCCAGTTACTTCCATTTAAAATAAAATCGTGCAGTATACCATTTGTGAGCGAGTATTTTACATGATGTGACAGTGATTGAATTATAAGGAAAAATAGATTTATAAATATAGGGCAAAAAACGAAAAACTCATAGTATTGATATAATCGAACTTTATATTATATTATCAAGATATATGATCCTCATCTAGAATTCGTAGTTTGGTATCAAATTTAATAATGTTTATAAGATTTGAAAACTGTTTGAAAATGTTGACTTATTTGAGTTTTATTTTAAATTTGATTTCAAAAATATTTTATTCCTGGATCAAGTTGAAAATCAAAAGAAAATTTTAATTTACCTATGCAAGTTTTCGAATAATCAAGTACTCATCTACTACTATTGAATATTAGTTTTACCGACTTATATTGAATACACAGCCCAATAGTTCAATGTTCACTTGTTATTATCTTAGAAATATAATTTATATCCGCAGGGTAGTTCCTATTATTGATATTTTCATCCTTTTTTGTACCAATAAGTTATAATCGATATTGTATAGTGACCCTTCCATGACCTTACTGACGCCTCTCATTATCTCATCATCTGAAAAAGTTGAAAATAAATTATTTTGTTGCTAGAACTAAAATACGCTCTACTAGAGAGAGAGCTTCCCTGTGCAGGAGAGACAAAACTCTATTAGTCGAATGTGTATCTAAAAGAGAAACGCTAACACAAAATTGTGTACCGCACGGAAAGAAACCAACTCTCAGGAAGTGTAATATTATTACTACTGCTCCAATAGATTGAACGCAATCTTCCTTTTCCGAAGAAGTTTGCTAAATAAACAGTAGTTGAACTGTTATAGGAAATATAAACTCCAGGTTCATGTTCTGTTCGGCTCAAATTTAATAATAACCGTATATTATTAGATCAGTACCTCTTGTTGATCGATAAACATCAGGCTCAAGGATATAACTTCCTGATTTTATTGTATCTTCTTTAAATGTATCAGCAAGATTTTTTGGAAAGGTCATGAATTGGACCGGGGCAGTCCTATGTATAGAGTTTATGAAATTTTCCTGATCTTGCATTATAACTATTATGATGTATTTCAGTTTATACTTTCTTTTTCTCCTCCCTGGGTGCTTTTCCTATATTTATGAATAAAATAATAATAAGAACGAATCCAATAGTATAAGGAAAACTTAAGGATTTGTATAATATATGTTACATGAAAGAAATTCTATAACGACAGAATAGATAAAACCTTCATTTTAGGAAAAAATATTCCGATAATAATTTGAGAAACGAATGATAATAAAAACGAATAATGTTGTTGAAAATATTATAGGAATTATCTTATGTTCAATGGAAGTCACGACTCTATTCGGTAAAAGTTGGGAAAATTTTGTAAATGTTAGTCTTGAAAAACGCGTCTTTTCCTCAACTTATATAATACTAGCCGGCAGGCTCGCTTCGCTCGCCTTCTCCGCCTAGCCAGGGGGCTCCGCCCCCTGGACCCTCGTCAATATCGGCAGTGTAAGTGAGTCAAACAGGCTCGCTTCGCTCGCCTGCAAAACCTCTACCAGTGTCAGCTGAAACAAACAGGCTCGCTTCGTTCGCTTGCAAATTGCGTTCAGAAGGGTTCGAAATTTATTGAACACAGGTCACAGCATTTATTGACCTAATTAAGACCTGTTTACCAAATTTCAACATTTTCTGCCAATTTGTTGGTCGGAAAATCTAAGAAAAATTCCGAAAAATAGTAAAACGCTAATATCGAGCGTAACCTTGGGAAGTATATCGGACATTGTTTGAACTTGATTCAATATCTTCTCAATTACTCCATCTATAATCTCGCTGAACCATTGAATTTACAGTAAGGATTGGTAGTATCAAGGCGGAAGATATGCAATCCGCAATACATCTACAATTTTGAAAACCTGATTACTGGCGTAATCTTGGGCGGATTTCAAAAATATTTTAACACAACATTTCTAGACCTTATCTGAACCTGCCCACCAAATATCAACATTTTCTACCAATTCGAAAAAATTGAGAAAACGCCGAAAAACTTTAGAAAAACTCAAATATTTAGCGTATCCCTGATAAGTTTTCAAAATCCATTCTTAGCGAGCGTCTAAACGTCCAACTAAACATGCCTGCCAAATTTGAAAGCATTCGATTTAGTGGATTTTTAGTTCTGGTGATGAATCAGTCAGTCTGTGCCATTTCGCTTATCTATATCTATAAAAGCGAAATGGCACTGACTGACTGACTGATTCATTCATTCATTCATCACCAGAACTAAAAATCCACTGAACCGAATGCGTTCAAATTTGGCAGAGATGTTCAGTTGGACGTTTAGACGCGCGCTAAGAACGGATTTTAGGAACTTTTCAAGGATACGCCAAATATTTAAGTTTTTCTATAGTTTTTCGGCGTATTCTCACTTTTTTTGAGAACCAATCGGTAGAAAATGTTGATATTTTGTAGGTAGGTTCAGATAAGGTCTAGAAAGAGAGATTATAGATAAACTAATTTTGAAGATATTGAATCAAGTTTCAAACTATGTCCGATATAGTTCCCAAGGCTGCGCTCAATATCAGCGTTTTACTATTTTTCGGAATTTTCAGAGTTTTTCTCGGATTTTTCGAGAATAAATTGGTAGAAAATTTCGAAATTTGGGGAACAGGTCCAGATTAGGTTTAGAAATGCTGTGTTCAATAAGTTTTGAATCCCTTCTGAACGGAATTTGCAGGCGAGCGAAGCGAGCCTGTTTGTCTCAGTTTACACTGACAGATGTTATGCAGGCGAGCAAAGCGAGCCTGTTTGACTTACTGACACTGCTGATACCTGGCTCAGGCGGAGAAGGCGAGCGAAGCGAACCTGCCGGCTAGTATAGATATAGATTCAATAATGATAAGCCACAGTAAAATCTCTAGCATATTCACAAGTGTAACTATAAAATATTCGAAACAGGGATGGAGGAGTCAAAGATGACTCCACTAGAAAATTTCCAATAAAAACTGTTTAAGAAAGTTGAAACACCATCCTATTACCACAAATCGATTCTTTGTTTTTTTATAGCAGAAAGTCACCCTCTTAACAAGAGTACAAAGTTCTCGGTAATGTCATCATAGAACGGCTGTTTTCTCATTACCTCTTGTAACGGTCCTTTTACAGACTTTTCTTTAAAAGAAGGTAGCCTTTCTTCAACAGCTCCTTCAACTTCCCCTTTTGATTAGTTCGTAGCGTAAACGTTCGAGCCAGTTAAGTGGCACAGAATAATAATTATTGAGGAAAGTAATCTAATTAAAAAACCTGAACTTGAAATGATTGCTTTTTCATTGTATTACCCTTTCTAGCAAAAGATGTCCCCCTTTTTGGATTGGAAAAGAAATGAATATTGTATGGAAGAAGATTGACGTCTTTTCTAAAATATATTCTATGCATTGTGATACGGTATTCAATTAGGAACAGATACATGTATTTGGAGTGAGGGAAATTCTTCCCAACTGGAAAGAAAGCTTATTTCTCTGTGGCTTGAAAAAGTTATTTTTAACAAGCCCATCAAAATGCTGTTACAAGGAAGGGTTGGTATATTTTTGAAATAATCAATATTTATTTTTTAAAAATAACTATTAATGTTTTCATATTTTAATTTTTACAGGTGGCTGAATGCCATGTAGAGGGAAGAGAGTGCATCATGGTAACTAGTGGAGCTGTAGCTTTCGGAAAACAAAAATTGACACAGGAACTTTTGATGTCTCTCAGTATGAGGGAGACCCTTTCTCCTAAGGACCACACCAGAGCTGTAAGTAATTCCAATTCACATAAAGATTCACTGAATATTCGACTTCACTAATATTGCTGAACTCGGAAAAAACTCGGGAAACTATCCTCACACCATAAACTTTTCCTTCCCAGGCTTGTGGCATAATGTACTATTTCGCTACACTTCACGGAAATAAGCTGCTTACCAGTCCCTATGTAGACTAGGAAGTCGTCATTTACATACATTATCAATCAGCTGTTGTCCTCGAGCGGAAAGAAGTCCTTTCCATACAAGGACCATCTCTTTCCAAGCGTGGACAGCTGACGCCATCTAGCAAGAGAAAATGCAACTACAATGGACCATCACTTTCTTTGAAACTGCCAGAAATTTGTCGAAAACAAGAAACTTTGTATTGCTATTGTACAATTTAGGATGATCATACAAAAGCTATCATGAGCTTAAACATTTCTGGACTAAGAAAATCGAGTATTCTGATAGTTATTAAGTAATATCCATTTGATTAAATCAGAAAAATTGTGATGCAAACTTTCAATACTTAGCAGTTCAGCTTACTCCAGATTCAGCTCAGCCAAAGCTAGTATAGTAAGTTATCTGGTCTTAGCTGTTCTTAGATTTCATTAATCCTATTTGTTTTGTTCATTCATGAAATTAGATTGATGATATTTATTTGAAGTGTAGCAAAAAAAATTATACACAACTCGCCCAGGAAGTTTTTTACGGTATTTGGAATTATTCCCAGGCTTGGCAAGCCTTGCCCAGGAAACTATCCTCATACCATAAACTTTTCCTTCCCAGGCTTGTGGCATAATGTACTATAGAAGTCATTATTGTATATAATAACGAAGGTGTATATAGAATAGTAGAGGTGGGGCGGAGTGAAGCAGCTGACTATGATACTAACATCACGGAGTTCCTCTAGTGAAAAATTTACAACATCAATGCAAAGAAAACTAAATAAAAAATTAGTTAATCATTTCTAAGAACCGCTAGACCAGTAACCTTATTATGCTATCTTCGCCTATACTGAATTTGGAGTAGGTACCATCTGCTTGCTATTGAAACTTCGCGTCAATAGTTTATTGATTTACTGACTGAATATTACTTTATAACTATCAGTGTATTCGATCTTCTTCGTCCAGAAACGCTTAAGTTCAAGATAATTTTTGTACGATCATCCTAAATTGTACAATATCAATTCAAAGTTGTTGATTTTCGACAGATATTGGCTAACAGAAAAGCTTAGTCTAGTTGCATTATAACCTGCTAGATGGCGCTGGCTAACCTGCTTGACGAAGTAACACAGAGTCTGACAACAATAATTTTGTTCAAACATGGATTTCACATTCATCATTTTTCAACAGTTAATCAATACAAACATTTTTAATCTTCTCAAAGTTGAAGTATCAGTTATTGAAGCAGTTTTCCTTCACTATCCAACTACTGATTAATGTGAAAACTTTCAACGTTCAGTTCTTTTGGCAAGGGATCTTACCAATCAAAATAACAGATGAGAGACTACCTTCACATCGAAATACCAATAAGTCGACATCGACTCCCGAAACAGCTGACATTTGATGCAATCAAAGCTATTGATCGGCTAACGCTTACATCGACAACGACCTACAGTTAGCTGACATTCAAGGTTATTCTACCGCCCTAGGGCCGAAAAACGCATTTTCCTGGCGAGTTGCTGGCGACCTCGCCTGAAAACGAGCGTTTTCGGCCTCCATATGAAGCATGTAAACCAGTCCATTTCATACCAGTGTGGCGAAAATAAGTTATTGTAAAAAATCAAGGAACCTCCGGCCTTGTAAAAAATAAATTCAAAATTGATATGATCACCTCTCACAAGTTTTTGACAGACATAAACATGTGTTATAGACTTGAATTTAACTCCATTCGCTCCAGCTGGATAGTGTTGGTCAGCTAACGATAACAGCCATTATACGCAGTACTTGGTATTAGGCCTATGCCTGAATAAGGAATATTTTATTCTTTTATCAATCCTGCCAGAGAGTTTTCCCAGACATGAGACCTGGTGCAATCTTATTTTTCCATCTTGGTTATATTACATTTTAAATTTCGAGGAAATCGTTAGAGCCGTTTTCTAGATCCGTGGTTCCACATACATACAAACATACATACATACAGAAATTACTCGCTTAATATAATAGGATAACATATTTAAGTAATTCAAAAGCTCGGCCGCAGCTTCAGAGCGAAGCTTGGTACCAGATATTGTATCTTATAATAGCATTGCCACTCATAATTGAATTAGCCCAGCTGCAGAGCATTCCTGAGACACGTTAACGGACTTTTTCTTATATTAAATTTGAGTAGAATATAGATTTAAATCACTCAAAATGTCGGTCTTGAAATTCTCTACAAGCTCATATAAGAAATTTATCTATTAAACCATTTAATTTTTCGTAAATTGGGAAAAAGCTTACGATTTTTTGTTAAGGATAGGGAAATCAATGCTAAATATTTGATTAGGGGAACTCCGTCAGTATCATAGCTTTCCCAGCCAGCTGCTTCACTCTGCCCGACCTCTACTATTCTAAACATCTTGTATAATAGCCAAGATGTAATGATTCCCCCCACCCCAAATAGTGTTGAATTAGTCATACTACAATATACAGTTCATTTTTATAGGCATCAATGATAATCGGAATTCTAAACGTTATTGTGAACAAAAATATCACTATGCCTGATAATATTAACTATGAACGGATTTCAATTATTGCAACCTACAAGACTCCAAATTGATTTTAAAATTTACAAATGTACACAAAGAAATAAGGAAATTCAACTTACTAGTAGGCTAATATAAAATGAAAAACTGAGAATTTGGAATCCGAGGTTATATGAAGTTATAAGATCACTCAGTATCATCCTGGAGTTACAAATCAATCAAAATTTTAAAATAATTCTCAACAGTAATCTTGATAGAATTTGTAGATGTAAGATTCTGAAATGATCATTCTTATTTTTAAAACTATATTATTATTTTGTTTTCCAGGACGCAAACACTCTCCTAGAGCCAAGAGCCGCGGCCGCTGTGGGACAGTCAGGGCTTATGTCCCTGTACGACGCCATGTTTGCTCAATATGGAGTCAAAATCGCACAGGTAAAAGTCTAAAATAATACCCTGATTATTTTCTTCATACACGTTCCATTCTGGACCGGATGCAAAGATGGAAATAGAATATTTGGAACCTACTTATGAAACTGATATCAACGTCAATGGAAAAATGTGATAATGATACCAATGTTTGGTGGCAAAGGAATTCCACCCAGAGATCAACACTGAATCCTTGAATCCAGTGAGCGATATTAAACTGATTTTTTAATTTATTTTGGAAATTTGATCATTTTTACAAACTTTGTTGATATTTTTTTATTTAGAAGCTCCAACAATTCTCAATTCTCATTCATAATCTTCACAGTACCGAATTCTAAAATATCATTTTCGGTTTCCATTCCCTATTCCCAATCTTCATTCTTCATTTCTATTTTTAATTATCGAACCAATTTCCTAACTATCATGATCCCTTATTTTCATTAACATTTCCTTTTTCCAGTTCCTATTTTTACGATTTATACAATCATAGATTTTATGAATAAATATTTTAATCTATGAAACTTTAATATATTCCATACCTTTTTCCAGTTCCTATTTTTACGATTTATACAATCATAGATTTTATGAATAAATATTTTAATCTATGAAACTTTAATATATTCCATACCTCCCAGTTCAATAAATTTACACCCAATTACACTTTCCATATACTCACTTTTCACGGAGTCATTATTATCTCATTACCACTGTCTCAATAAATTCATATACTTCTTCTTCATGGAATCATTATGATCTCATTCACTGTCTCAATCATTATCACAAGATTATCATTCTGTGGTTAATAGCTCCCAACTACTGATGAATCATTAATTACATTTTTCAGGTATTGGTGACAAAGCCTGACTTCTATAATGAGGACACCAGACGACATTTGTTCAGTACATTGTCTGAGTTGATCAGTCTCAACATAGTTCCTATCATCAACACCAATGACGCAGTGTCCCCTCCACCAGTTGCACCCCAAGATCTCCAAAAAGGCAAACAAAAGAAGGTAAAAAATATCAATATTATAAGAAATTTTTTTGAAATTGAAATACCTTTCAAACGTAATAAATGAATACACATCATAGAGATGTTTCTGGGAATATCGGATTCGTTTAAGATTCTAGGAAATAATACTGTTTACGTATTATTTATTCTTCAACTTACTTTGTACTTTATCATCATAATCATCAAAATGTACAGGCATTATTGGAATAAATTTATTTATTATTGAAAATAGCACCACAATAATATTAAATTCCAGCTCCAGCACATTAAAATTTTTCATCAATAACTTGCTGGCTCTTGAAAACGAATAGATCTGGAGTTCCATAATTCTATTTTTTTTCTCAGAGTAGAAATGTATTCAATTGTAACACGGCTAAAGCTTAATCGATCTATTTAAACTCTAGAATAATCCATTGTTCAACTCCAGCAATGTAACCAGGTATATTATAATACAATATAATGAGGTTGAATTGTATTTGTATCACATCTCAACTTTCAATTACGCAGTGCCGTTGTAGTATAAAACCAATAAGGAATAGATTCGGTAAGGAGTCGCATGAAAAAGTGACACAGAATAACTCAGAGAAATGGACGTTAGGAGCTGCGTTAAGCGAATTAGAGTTTCACTGCTGCCACTGCTGCCATTATAAGGTAGTCCAGTCCCGGATTCGAGCCAAATCGTGGAGTGGAGGGATGGCTCGCCGCACACATAAGGAAATAGAATTTCCCTCGGGAAATTTATGAAAATTATATTGTTCACTGAAAATCAGGCTGAGACTCCAGCTACTGGCTGGGTCAGTTGTGCAATCTGCATCAGTCTCAGAGATATCTATCTCAATCTCTCCGCGATAGAATTTCAAAAGAAACGTTTCTGGTCGACGAGCGCTGACAATCGAGCAATTGAGAGTCTTCTGGTTTTCTGAAATTTATCTGATGTAATAAGACAGGCTTCGTTGAGCACTAACGCAACGAGACAGCCGTGGGCGCTAGAAAAACAAGGTTTATTGAAAAAAAGTTATATTGATAATAAGGGGCTGTATCACTTGAATTGATTTTGAAAAGTGAGATGTCCGATTGAAACGGATGCAGTTCCAGTAAATTATTCGGTATTGAAATGTGATTCATGATTGTTCATTCCATTAAGATACATGTTTGTTGAAATAATTCATAATAATAGGAGATTCAAATTACAAAAATACATATACATGTAGGATCATAAAAAGCAATGTTACGAGATAACGGACAATGTAGAAAAATATGATCACAGGCAACTTGTAGAAAGGTAAAGGGGAAAGATAATCCATTCCATAATAGCCTCATTATAGCACAAAGTGGATATATTGTTTTCCTGCAAATTATGCAAGGTACTGCTAAATTAATCAGCCCAATTATAGGTAAAATTGACAGGTTCAATTCAGCCTACATGAAAATCTCTCAACAGCTCTTTAAAAAACCGTATCTGATTTCTCCATTAATTTCAAAGGACATGAGCGACCTTGTTCATTATTTTTCCACTAGTGAGTTTTTCCTAACCATTTCTCGTTTGTGTAAGGATCCTTTCTCAAATAACTTTTTGAATAATATTTAACCTTATTTCTAAATAATTATAATTATTTCGTAATGATTACCCATACCCAAGCTCACACACAGGTCTTATTGTTGCCTATGTAAGCTCTCTTACCTCCATCTGTGCAAAGAGATTTGTGTAATAATATGAAGTAAGTTCTGAAGTAATATGAATTGAATATTTCTGTAGAAACCAGAAGAAATATAAATCAATTTATAAATTCTTACAATAAAATATAAGGTATTACAATAAATTTATGTTATGTGAATTTTTATATCATATGGATGGAATTAACTTTGATGTGACTTTTTAATTATTTTCAGACAATCAGTATAAAGGACAACGACAGTTTGGCGGCTATGTTGGCCGCAGAGGTGCAGGCCGACCTGCTGATTCTGATGTCGGACGTGGACGGCATCTACACGGCGCCGCCCTGGCAGGAGGGAGCGCGCTTCATACATACCTACACCTCGGACATGCACGACATCGTACAGTTCGGCAAAAAGTCCAAGGTCGGAACCGGAGGCATGGATTCAAAGGTAATCGAGTCACTTGAATCGTCTTCTACGATTCACATCAATATTTAAAATTTCAGTTCCACCAGGAAGTGAGGTTAACTATGAAGTAAACTATCAGTCTATTACGGGATCTCAGTCTATTACGCTCACCTTGAGATGTGCTATGAAATTGAACTTTTTAGACATTATTGTCAAACCATTATGATTTATGTTTAAACCTAATATTATTTTATTGAAAATCGAGATGCCGGTTTCGATTACATAATTATCAATCTCTAGTGAACTGCCAGAGTTGATAGTGTAACAACCAAAAACCGGTTCCTCAATAATTTTTAGTTAATCTACATGATTTGAAAATATATTCATACTTAACAACCCCACAACTACTCAAAAAAGGAAATTTTCACCTCAGCTGTCAAATTAAATCTTTCGAATTATTATGAAGTTAAATTTGTATGTGAACTTGATCCTCAGTGTATACTTATAAACTCAATCGGAAAGAATTTGAACGGAATAAGGGAAACCAACGAGTTTGCTCTATAAACTCGAAGTGTGATTATTTCTACTGATTATGATCGAGCGTCTCCCGATATAACTTGAACTTGAAATAGCAGAGAAACTTACGAGTTCCCTTTCCAAACTCACTAAGTGACTGATTGTGATCGATAATCCAGACCACTGGTCTCGATTCCAACTGGTTGGAGGATTGAAAAGAAAATAGCTAATGACTTTCTTTTCTAAGAAGTGGATGTTTTGAGTGATAGTAGAAGGGTTCATTTGCATGTTGTAATCGGACTTCTATTTTTGATTTGAATGTTTTCAAATAAATTCATGAGGAGATTGTTATATGTTTTATGAACCGCATAAGCGTCCAATGAAACAGGCTTTTAGTAAAAAATTACATATGATACTCTTGAAGATTAGGGGAAATTGTTTCTTTTTCATCGTTCTTCTTATAGGAGAAGTGAACACATTCGTTATGTAAAAATTCAAACTCTATCTATCTAGTTGTAAATTTTCTTTCCTTAAATGTTAACTGAACCTTAGGCAAAATACAATGCACAACCAGAACATTATAGTGAACAAGTGATTCGTTTGATAGAGAAGAATAACTTGACTCATCAACAATATCCATCATATTTATTCAATCATAAAATATTTATACAGTGACTACGCAAATTTATTTGTTTTACTCCTTCGATCAAATGCTCAAAAATATCAATGGAACAATTGGAACTGAATAATGTTGCTCCAGTTTCCTAGTGAATATCGCACACTCAAAAAACCTTATCCAACCTACGGTTCATTTGAATTGCGTTCTATTTCCATTCTGCTCTCTCATTATGCTTGCAATAATAGAGCGTGGGGTTGATATCATTCACACTTGACTACACATGCAATGAATCTCGTTCTTGTAATGAGTGCTGTGTAAAGATTGCCGCGTTCAAAATCAAAGCATGTTCATCTGATCGCTTTGTGCCAGAATTTGCAGATTGGTAATGGAGAAGTTGTTGGCTCATTCCGAGTCTGAATAAACAAATTTCCAACTTCAAATCATTGAGTTGTGATCCACCCACGTGATGTTCAAACAAGTTTTAGCGGACACTAATCCGGGGACAGTCGGCGTCCATAATCATGCAAACTCTAAATTACAAGTCATGTTTTTACTGCGAAGCTAACGGTTTTGTGCGAGATTCGAGTTCAGAAAGACTTTAGACAGAGTGGTTCCAGAAATGTTGGTCAAAGTGGAGTTCATTCCACTTTTCATTTTTACATTGGGCAAGAGGAAAAAGTTCAAAACAGAATATTTTATAAAGTGGGCCTTATAATTAATTTTTCCATATTGAAGCTCAATTTATGAATGATATATTTTGCTGCCGAACTTATCTCAGTTCTCATACCCCCTAACATATTCATTATTGAAAATATCATACCTCATTCCATTGAACGTTTCTCCATAGAGGAATGATATTAGTCCTTACAATGACTTCACTTGTTAGCTTACTTCAATATGATTTTTTTAAACAATTATGAGAATAACTCCATTACCCTGTGTATATTTACCCTGTGTATATTACCCTGTGTATATTACCCTGTGTATATTTCAGGTTGAAGCAGCCACCTGGGCTTTGGAGAGAGGAGTGAGTGTTGTGATCTGCAACGGAAATCAGGAGAAGGCGATCAAAACCATCATCAGTGGTCGTAAATTGGGAACTTTCTTCACTGAATCAACAACTGCTGGAAGTGCACCTGTCGACGTGCTAGCCGAAAATGGTCAGTCATTCATTAGTTCACTCGAGAATCAAACAAATATTTTCATCTCATTCCAAAGTTACACTTGAAATTTTATAGTAACAAATGCGTAATTCATATCATTTCAATTGAATGGGATCAGGGCCGGTCTGGGGTGGTTGGGGGCCCCTGGGGATTGATCAACTGGGGCCCCACACGGGGGGGGTTTTGATCGTATTGAATATTTCCAGTATTTATTAATATTTATTAAATATTTCCAGCCCCCCCCAGCCAAAAAAGAGTCTAGTCCAGGAGTCCTCCCTCGGAATGTTTTAAAATTATTATTATTCAGAAAACCCGCATTTCCGTTTGTTATTTAACTCAAAAACCTGCTATAATCCACACTTATAAGTATAATAATTATAACTTATACTTCATTATATTACTTCATTGAGTGTAATAATTATTTAGTGAACAATAATAATTTTTAAATCACTTATTAACAGGAATATAATTTTTTTTAAATTAAATTGTTTTAAATAAATGAAAATTATATATTAAAAGCAACGTTCATTGTGAAATACAAGTCGTGGGTTTCAATTGAATAAAAACATGAATACCAAATTATTCTTCCAGTTTTTCATTTTTCCAGTTTGGTGCTCCCTGGCTCGGGGGCCCCTGGCAACCGCCAGGTTGCCACCCCTGCCAGACCGGGCCTGGGAGGGATTGACATTTGTTACTGGAAATTACTCAGACGTAATCCAATTTAAATTCTTCATAAAACTCTGATTCTAAACTGTCTTATAGATCAAACTTCTATAAAACTCTCTCTCGATAACTTGATAGTATTTCATGATCAATCAAAATCCATACAACGCTTTATAGTAAAATTAAAATATTTGTCAAAACGATTTTATTATATATATTTTGCTAATTTTACCAGAAAATCAAATTGTAAATACTTCTGATTTTCCATAATTATCTAGATAGAATTTTAAAGCTTGAATGAATTACATACTTCGATAGGACAAATTTTACGAATTCTTTGATACTTGTTATTCACGATAAATTTTGTTAAAAATTCATGTAATATTGGTTATTTCTAATTGAGTTTTCATCACGATACAACTAAACACGTTCCAGTTACTCGTATTTTTCCAAGCGAATACTACACTGGAAATTCAAGAAGGCGAGAATATTCTCAGTACACTGACTCAT
Organism: Sogatella furcifera; assembly: GCA_017141385.1. Classification (NCBI taxonomy): domain Eukaryota; kingdom Metazoa; phylum Arthropoda; class Insecta; order Hemiptera; family Delphacidae; genus Sogatella; species Sogatella furcifera. Next base: position 31,687,853 of record CM029550.1, read on the forward strand.
ATTATTTTTATGGTCCACAACATAGTAGTCGTCCGAGAGAAATAATACGTTGAAAGCATGCATGTTCAATAAGAATAAATATGTTGAAATCGATTTTGAGATCAACTCACGCGTGGTAACGGTAAGAAGATGTTCGTTACAAGGTGGAAGAGGCCATTAAATTTTCAGCGCACAGGAGAGCAGCTGCTCGAATAGTCTGTCCAAGCAAAGAAAACATTCTGGCAAGATGGGAAAATGACTCCATCTCGGTCAATGTTGGTTCAAAATTATAAATTCCATTTCATATAATTGCAAAAATTCTGACCTACAATTTAGGACAAAACTTATTCTTTTTGAAGCAATTTTGACGTACCTGGAGTCATTTTCCCATCTTGCCAGAATCCCCTCTTTGCTTGGACAGACTATATCTGCTGATGCAGGCCTGTCAGTAAGAAATGGCTAAAACCTACTCTCCAATTCAAACCAGCAGCAGCTATTCGACCATATTGAGCTGATACTGAAATCGGTGGCCCGATAATAACCAGGCGAAATGTGTGTTGCTTGGCTTGAAAACAGGAATAATACTAACAGCAACAGACTACATGAACCGGAAAAAACTAGGAGAAGTATAAGTAGGGAAAAAGGATCTAGGATGGATGGAAAACGCTGGAAGGGTAGGAAACGCTAGGATGGATGAAGGTTGCTGGAAGTTTCAAATTGGAAGTGCAGAGAATATTATATGGAAGTACCTATTCACTACTGTACGTGAGAAACTCACTCTAGTGAATCAGAAACGTTTCTGTCATTAAATTTCTGAGAAGTGAGCCAATATGAACACATATGTCCATTGGTTATTCCATGGAATATGGTTTTTATAGAGGAAATTGTGAATATAAATTGGAGTGTTTATATCGAGAGTGGTTTGTAGACTTCGAGGTATCCAGAATTCAGATAAAGATTAACCTTGCATCAAATAAATCCAATCAGGTAATACTTATTGTAGTTGGCAGTTGGTGAGATTGGTGATAAAAATGGGAGATACTTGAGACTTTGATTGTCAATTCCTACTGAATTGAAATGACTCAAGTTTCTTGAGACTTGTCGAAATATTCAAGGCTTCTTATGAGAAGGCTCCAAGAAATCAAAATCCAATCTGAAAATGTAACAATTACATGAAACAATTTTTTACACTGGCGGCTCGTCAGATGAAGTGTATCATACGGTAAACACTTAACCTTTTCCCAAAGCACGAGCCTCCGGTGAATTTTAATTGAATGATGAGAGGTGCATCAACGCAAGTGTGGTCTTACAGTTGAGAAGTCATCCACTTTCTTGGGTTATTATTCGATAAAATTTCAGCAAGTGTTGGGTGTTGGATAATGTGGATGGTCCAATAGCGTATGCTATATAATCTCATTCGTTCGAACAATAACAATTACGAATTGTTAATTGAAAATTATTTACAATAAAGTTTCGCCATCCCGTTCAGGTGAATGGAATTGATTGACTCATCTATGTTAACATTGATTTATGTTACTATCAAGTGATACGCATTCTCTGATTCAATTTTAAGGTACACTGAATCACAAATAACCTTTGTACATGGAAAAGGCTTAATAATGTAGGCAAAAGCACTCAAATGAAAAAAGTTGTTAAGAGCAGCATTACAAAGTTGGCGAGTTCATTCACGTCAACGTTGAGCTGAAAAAAGCGAGTTGATGAATGTGGAATGATTCGCCGTAAATTCATTGCTGTTTCACCACTCTACTAAACAATGGCGCTGCAGGTGTCCTGTCGCGTACACAAAAATGTATTGCTGATTGCGTTTGGAAAGCTCGAAATTTGAATTCGGCCAGGCCGTTATTGTAATCACGCTGAAACAACAAAATCGGGAATTGTTTTGACTCTATTTACATGCAACAAATCGGTGAGCCATCTAGCCGTTGTCAGTTTGTGTGGAGCGAATCACGTGACGAAGTGAGCTGTTTGCCGTTCCAGTTGACCCGATTTTGATGACAGTCTATTGAGCTAATGACATGTTTGCCTAGTCTGTTAGTTCCGGACAGTTCATACTCTGACTTTGAAAGGCTGGTAGGGCCGCTAACCGATCATCGCTAACATCTAATAACATCCATACATCGCTAACAATAACATCGCTAACATCCATACGACTGCGATAAAACTCGGCCAAATAAATGTGATATGAACAGAACAAAATCATCGTCGTATCAATCATTTTTGTTCGATATTTGTTTCTATCGGCTATCAACATGATATCGTCATATATCAATATGAATGGTGTTGTCAATTGAATGGAGGTTTTCATTTCAGCTATCGATACGGTATCGTACTAGGTAGCATTTTCAAAATGTGCTTTTCCATCGATTTGTGATTGAATTCACTTATAATTATAATGGAAGATGGAATAGACTAAGCATAGCCGAAAATATTATACTGTTGCGGTGGTAGAAAAAAGCACACCAAGCTTTGTTTATTACATGATATTGTTATGGAATTCAACAGTGTCTGATGACCTTGAGACAGTAGGATGACAAGGATGGACAAGGCGGGGATGGGGAGGCTTTGTGTCAACAAATAAGCACATTGTTGTGTAAACAAAAAACTCATCGAGAACGTTCTCAAAGTGATATTGCCAGAACCTTCTAGCATTCTCTTGTTTATTCTTAGAAGCCTATATATTCAGAATGTTTGGGTTTACGAGTCAGTTCCTATTCAAGTGTTCAAAGATTGTGTCAGCCATATTGTGTGATATAGACGAACCAGACGTTGTATATAGACAATCTATAGTTATATTCATTCTGTCAGTTCTTATTTCTTCTAGTGTAACGTGATAAAGACTGTTAATCATTTCTTATTCAGTGCAGTGTTAATTTTAGTGAAATTTGTATTGTGAAAATTTATAAACTCTTGTGCTATCTTCTGATCTGTTATAGTTTATCTTTTTCTAGTGTGTTATAGTAGTGTAATTAATAAAGTTAATCAGTATAAATTGCCTCAAGTCTTTTATTATATAGTGGAAACCCGTAACAATATCATATTGTTTATTACATGGATTACAAGTGCAAGTAATCACAAGTTCGCCAATTACAGGTAAACCAAGTACAATAACATCAAGTACAAGTACACCAAGTACTTCAAATTCAAATTAGTTTATTCATAAAAAGTAACATATTTACAAAAAATACTAGTGTTACAGATAATATGAAAATTCTCCCTGCATGTATGATTTGTCTGTTTGGAGGGAGGAGTCGCATGATAGACAGACAGGAAGCAAACACTATTTAATAAATGAACCATATATGAACTAACAATAACAAAATAATAAATGAAATCACAATAGAATTATTAATAATAATTTCAATCCCAGATAGCACATAAGCTTATTTCAAGCTTGAAATTTCGTGGATTTTGAATTGAAAGTTACAGTTTGATAAAATCAGCTTGATTCAAACTTGTAACAGGCTGTGAGTGATCAAGTTGTAAGTTTCAAACTTGTAAAAAAGCTGTAATTTTCAATCTTAAAATCAACCTTTAATGATCCAGCTGCAGTCCAGCTTGTTTCAAGCTGTCTTTCTGGAGACAAAATCCTTTGCAATATCACGTGACTAACATAGTTCATTTAACTACCACGAGTAGCGCTGTGTCAACTTTCAACTTTGAAGCATATGTTTATCAAATTCATTTTTGCATCATTTATTTTGATCAACCAACTTGAGGATTTTCTATTACGAAAACTTTACATTATTTATAAACACGCAAAGGTAAGTGGAATACGTTCATTTGATTTCATTGTACATGGGATATAATTTTAGTATTGTCCAAAAGTAAATGAATTCCAAATTGGGATATACATCTCAAGTAACTTATTAAATTATACAAGTGAGATGTTAACCCTAAATTTCCATTAGCCTATGCCTATCAATCCATCAGCTATAATGGCTACTATAGTAGGCCTATATAGTAAGTTTATTTTAATTTTGCTTCAAAAATTTCAAATATTGATAGATGACAAAGTTGAATACTCAATTATTTCTTGTTCGGTTGTAGTTAGCCTATTCATATTTTGATTTCTATATACTTTGCTCGCTATATTCCTCTCCTCTTTCTTATCCAAAATTACTGTGATATTTGAAATGTATAATCATGTACTTTATTATGATTTGTTATTTTTTCTTTCAGGGCCATTCGATTAGTGTAACAAGTAATCATTGTTGACGTTGGGGATGCGGCGGTGCTTTATGATCGATTCAAAGAAAAGAAATTAAATTTTGTCATCAAAAAATACATACAGGAATACATCATGCAGCTTTCAAATAACTGTTATGTTTAACAATGTGAAATAGGCAAACTGACAGAACAATTCATTTTTGTTTGTCAGATTTGTGAGTGGATTTGTATTTTTCTTCCAATATATATTAACATTTTGTTCACTGTATTCTCTTTTGTATTCTTTTCCTTTTCCATAATTGGTCAATATTTTGTGTTAAATATAATAACAGCTTTTTTCCAACTGAATATATCAAGCTTGGATGATTAGACTTGATTCCAGATTGAACTTTCAAGCTTTGAAAACAGCTTGAAACGTGGTAACTTCTCAACTTGAATTCAGCTGTATTACAGCTTAAAGACTGTACGTTCCAAGCTTAAATCCAGCTCTTGTTGATTCAACTTGATTCCAGCTTGAACTATCAAGCTTGGATCATTTAACTTAATTCCAGCTTGAGTTCTCAAGCTTGGGTCATTTAACTTGATTCCAGCTTGAACTTCCAAGCTTTGTAAACAGCTTGAAACGTGGTAACTTCTTAACTTGAATTCAGCTGTATTACAGCTTAATGGCTGTAAATTTCAAGCTTGCATCCAGTTTGTTAAATTGAAAATTCCAGCAGGAAACCAGCTTGATTCCAGCTTTTTGTGCTATCTGGGATAAGAATAGTAATGGGAGATTCCCATTAAGATAATAATAGCTATTGAAATTGTTTACCACGTTCAAGTACAGTAATCACAAGTAGGCCTACGCCAAGCACAAGTACTCAACTACAAGTACACCAACTACAAGTACACCAATCATAAGTACACTAATAACAAGTACACAAATACAATCAATTCTCTCGATAATGATTAATCGATAGCGCTTGATCACGATCTTTGAGATGAAAGAGATGCAGACCTAGTTGAAGAGTTTTAAAATTTAGAATATTATCAGTAGAATCTCAATTGACCAACGACTACGCGTATTATTCTCGGATCTGCTCTTTATGATTTCTATCTTTGAAAAAAAACATCAATATCATGATTGCACGTTTGTAATCTCAGTGGGGAATCTTTTTGCGTTGATAATTTTTAGATTCTTTTTGTTACATGCCACTCACAGCATTATTTTATTCCACAGTAGTTGAATAAATCATCTAGTTTGATGTTGACGTGACAAATTTCTATTGTCATCTAATCTATTGTCCATACAAATATGAATATGTAATAATCTACCTAAAATTATCTCTTATCTGGTAATTTAAATCTGGCAGGATTCGACTAAGAGGCGATATATTTCACGTCATTATTGATATGTTTTCCTCTTAAAGCTCGCCATGGAAGTCGAACTCTGCAAGGACTTTCCCCTGGTGATCGTGCGTCGGCTATCTTCACTCTGGCCGATCTGCTGACTTCGAGGCAGAGCGATATTCTGGCCGCTAATGCCAAGGACTTATCGGAAGCGGCTAAGAGCGGACTTGCCAAGCCACTCCAGTCACGACTTTCGCTAACTCCCGCCAAACTTAAAAGTTTGGCTACAGGCAAGTAGTATTCACAGATCCCAAACTCAAATCACTGATTTCAGCTGTTATGTTCTTGCCAACATCCTGATCCTCCTCAAATGTTCTTTCCAGATTTGAAATCGGGCTTTTATAAACCTTCTCTATGTTTTTTAAGTTTTTAAGATTTTGATTCTACTTCTGATGAATTAAAAAATATGATATAAAAAGAAAATATCATACGTTTTTATAATAGATTACAGTTCGATGAAAGGTGAATTTAATTTAACAAAATAGAATAGTTTTTCTATGAGAAGTTGACAAATGGATAGAGGAAGTGAATTTCTGAAAATATGAGGATCGAAAAGGATTGAATTTCATTCTTGAAGAAATAATCCGCCTTTGAAAGTCCTATTGAGAAACTGATAAGCTTGTTACGGTATAACGAGCAATCAATATAAGGAGATTAGGTCATTCAATAAGATTGTCTTAGTCTTCTAGTAAGATTGTCTAATAATATCTAAAATATTTCCATGAATTCCAGTTATTGGAGAAGTTCTGTAAATCGGACAGAACATTTTACGAATTTGGATTTTTCGAGCAGGTTTATATGAAATTAAAGATAAAGATGAAAAAATCCATGCAACGAGGGATATCAATTAGTTTGAAAATTCCCATTACGGTAAATTGCTTTTGTGAACTTGATTCTTCCTGAATTGAATTTGTATAATTGAGTTGAACGATTCAGAGTTCAACTCGAAATCTATTTGTAAATTTTCTCTAGGTTCCAGCTCTCTGTACTAATTTGTATTCACCAGGGATTCAACAGAATCCAGCAATTACATTTTCCTCGTGATGATTCCCTGGAATACATGATTAAAAACTAAAATCCAATTGGATCTAATGAACTGGTACGATTGATCACTTGAATTTTTGTACAATTAGAATAAAGTGAATGTCCGCTGACAAATCAATTCAATGAGCAAACGCCTCGAAAATGCATCGCCTTCACAAAACGTAGCTCAATTCTACTTTATCAACTGAAACTCATTTATTTTTCTGTATTTTAGTTTGGCCCACTCCTTTTATCGAACAAATATCACAAATTCATAAGTAGTACTATTGATAAGTTCTGATATAGATAATTACTCATTGGTATTATAATAATAGTAATCAGTATTATATAGTTTAGGTATAGAGTATTATTTGCAATAGTTCATTGAGAATATTAGAATCACGTATTATTAATTTGTCTTACGATGTTTGATTGCATTAGGTTTGCGACAAATTGCCGAGTCCAGTCATACAAACGTGGGACGAGTTTTGAGGAGAACCAAAATTGCTGACGGTCTGGAGCTGTCGCAGGTTACAGTTCCTATCGGCGTTCTTCTAGTCATTTTCGAGTCCAGACCAGACTGTCTTCCTCAGGTGGGTTCAGATTCATTCAGAAAATTATCATCTCCAGTATTTCATGAAGTAATCATATCTTATTTCCAGTATCTTCTTCTTTTTCTTCTACTTCTACTCCTTCTCCATAATAGAAATATTATAGAAATGGGTTATCAACATTATGAGCTCAGAATTATCTTTATCCTATCAAAATAAAATTGATTGAAGCAACATTTATATATATATATATATATATATATATATATATATATATATATATATATATATAGCGGATGGCATTTTATCTATTTGAATATCCTTCTATTAATTATATCCTCTGATTAATAATAAAACGCTTATTTTCCTCATTCAGGTTGCTGCTTTGGCTCTTAGTTCTGCAAACGGACTTCTGCTGAAGGGTGGTAGTGAAGCTGCTCACAGTAACAGAGCTCTCATGGAAGTTGTCAAGGAGGCCTTGGCTACAGTTGGAGCAGAGAACGCTATTTCTCTGGTTAGTAATTGACATTTTCGTGGCGAAATAGTGAAGTTCTGCATGAATTACAAAGTCAATAGCAAGTCTAGATTTTTTCCCAATTTAATTTTATCAAGTTCAATATAAAACATTCTCACATCTAAAAATTCAAGTAGGCTATTACCAGAGAAAATAATCTTGTATACCAAACTTGTATGAACTGGATTTTATAAGAATGATAAGAGTAATTCTCAACACCTCTCTCAACTTAAAAATAGATTTCTATTCTCAAGACATACAGATAAGCGTAGAAAGTGAAGCAGCTGAATAATATGAAAGTAAAGGCTTCAAACGATGGAAACCTGTGTTCGTGGACTCAAAGAGATTTGTCTCATGGCTTAACGTGAGTCTACTCGTAGTTAAGTTCTGTAAAGTTAAGATAATTAGGTCTGTAATCGGAGGACTTGCGAAGACTAGTAGGATCAGTGGAAGAGGGTCAGAGATAACAGTGTGTTCACTTCAGAGATAACACTAACAGAGATAACACTTCCGCTAATTCTGTGATTCTATCGCATTATTAAATCCACACCGTTGTAGGTATCAAGCAGTGAAGGATAAGGAATTAAGGTTATTCGGGAAAAAGTATTGAAAAAAGTAATCAATCCTAAGTACTAAGTAGTAAGTATAAGTAGCACTCAATGAGTAGTGAACATTTTCAATGCAATATTCTGATTCGTAAAATTTTTTTCAAGGTCTCAACTCGTGAAGAGATCAGTGACTTGCTATCACTGGAAGGCCACATCGATCTGATCATTCCAAGAGGCTCCAGTGAATTGGTGCGAAGCATCCAGGAGCAGGCCCAACACATTCCGGTACTGGGACATGCCGAGGGCATCTGTCACGTCTACGTCGATAGCCAGGCTGACCTCGACAAAGCACTGAAAATTGGTGAGAACACGCACATTCATTTATTATTATTCAGCTCATGAAAACAACATTCATCCTCAAAGTTGATATCAATCAATTGATTACGAATTTTAACATGAATGAGCTTCTCAATTCATACACTGAAAATAAAAAGAAACAAATACCAAAAAATTGGCTAGTATCCATTTGTCCACTTGAAACACTTTTTTATTAGGCACATTGATGTTATAGATCGATTCACGTTAGGGTAAAAACATTTCAAATAAGGTGAGGCTTCGGCCTAAGCTTAACCTGCAGCCAAACCTTTTTGACATGTTCTCACTCTCACCCTTATGCAATTAAATTGATTCAATGATATCATACAAAGGAAACCCCTCTGTCTAGGAATGAATAGCAAAACCTATCCGTCTTTCAAAGGAATATCATTCACAAATATTAATAGTCTATTAATCACTCAATTAATAGTCTATTAATGATCTATTAATCATTACATGATGAGTCTATGCAATAATTGTATTGAATCAACTAGTTCATACTTATTGATCGATTCAGCTAGGTAATTGATCTTCAGAGGGATTTTTTATGATTTTTCCCTCATAATATACTTTATGAGTGTATAAAATTACCCCATAACTAATATATCTGTGCAGTGATTTTGTGCCACTTCTACTCAGAAGAAACTGAGAAAGCCAAAGAATAACGACTGATTCTTTCATTATAGTCTATACTAATTCTCCACCTCATCTTAATTACAATCAATGGTCTCCTTGATAATCTTGTTAGTCATCTTTTGATTGCTCCTTCACATCAGTCATTAAGATGTAATTCACAATATTAATAGTCTATTAATCATTATATGATGATTCTATATAATAATTGTATTGAATCAATTAGTTCATACCGTCTTATTGATCGATTTAGATAGGTAATTGATCTTCAGAGGGATTCTTTATGAGGATTTTTCAAATCCCTAGGAAAGTGTTAGGTGATTCAAATGGTGGAAATCACAGTATAGAGAAGTGCTCGTTCCTATGATTCTATATACAGTGATGAATATCCAAGCAAAGTAACAATTTATGCTCTACATCAGCTGTTAGTAGGTTACATCACGCAAAAGAGACAGATGAAACCGCTCAACTTTTTGACATCAGCTATACTTGTTCATTCTTATTTTCCCTCCTCGATTTGTCATTGAGCTGTCAGTGTCATCTTGACAATTTCAACTGACAAAAATCAACTTTTTGTGCTTACTATGATCCGGCTGTTTGTTCTATAACTTAGCACTTTTTGAGCGGGAAAAATTACAGACACTTTCAAGTAATTTCGGGACAAAATCAAAGCAGAACTATTGGATGTGAGAGGGATCACTCCCACTTCCCGCAACGTATTCTGGAAAGTTTCAGGATACTCAATAAAGACCGTGTGTGGGCGAGTGCTGAGAGAATGAGTTTTCCAGACTAGAGTCCCTGACTTGGTGCAATTTTTCGGCCACTTTGTTGGATAGATAAATCCTTTCTCTATAAAGCAGCACATTGCTTTCAAGCGTCTGAATAAGTTCCACTCAGCGCCTCCGTAAATAACTTGCATAAAAACCTTTTTGACAGTCTCCAAAAATTCCTTGATATTTTTATAACTATAAGTTTATAAGATTATAACTATTCATCCCCATGATAAGTACTGCTCAAACATATTTTATTGAATAGTAACTAGGAATTTGAGTAATAATGGAAGTTTGAAAGACTGATTTCTATTCAGTGGAAAGACTCTTTAATGGTGAAGTGTTTGTTTTCATGAACACAAATATTAAATAATGTTGTATTATAGTACATTACGCCACAAGCCCGGGAAGGAAACGTTTACAGTATGAGGATAGTTTCCCGGGCGAGGCTTGCCAAGCCTGGGAATAATTCCGAATACTGTAAAAAATTTCCTGGGCGAGTGAGTGTATAATTTTTTTCGGTACACTTCAAATAAATTTTATTAATCTAATCTCATAAATGAACAAAACAAATAGGATTAATGAGATCTAAGAACAGCTAGACCGGATAACTTACTATACTAGCTCCGGCTGAGCTGAATCTGTAGTAGGCTGAACTGCCAAGTATTGAAAGTTTGCATCACAAGTTTATTGATTTAATCAATTGGATATTACTTAAAAACTATCAGAATACTCGATTTTCTTAGTCCAGAAACATTTAACCTCAGGATAGTTTTTGTACGATCATCGTAAATTGTACAATAGCCATACAAAGTTTCTTGTTTTTGACCAATTTATATGCCAGCGTCACAGAAAGAGACGGCCATTGTAGTTGCATTTTCACTCGCTAGATGGCGCTAGCTGTCCACGCTTGGAAATGAAATGCTCCTCGCATGGTAAGAGGCTCTTACCGCTCGAGGACAACAGCTGATTGATTACGCATGTAAACGTCGACTTTCTAGTCTACATAGGGACCGGTAAGGAGCTTCTTTCCGTGAAGTGTAGCGAAAAGAAAATATTCGAGATTTTAATATAATTCCATTTCATATTATATTACTTGAAAGAATAGAAAAAACGAGAATACGGTTGCAATGCAATAAATAACATTCATCAGAGCCTTATTGTGAATTGTGACTAAGCACCATTACGCTCAAAGAATGAGAAAAAAGATTAATAAAATTTGGAGTGTTTGTGATTATACTGCTTCCCACTTTTGTAGTGGAATCCCTGTTATTGGAAAAACCTACGACTCCTATTCAATAAAAACTGGAATTTTGTTTATCAAATTGCTTCACAATGTCTTGGTTTGTGCTCGTACCCAGTATAGTACTGAAGTCTCCAGCTGTGAGAAGCTCATTGTGTAGAAATTCCTTTCCATCTCCAGAGAAAATTTATTCGTAATGGGGAGTAGACCAGACATTCCTGTATATCCAGAGAATTCTTTCACGTTTCGCTCAGCAATACTTTCCAATAACATCTGCCACAGGTTTCACACTCCATTCATTCGCATCTGTTTAGGGGTTTCATGCTCGCTCGTGCTCGTAAAACCTCTACAAAGTTCCATCTCATCGATTCACTTTCAGTCGATTCGCAGTTGCGACTTCAAACTCAGTTTAAACTCGCACGAGAGGAGATTTATCATTTGCTCCCTGGTGCAAATGGATTTGCACTTAAATATTTAACAAGATTTGAATTTTCAAATTTGATTTCATCATCCATATGTAGATTTTTTCACAATCACATAATTGAAAATCAAGAATAAAGCCCAATATTTATCACCAATCAGTTCCAATAATGCATTTAATTTATTTTGCCTTATATTTGAATAATTTAAATCATTAATATTTATATAACTATTATTTGGCACTCGTGAAGTCAAGAATGAATTATTTCTAATTCAATCGGAGCACATTACTCTCAGAAAATAATTACTCTCGATTATCTCACATTGTAGCATTTCACGGAAAATAATAATAATACATCCATGATATACATGTATGAATATGGTATATCATCCATATGTTCATCTGTAAAACCAGGATAAACTATATGTTCGAATTCGATGCAAATTTATAATTCTGATCTAGTGTAAGCTAATTCTTACAGATTGAAACAGAGAAATTGAACCGAAAAATTATGTTATAACTTTGATTTCTTCGGAGGTGCGCTTCTACGGTTCAAATATAAAATGTACAAACATACTATAGTTCTCTATTGTCAAAAGATATAGTGAGTAGTGAATTATTCAGTGATCTTTGAAAAGAAATGAATTCCAAGGGATGGTTTTATGATCGAATGTTGAATAGGGTGCATTACATAGGCCTAATCCATCAAACCAAGCTCCACTGGATCATTGCGAATTCACCGCAGCAATTATGCAGTAATAGTCACAGGTGTACCGGCCGTTATTATTTTAATAGCTAAAACACTGCTATTAGCGTGAAACGGGATAGTCGGCCAATTAATATCGCAATATAATTGCTATGGTGAATAGTAGAGCAGAGGCGTGTCTGTGCATTTGATGGCTCCGGAACCAGGCATCAACTACTAGTATCCTCTATCCAAACTACTGTATTATAAACCACCCACCCTACAGCCACCAATGTTGTCTTGCAAGTGAACTTATTACTCAACTGTGCCAAGCGTGTGCGGTTTATTGGTTTGTTGCAGCACCTCAATAAAGTGTCTATAAACTAGTGGCTCCAAGTGTCTCATATAATTTCCTGTTGCTAGCTGATATTAACAGTCTGTTACACGTGTAGAAATAACCTCTTATGGTAAGGGGTGAGGGTGAGGGTGACGGTGAGGGATCAGGGATGTTCAGTCTGAAGACAAAAAAGCATTAAAATTTTATCAGGTCTCAAAATTTTCTTCCATACATATGCTAGAAAAAAGCTACATTGTAACAAAAACAACACGCATTAAAAACAATAGGCATTTGCCCCACATTAAACATATAACGAATAACTTATTCTATCCTTCTCCCAAACCAAATTTTAGATCAGGAGTTTATTCGTGATCGATAATCCCGTTGAAAATTCGAGTCCCAAGAGCTCAGAACGTTTTTCAAGAAAGTGAGCGAAATTTAATTTAATGTGCAAGAGTGAACTGTCTTTGATGTATGTAACATGAGTGTTACCGGCACTTCGGGAGCTTATTCATTTTCAATTTATCATTTCAAGATAATCAAATTACAAGATTAATACAGCAATGAACAAAATACAGTAAATGGGATGCTCAACAGGCTTGCTCCCAAAACTGTCATTTTTCCAAAATCAGTGTATATTTTATTGAGATAAAGAATCAATTCGATACAGATCAGCCGGTCGTGTTGGCCGAATGGACTGGGGCGTTACAACCTTCAGTCCGCTAGCGCTACTCGGTCGTGGGTTCGAATCTCACCAGAGACATGGTCGTTTAAGCACCTTAAAAAACTACCTCGCACAATCCATTGCCCACGCACAAGTAGAATTGGGCGTCAACAGAAAAAAATACTCTGTGAGAGCTTTGCTGAGCTGAATAATCGTTTGTACGTGCGCTACAACGTTAACCTGGAACATTTAACTTTTGACACACCGAGGATAATTGAGAAAATTTGTGTGCGTTTCCCTAGGGGCAAAAGGGCCTCATAAGCGAAATTAGTCACCAGCTACTAATGCAGTGCTCAAACATAGGGCTACCATCGCTAGGGGAGGTCCTATCTGTATTGGGATGGTTTTATAGCGGTGAGGTCGGTTGATTGATGAGGTCAGGGTTGAATTTAATTTGCACGCAATCAGCTGCGTTCAGAGTTGAGCCTTCCAACGATGATTAGACGCTGGGCTTCTCATCTGAAATATAACTTCCATAGCAGAGAAATGCTACGTCTTACGTCAAACGTCTTGTTCCAAGCCAACGTAGAGTTTGAGTCATGATCATGTTACAGATTTCGTTGTTTTTTTCGATCAAGTGAATTCTTCTGAACTGTAGGAATTTTGGCCGAAAGTCATATATTTAAGAACACTTCATTTAGTGGAGATCGATAGGCCAAAAGAGGTGCTTGGACTCTGTCAAAAGACGCCAAACGATTTGATTGAGAATCCTGAATCACTCCTCAGTTCAAACTTCATATTATGATTCTATTGCAGCGTCGATTATTATTTATAATAGTAGATTATCATAATATAATGTAACACTAATATAATGATAGCCTAGTTACTGACTGTGTTTGAATAATCTGTGAGGGTCTTTTGGTTGAATGTTGTTTCGTGGAACCGAGCTTTGTATTGTTTGTTATGAGGGTGAAACCCACATGAGCTCATAGGCTTGTGCGTGGGTAATGATATGGATGATAGATGACGACTACTTTGAGGTAGTCGGGACCGACGGCTTATCGTCTCCTCCGAAAGACGGGGTGGCCGTATTTATGTGATTGTGCTGTGGTCAAAAATTGTTCCCCGCTTGGGATTTGAACCAGGGTCCACCTGGTTATCAGACCGGCGCTCAATCACTCCTCCAACGAGCCACCCAAAACGACGGTATTCACTGTACTAATTCTTTCTCAAAAATACGTTATTTCTCGTTTATTTATCATGATAGTGAAGTGATAGTGAATTGATAATTCTTTCAAACTCAAGCTTATTTAGGTGATGATTTATAATCATGTTTTTAAATTTTGATAAACTTATTCTGTTGTTGGAATGGCATCAAAATATATAAATTTCAAAACCGGGGATTAAAATTTTATTTGTTCAATTAATTCCACAGTTCGTGATGCCAAGTGTGACTATCCATCGGCTTGCAACGCTATGGAGACACTCCTCATCCACTCAGACCTGGTACAGAGCGGATTCTTCCATACTGTCTGCGATATGCTGAAGAAGGAGGGGGTGAGTACAGTAACTAACTTTTTTGGACAAACAAGTTTCACTTGAATGAAGAGAGTTACTTCTGATGACGGAAACTCTTATTCAAACAGACATGTATTAATAATCTGAATTCATTCTCGTATATCGACAATGGAAGGAAGAGTTGAGTCTGCGTTAGGAATAATAATATTTTTTGGTAGCTTACATTTGAACAGTAGTATATTCATGCTTGAGAAATGAATGCTGGAAAGTGAGTGGAAATGATAAAATAACTCACAACCTATCTATAATATAAATAATGGGAAGAGTTTCTCCAGTCTATAACATTCGTAAGGATTAAATGACGTATATGTTTTATATAGTCGATGCAACCAAAATGGATTGTGGTAGCAATTGGTGGAGAAAGTAGTTCAAATTGGAAGTTGTTTTCAACTTTAAATCCTCAAATAAATTGATTTCACAATTCCACTACACTTGTGGGGTGAATTATTTTACTTCTAAAGTAAAATTAATTACTTCTAAGTAGAATAAATGACATTAGGGATACCAAATCTCATATAACTCGCACGAGAAAATGTTTCTTTGTGATAGAATTATGATAATCTGAAAATTTCAATGAACAACTAACTATTAATGTTGATTGATTAAAGGTGACAGTCTACGCTGGCCCAGAACTCTCCAAGTTGTTGACATTCGGCCCTCCACCAGCCAAGAGTCTGAAGACGGAGTACGGAGCTCTGGAGTGCGCCATCGAGGTGGTGAAGGGAGTCGAAGAGGCGGTCGATCACATCGCCAAGTACGGAAGTGGACACACCGAAGTCATCGTCACTGAAAACAGTAAGCAATCATTCGGAATACTTATTAATCTATTAATATGCGGCAGCCTTTAAAGCTACATTGATTTATTCATTTAAAAAAATCAAATTACAATTTGTTATCTCAATTTCTAGAATAACTTACTGTTTTTCTGGGAATTATTCTCAAGGGTTTGTTGAAATGTTGAATGTTTCCTTGATTAATCCATATAATGCGAAACACATAAGAAATCATCATGGTAATTGCCTCTGGCCTTCATCCATAGGAATTGAGAAAATATTAAAAAATTGTCTGATATGTTTAGTTTTAATTTTCTTAACGATAAAATGATAATGAAAGTTGAAAGGAATTATTATTTTGAGTTCATCATTCAAATTTGGGGTACTGTTTGGAATAAGTTCAGCTCCTGAGTTGTATAATTGCTGCAGTGGAAATTTGAAATCAAAGTATATAAAATTACACCATACAACTAATATCTCTGTGCAGTGATTTTGTGCCATTTCTACTCAGAAGAAACTGAGAAAGCCAAAGAATAACGACTGATTCTTTCATTATAGTCTACACTAATCGTCCACCACATCTTAATTACAATCAATGGTCTCTTCGATAATCTTGTTAGTCATCTTTTGATTGCTCCTTTACATCACTCATTAAGATGGAATTCACAGTGATCCAGAATTGGACTTTGATGAATCCGAGACCAATTTTAGAATCTTTGAACTATATTCATCACAGCGACCGGTGATAATTGAAAGAGATCAATGATTTTCCATCCCACGAGTTTCATGTGAAAAGCTATGCTGAATACCGTTGATTTAGTTTTGATGAATGCCTTAAATTTTGTTATTCAACGAGTACTCAATCAAATAACGGAACTGGAAGACTCAATAGATTAGCTCGAGCTATGGATGAAACATCCATATGAATATTCATACTGATAAATGAATTCACATTGAGAATTGTTATTGCATTATTATCTGCATTGAGAAGCATTAACACACAACATTCTTATGCTTTGCTTCTCAATGTTGAAAAAAATTTGAATCTGACATTATAATTTTTCATAATAGCTTGTCCCAGCCAATACAATATCTGACCATGTTCAACACATCCATTAAAGACTCCATGAATGGAACTGATTAGGAGCAGGCCTACTGAATATTAATATTTGGGGTCATTTGTGTAATTATAACGAAGAAAGAAAACGTTTTGTCGTTGGAGTTGAAAAAACTACTTGAATATTTCTTTGCTTTGAAGTTGAGATTGCTTTTGGAATATCAAATTAGATTGAATTCATATGAGATCAATAAGATGAAATTCATGTTTAAAAACGACATTATTGTCGATATTCTTCCTAAGAAATGGATTTTCACCTTTGGGTTCACTAAGAAAAAGAGATCGGTAAAAGAAAGCAATTGAAATTTTTCAAAGAGACCCACCGATTAAGATGAAAAGCGGGATTCTCACAAAGACTTTCACATTAATCATTGTGGATTTTTCCGTAGCAGTTCTTTGTCTTTTTCTCGTAGCCTTGAACCAGTTTCATCGCATACTCAATCCCTCGGTCTTTTCACTGCAACGCTCACCTGTTCACTGAGGAAGAAAATTATTCCTCTAGGTGAAAGACCAAAGTTATTTTCTCACACCTATAACAATTCAGAATTTCTCTGCTGCATTAAGATTAAAGTGAGTTTAGAATTTCTTAATTCAGCTAGAACATTTCCTATTTCAAAGACAAAAATGCAATTACTAAAGCAGCTCTTGAAATTCATTGAACAATGATTCAAAATTAATTGAAATCATCCCACTGTATAGTCTTTCCAAGCAAAGTAGACATTCTGGAAAGATGAGAAAATGACTCCAACTCGGTAAATATTGGTTGAAAAATTTATAAATCTAGTTTCGAATCGTAGATCAGGATGTTTCCTACAATTTGAGTCTGAATTATATAGGTAACACAAAATAAATCAATAGTGTTGACAATTATTGGCAAAGTGAGTTGATGAACTATTTATTGAAGGATCTCAACAAAAATTGATGTTATTGTAAAATATCTTCTCAAACTCTCCTCAAATGTTTGATTCGAATTAATTTTCAGAGAACACAGCACAACTTTTCCAGAGAGACGTTGACAGTGCTTGTGTCTTCCACAACGCAAGTTCACGATTTGCTGACGGATTCAGGTTCGGTTTGGGTAAGTGGTTATTTTTTATAAATTTCCTTCCAAAAAATATCTACCACCAAACTCCATCTTTCATGGCATTACTCCTACACCATTTCCATCATTATTCCGATTACGATGATTACTGATACTGTGTTGATAATAATAATGGTTATCTCTGGCGGCTCGTACCCACGAAACAGGTAAAGTGCCCGTATCTTTTACTGTACGGTATTGCACTCCAACTATTTCATGGGCACGAGCCGCCAGCGATCGAAAACTTGTTTAACTTTATTAACTTGTTTCTTGGCGCGTGAAGTAAAGAAGGAGAATCACTCAATTCCATGAATTTTTCTGCACTCATATCTTTTTTATCTATCTTGACTAACAATAATATTATTTTTCTCGAATGATGAATTGAATAGTTAGTTCTTCAATGTCTAGAAAACTTTATTGTAGAGCGTGTAGCCTATTAGGCCCCTTCAAGGTCTCGCGGGAACAATCCTAACTCAGTTTATTAGATAAAACCTTTCGTCCTGTAAAAGTGAGTGATCCGTTCTAGATGGATTGTAGAGCAGTTGACTAATGACTCGTCTGATTCATCAACGCAGAAAGTCGGAAATTTGATTTAATTTTCGTCATTTCTTCCGCATCACCAAATCCCTGAGCGGTGAAGAGGACGGTGTGACACTTTTCGCACGGAAAAAGCTGAATGGATGAGTTTTGTGAAAGGGATGACAGCATTGAGCATTACAGTGGGGCGCGTCTGATGGAGCAAAAAACTGATGACGTGCCAAACCGTCGTATAAACTTCATGACGTATCCAGCTCAGTGCCATTTCTCTCTGAAAACATCCCGCTGCTAAATTGCCAGATTCATAAGCGCCGGAAATATAGATGCTGCAATTGGCTATCGTTGTCACGTCGATGCTTCAAAATCCTATCTAATCAGTCACTGTAACGATTGAAATCGTGCTACTCTTCTTCCTATTGCAAACATCAGAATTCCATAAATATATTTTTCGTTGGTTAGTCACTTCGTTTCATTACACCTCTCTGAACATTACTGTTCAAATGTACATGAAAGCTCTCAAACGGATTTATTCCTAACACCGTATATTAAAAACGAACTGTTTTTCAGTCACACAAAATCGAATAATTTTTTTTTTCATTTAATACTCTGTTAAATTATTATTCCTTTTTAAATAATTATGAAGGATTTAATATTAATAGAGGCTTCATTTTTTACATTGATCTTAAATTTCCTTTCTCAGTTACTGTAACGAAGTGCCAGTTGTTTTTTGTAAAGAAGTGTCATAATCATAAATTATGATTACTATATGATGCGTAATGTTAATTAATGATATTATTTTATTCATCGATTGTTTTCAAGCAGTACAAGGTGGAGTTAGTAGGTCCTCGCAAATCCTCTCTTACACTCAACCTCAAACCATAGAATAATAGAACTCTCTCTAGAAATACTAGGACCCTTTCTTCTTAAATTTATCATCTATTCGCAAGTGATGCATAAATAAAACATCATTCATCATGTGAACTACTAGAATTATTCTATTATAGGTGTTTAAATCATTCTGTTAATAATTATTTATCGTTTTCAACTCGTAAAACCTCTAAGTTTATGTTACAGTTTTAATGAGAGGGATGTCTTTCAATATCACTCTCCAAAAATGGAAATCCATATTTCTGAACTCCGCCATTGTATGTAGATACATCTCAAATGTATATTACCGTTAGATTATCAAGATAGATAGAAATTATTATGATAGAGATATTAATTTTTTGTAGGAGCTGAAGTTGGTATCAGTACGGCCAGAATCCACGCGAGAGGACCAGTCGGTGTGGAGGGTCTGCTGACCACCAAATGGGTGCTGAACGGAGACGGACACGCAGCGGCCGATTTCGCCGAAGGAGGACCCAGCACCTACGTCCACGAATCACTTCCACTGTAACTAGATAATAATCACAGTCATTCACCTCCCGATCAGACTAGATTGAGCACTGCCTCAGAAATGGCAGACTGTGAAGTGAGACATTCAGAAACGGACGTTAAACAATCTTGCTCTGAAAACATTTCCAGTCAAGTGACAGAAATCAATGGTGAGAGAAATACTGGTTCAAAATTATCCAAGAAATCACTTTTGGATAGATTTCTCAACAGGTTGGAAGCTTTTCTATTCGGTCAACGATGATTATAATAATTCAATTCCTACTCACAACGTAGACTACAGTTCATCCTCATTTTCTACGACGTCACTATATATTTGCATTCAATATTTTTTTAAAACTTTTTTTAATCTATTGACAATGATATTTAACTAGATGGCGACTACTCACTTCAAGTTGAATCTACTTCTCTTCCAAACTTTTGAAAAGTTTCCTCTTAAAAATAAAATACCTGCCAACTTGGCAACATTCTGGAAAATAAAATGTATTCGATTTATTGCTTTAAAGAATTAGTTTTGAAGGAGGATGCATTTCCAATAATTCGAGATATATTTTTAAGGAGATATCAATAACTACTACTGTTTAATAATCACAAGTCAGAAACTCGAATCCTCTCGTTTGTGATTCAATGGCAATCATTGTAATAAAGTCCACCTTATTGTTACTGTATACTTTGGAAATGATTAACTATAACTATATTAACTAATATGATAATGGTAATGATATTAACTAATGCAGCCCAATTTATTTTTAGAGAATGCTTCAGTCTTACCTCATTCATTTGCGGATTCCAATTTTCCAATACTCAGAGTACGAGTACCTATACTTTACCTTATTCAACATACCTGCTTTCTCCACTGCTATCACCTTTCATCACTGTTATTACATTATATAATTTTGTATATTCAAGTAAAAATAATGTTATTTGTTATCAATTGTAATTATACTATGATTTAATGGTGTTCAATAAATTTTAGAATCTTTCTTATGCTTCTTGCAAAATTTCATTCCATACAATACATCCTATCTTTAGAACCCTTTCCAGTCCTGGTTAAATGTGATGTTATGCATAATATCAGTTCAAATGAGAATGAAGGCTTCCTAAAAATGTATGTTTATATAACTTCTTTGAGGATAAAAAAATGTGCATTGCATTGAAGAAATGTGATAATTGGATTCACCACATTCAGATATAGTTGAATAACATCATAGCCTGGTGTCACTTGTCTTTTAATTTTAGAAAAAGTTGAACGAACTGTTATAACAGGATAAATTGCAAAAGATATTTCAGGATTAAGGTGAAAGTGGTTTCATAAGGTGGGTGGAATAGAAACTTTTGAAGAGCAAAGTTCCAAAACATCCTCTTTTTCTAATTATTCTTTCCCAGGTATTGTCAAAGATAAGTTTTCCACTTGGTGACTACAAAAGTTTTACTGAACTTTGACGCTGAAAATTTGTTCTTAGAGCTTTTAAGAGTCAAAAAGAGAGGCAACCTTGCTCCACCAGTATTGTTGTGGATAAGATTTCATTAATTTTCCACGGTAAGAGTTGTGCTCGAATGGAAGCTGGACGCATTCTGTCAAGTGAAAAATGGAAGAAAATCGTATAATAGAACAACTAATTCAGAACGATTATCCAAAAGAACCCTGTGAAGTGATATGATGTTCGAAGCAAATCCATGAGAATGGAATTTGTAGGCGAGCGAGTTTGTCTCAGCTGACACTGACAAAGGATTTGCAGGAGAAAGTACAATTGAATATTCAAATGCTTGAGAAAGAGTCTGATCATTGAACCTAAAATGAACCATATGATATCAATTTTGTCACACTCATTATAACGTATCAAAAATGCGTCGAAACCAAATTGAAACCTGCTACCGCGTTAATTTTGAATTTTATTCCTTCCATGTAGTACGTACAAATTCGAGACTCCCCAGGCACCCAGAGTTCATTAGCGTTGTACATCTGTCGGTTCTTCCATAATATGCAGGATTCGATTGATCAGGGCATAGGAGACAAGTTGTCCTTTGGTTGAGCTCTGAATAATTCACAGTTTAATTTGGCTCAACAATCACGTGATGTCAGGTATGGCAGTTCCGGTTCTCGTTTGCATTTACACAACTCCTGCGCCGTCATTCTCACATACGAGTAATATCGGCTGAGTTGATTCTTCTCGAAAAAACAAACATCTTGAATTGATGTGAGCCTATGCGGGTTCAATATCATATGTAGAGGTTATACATTTTCTATTATGTATACATGAGATCAAATATACCGTGAATGAGATAATTATATCACGTCCAAAACATAAGTTAATATGAGAAATATCTGGTACCGAGCTTCGCTCTGAAGCTGCGGCCGAACCGTTGAATTACATAAATTATTATTGAATTACATAAATAAGTTATTGTAAAAAATCAAGGAACCTCCGGCCTTGTAAAAAATAAATTCAAAATTGATATGATCACCTCTCACAAGTTTTTGACAGACATGAACATGTGTTATAGACTTGAATTCAACTCCATTAACTCCAGCTGGATAGCGTTGGTCAGCTAACGATAACAGACATTATACGCAGTACTTGGGATTAGGCCTGTTATATCTTAACTATGAATAATAATTGAAAATGCGTTCTCTGAAGTAAACATTATGCATTGAATTCCAATTACCGACTAAACTGTTATAAACAAATATTAAATAATATCAACTTGAATAATCATATGTTGAACATCATTATTTATCATCTGGAATATATGGCAATCCTCCCCCTCTAATGGAATTGTCGTATCTGGTCGCAATGTCTTTTGAATACTCCATCTTCTGTTCTTACAAGGTATATTACCTTTCCAAGATTTCCATCAATTATTCCTGGTATCCACTTTCTTCCTGAACAGCTGGAATAATTTCTTATCAACACCTTTTGGCCTTTTTGAAAATACCTTTTGGGTATTTGATTTCCTTCCTGTGCCTGAAATACTTGTTCGGTTAATAAGTCTATCTCTGTTCTCACATTTCTCCCAAACATGAGAACGTATGGAGATTCCCCCGTGGTTGAGCTATTTGTCTTTCTGAGTTGTTTCAAGATTACATTCAATTTGTCTTCAATGTATACTCCTTTTCCGGCATTCACTGTCTGAACTGTTCTTTCGGCCTGACCATTTGATTTTGGACAAAAAGGGGCAATAGTTCTATGTAGTATTTCATATTTCCCCAAGTATTTTTCAAAAATGTTAGATGTAAATTGAGGTCCATTGTCTGAAACTAGGACATTGGGTAAACCAAATGTTGTGAATAGTTTATCTAGTTGTTTGATACACCAAACAGTCGTTGTTGATTTGGTTGGTATAACTTCCACCCATTTGCTGTAAGCATCAACAATAATAAAGTATTTCCATCCTTCAAGTGGACCTGCAAAATCTATATGGATGCGTTCCCAAGGTTTGCTTGGGGGTTGCCAAGGATGTATGATTTCTTTTGGTGGACTATTCAGTTTTTGCTGACAAGAACTGCAATCTTTTACTGAATTTTCGATATCCTGATCAATATTCTTCCAATAGCAATAACTTCTAGCTAGAAGTTTCATCTTGGTCATGCCAATATGACCAGCATGGAGTTCACTTAAGACTTGTTTTTGTAAGGATGAGGGGATGCAGATCCGATTTCCTCTGAATATGCAGCCATTCATCAAGCAAAATTCATTGTCATTCAAGCCAAGTATTTTCAAACTTTTTCCTGTATTTAAAAAGTTTAAAACGTCTTTTAATATTTCATCTTTCCTTGTTTCTTTTTCAATCATCTTCCTAGTAACAGGCATTGTTTCCACTAGATTCATCATGTACTGTTCATGGTCATCCACTAAATTGTCAGAAATTTTTGTAGTAGGGAAACGAGATAAAAAATCCGCATTAGCATGTTGCTCTGTATTGCGGTACTCAATTTTGTAATCAAAACCCGATAGAAAATGTGCATAGTTGAACATTCTTGATGCTGTCATTGAAGGTAAAGTTTTTGAGGGATCAAAAATGGAAACTAGTGGTTTATGATCTGTTATTAGAATAAATTTTCTCCCATAACAGTACGCAAAGAACTTTTTCAATCCCCAATAAATTCCTACAGCTTCCTTATCAATTTGACTGTAATTTCGTTCTGCTTTAGTGAGAGTTCTTGAAGCAAATGCTATTGGGTTTTCCAATCCGTTTTTGTATCTATGTGATAGACAAGTGCCCAACCCAGTTGGACTTGCATCTGTAGCTAAGACCAATGTTTCATTTGCATCGTAATGTGCTAATGTTTGTTCACTTATTATTTCAGTTTTTATTTTCAAAAACGCATCTTCACATTCTCTGTTCCATGTAAATTTCTTTCCTTGCCTCAATAGCCTATTCAATGGTTCTAGTAAAGAAGACATATTAGGAACAAATCGAGTGTAATAGTTGGCAAGGCCTAGGAAACTTCTGAGCTGTGTCACATCTTTGGGTCTTTCTGTTTTCAAAATGGCTTCAGTGTTTTCAGCAGATTTGTGAATTCCGTTTTCGTCTATGACGTGACCTAAATACTTCACACTCTTCTGAAAGAATTTACATTTATCACGATTCAGCCGTAAATTGTATTGTTGTATTCTTTTGAAAACGTTTTCCAGTCGATCTAGAGTTTCTTGAAAAGTACTCCCTTGGATAAGGATGTCATCAAAGAAACAGACAGTACCTTCTAATCCATGTAAAACTTTATCCATAAATCTTTGCCAAATCCCTGGTGCAACTTTATTTCCAAACATGAGTCGATTCACTCTATAAAGTCCTAGATGGGTACTTATTGTTTGTATATCTTTTGATTCATCATCCATTGGTAGATGCAGGTAAGCATTACTGATGTCCAGAGTGCAGAAGATTTTTCATTTGTTCATATGTGTAAAAATGTCCTCTATACGTGGTATAGGATAGTTTTCATCAAGAATTACCCTGTTAGCTGTAACTTTATAGTCTGCACAAAGTCTAACGCTTCCGTTTGGTTTTCTTACTGGTACAACAGGTGTTCCCCATTGAGAGTTTTGAACTTTTGAAATTATACCATTGCTCTCCAATCTTCGTAACTCATCTTCAACAGACTGTTTTAGGGCATAAGGTACCTGACGCGGTTTAATGAAAATTGGTTTTGCTCCTTCCTTCAACTGTATATGTCCTTTTTCTGTATGTATTTCACCAATTTCTGGTTTGAAAATCTCTTGAAATTCTGTGAGGAGTTTTTCAAGCTCAGTTGATGTATTATTTGTTTCAGCATACTTGATATCTGCCCAATCCATTTTAACTTCTCGGAGCCATTCACGGCCAAATATTGGTTCTACATTCTGTTTCAAAACGTACAGCTTACCATGAAAGTTGAAATTCCTATATTTACACTCCACAAAACATATTCCAGCTGGTTTGATAATTTCTCCGGTGTACGTTCTCATTTCAACAGCTGTTTTGAACAAGCGTTTATTTATATTGAGTTTTTGAAAATCAGTGTAGGATATCGAACTCAATGCCGCACCTGTATCAAGTTCCATGTTTAGAGTTTCCTTCCACTTCGACTTTAATCATGAATTTATCACTAACAGGTGATGTTCCAACTTTATGAATTTCATGGCTATTATTGTCGTCCGCTTCCATTTCAATCATATTTGATTTTGGAAAACCTGAATTTTGTAGAGGTTCTGTTTTGCTGTGTGATAAGCATACAGCAGCAACATGTCCAACTTTGTTGCATTTTCTGCAGAACTCGTTAATAAATTTACAAGTATTGGCTTTGTGCCGGGTACTTCCGCAACGGTAACATTTATCCTTTAAATCTTTAAAGGTCATTGGTGCTTTTCTCACTTTTTTGGATTGATTATCAACTATGGTTAACTTAGATTGTTTACTTATCTGGTTAATATCACTTGATAAATTTTCGGTAAAGTTGGCATGTTTGGGCTTTATTGTACAACTTTCCAATCTTGATTGTTCCATTAATACAGCAGTCTCTACAATTTCCTTGAACGATGCATTTTTATCTTTTTCTTGTAGCAATCTTAATCTAACCTCATTGTCCCTCAATCCTCTAATAAATTGCATCTTCAAAAGCATTTCATTTACAGAGTGCTCAAAGTTATAGCACTTGAAATTACAATTTATTGTCAAGCGTTTCAACTCATGTGCATACGCCGCAATATTTTCGTCACTACCTTGTATTTTACAGATAAATTTGTGTTGACTAGCAACTGTACTAGGAGCCGGGTTTAAACAGTTCTCCAATATCTCTGAAAGTTCTTCATAAGATTTGTTATTCGGTAACTCAGGGGAAATTAGATCACATAATTTTTGATGTAGTTCTGGAGTGAGGGTGCTAATGAATAGTTGAACTTTGACTTTGGAGCTGCTAATCCTTTTTAGTTCTAAAAAATTCTCAAATCGTATCAAAAAATTCCTGAATGTCTCATTTTCAGAATAAGGTGTAAAACTTACGTTGGTTGTCGTTTCTGAGCTTGATGTTTCTCTCACTTCTGCTGCTGGTCTTCCTGTATCTCCGATCTTTCGTGGTATCATTTCCTCCAATTTTGTCCTTGTTTCCATATATTCACTATCTATTTGCCATCTGTACTCCATTTCAATTTCCAGTTCATCTTCTTTTGTATTCATGTCTATTTCACCTTGAATTGTGTTGAAATTTTTCCAGAACAGTTCAAGGGTCTCTATTTTTACCTTGATTGCTGTTGCCGTTAGCTCTTCTTCAAACCATTTTCTTGTTCGTGTGAACTGTCCCTTTATTACTGCTCTATTCTTTTTCAGTTTTTCCATGCCTTTTTCATCCATTTCAAATTCGTTATTTTAATCCTCGTCGCCAGTTATTATATCTTAACTATGAATAATAATTGAAAATGCGTTCTCTGAAGTAAACATTATGCATTGAATTCCAATTACCGACTAAACTGTTATAAACAAATATTAAATAATATCAACTTGAATAATCATATGTTGAACATCATTATTTATCATCTGGAATATATGGCAAGGCCTATGCCTGAATAAGGAATATTTAATTCTTTTATTAATCCTGCCAGAGAGTTTTCCTGGACATGAGACCTGGTGCAATCTTATTTTTCCATCACGGTTATATTACATTTCAAATTTCGAGGAAATCGTTAGAGCCGTTTTCTAGATCCGTGGTTCCACATACATACATACATACATACATACATACATACATACATACAGAAACTACTCGCTTAATATAATAGGATAAACTCGAGAAAGAGAAGTTGGTAAAATTATCAAATCAGCCAATATTTCTGTTAACTTGAGAGTGGGCAGTAGTAGTCGGCAAACTGCCGAACGGAAAAATCAAGCCCCATAAGAACAATGTAATTTTCATCAATCTCTTGGAGCAGATAGAGCTTCTATTTATGGACAGAATTCCACCTCCATCTCATTCGAAAGAGAATTCAATTCTCCAGGGGCGTGACTTTTTACTTTTTTGATTTTTGGTTTATTTTAATAATTATCATATACTTAATTAACAATAAAAGTATTGAACTCTTATTTTATTGATATGAACTTAAAATCGAAAAAGTGAAAAGTCACGCCCCTGGAGAATTAAATTCTCTTTCCAATGACATAAAGAACGTGAAACTCTGTCCATAAATAGAGGCTCTATCTGCTCCAAGAGATTGATAAAAATTACATTGTTCTTATGGGGCTTGATTTTGCCGTTCGGCAGTTTGCCGTCCACTACCATCCACTCTTAGGCAGAGGCCACACTGCCGGTGGGTAGAGCCTGGAGGGTGGAGGTTAGTTGGTAAATCTATAGGACATACACACCATCCACAGTAATACATCGTATGAATGGTATGTGTTCAGCCGCTATCTTGAAATTCTTAAATATGGACAACATAACCTCAAAAAACAGAATGACGTCATACCATTCATACGATGTATTACTGTGGATGGTGTGTATGTTCTATAAATTTACCAACTACCCTCCACCCTCCAGGCTCTACCCACCGGCAGTGCGGCCTCAGCCTTAAGGTAGCATTCACAAGCGGCAGCTCGAACCACGTGGCACAACTCCATTCACATAATAACTTTATTTTGGATGTTTAGTTTACTTCGTTTTCAGGGCTGATCCAATGTAATCAATAAATGAAGAAATGGCTAGAGCAGCGCAGCTAGAGCCGGGAAACTCGAGCAGAGGATTAAGAGCAACGGGTAGCTCCGCTTCGAAATGCTTACTTCTGATTATTGTGAGACAAAACACTTCTCCAAAACGATATCGAAGAATAATTCAATATTCTAAAACTCTTTTGAAATTTTTTGTTTTCTTCAAGATATTCAACATTCTATTGCTTCTACTGCATTTTTTTCAGAAGCCAGCTGAATCAATATGATTGATATTAAACTATTGAAAGTGCTGTAGCCTACTTGCTGGAAACTAAAAGAACATTTTCTAAAGCCGCGTATCGACAGTCCGAGGCATGTGCTATGAATGCCTCGCTGTACAGTCTGTTGACACAAAAAAAGAGTACTACTACTAGTCTACTATCTACCGCGTATCGACAGTCCGAGGCATGTGCCACACATGCCTCGGACTGTCGATACCGGGTTTGCTAGCAGCGAAGCAAACGCTGCACACAATTCGCAGCGAGCAGTGCCTGTTGCCTCGCAACGCACAACAAACAATTCTACAAACTAACCTCAAAATTGCACCCCATTCCTATGCAATTTTGTGATTAAGAATTCTATTTGGGTGCAGAAGGTTCTAATACGCAATAATAAGCATTGCCTTGAATTTTTATCTACTAATTGAGCACAAACTAACCTCCAAAGTCCAAATTATCAATTGTCAGAGCTTATAGTTGCTTTGTCTCCCGCTTGATGGCGCTAGTCAATTTGTTCTTGTGCTCGCATTTTTGGTTACAAAAAATGCAGATTTTTTATTATAATTATGTTTATTATAATTATATACTATATACTATACTATAATTATAATTATTTTTGATTATTGCAGATTATATTCACACATATGCCTCAGCCATGAGTTTATACTTTTTTGCGTCACCAGACTGTACTGCGAGGCATTCGTGGCACATGCCTCGGACGGTCGATACGCGGCTTAAATCTGAAAAATGAATGCTTGAGAACCTCCAAATTTTTATATTTTTTCAACGAGAATGGGATGAGTGATTATAATACCATAAACCATAAGTTCATTGTACGGTGAAATTGACCAACCACAGACAGGGACTGGGACACCCCAGCTTGGAATACGTCCAAAATACTCTATTTAAACGATTTCCTTCCCATAAATATCTGACTACTTATTCATATTCTACTGGAAGAAAGCATTGCTAGTTCAATTTGAATAGATAATTAATTGATTATTGGTAGCTACTATATGAGTAATTGGTTAATTCTTAATTCACCAACACGAACAGAGATAAAAGAGTTCCTATCATTATTAGAATTTTATTCGCATCAAAATCATGGCCCAATTCGATTTTTATTATTTTATGAGTAAACCCCCGAATCATGAAAATAATAGTCTATACAATTTTATGATAATATTTGTCTAACTAAAAAGTATCGGAAGAGAAATAACGTCGAAATAAGAGCTGTTTATCTCATTGGCACTGCTGTGGGTCCACTGCTTGGCTGAACGAATATTGTTGTTGTTCAGAAATAAGCAATCTCCTTATAAATTTAGATTTGAATGTTCTCCGTTCAGATTTCCATTTAGTTAGTATATCTTATGGAACTGAGAACTTCATACCAATAAAAGTTCATCTGGTACCGAGAAACTCAATTCTATTTTCTTTTTAGTTGATTGACCGCAATTGTGACAAACTATCCAAGTTACTTCCCTCACCGTCCTTATAACTAACGAACCTACTAGGTTCAAATACATGCTCTGAAACGAAGCAAAACTTCAAACTAAACTACAAACTACATTTCATGAGCGAAATTAGGTCATGAATTAGAAAACTCCCTCTCGTCTTGGTCGCCCACATTCAAGAGCCGCGGCTTTTTCTTGGCCTAGAATCGTGAAGAAGTGAATTAGGGTCGAGCAGATCCGAGAAGCAAGCATGGAGAGAATGAATTCAATCAGAGGAGACGCCTCGATTGAAAGGGGCTTCAATTACCGGCAAGAGAAGTGATTCCCTGCAAGCATCCCAGTTGATTGACTAGCTGAGATGATCTACACCTTATCTATCAATGAAACTTTTGCTCACTGATATCTGTGCTTAATAATACCGCAGCTATGTTGAGCGATGTTTATTGAGGAGCTCTGGAAAAGATTCCTATTCTTTGGATCCTGATATTACTCTGTGACCAAGATTGGAAGAGTAGAATTGAAAAGGAAATCTTCATAGGAAAGATTCAAATTATTCTTTGAAAAATCTGATCAATAATAGATATTGATTTTACCACCTAAATTATCAGAAGATGAGCTCCACTTTTATTGACACTAGAGATCTAGGGCTCTTATTTTTTCGACAGTAAATAGATTTCTGCCTAAGATGAAACGCTTCTCATGAATATATTGAAAGTTTAAATCCTAAGTGAGTAGTTTCGCACTTTTGATTGTTAAGTCATCGTTTTGAATTTCTGAAGATCAAAACATTTTGAAATTTGATTTTCAAGATTTAGTTGCATGGAAAATAACATTGCATGTATTAATGAAGCGGCTCTTACACCGTAGAAACAATCAAAAAGCAACCAGCAATATGCAATGTATAATATTTTATACAATTTGAGTGAATGTGCTTCTAAAGATATTGGTTGCTAGATACCTATCGATATTGCCTTTGCCTGTTGTACTCTTCTATGTATTATTACTCAATAAAGATGATTATGATATTGCTTCTGGTGTGTGAGCCGACTTAGATGTAATATCACTATGATATAAATACTGGGTGAAATGGGTATCAAACTCATAAACCCTTGGAAGGACTGGTTATGAACTGAACAATTCATTCATTCGACTAGCAGTGAAACATTGACAACTGTAACTTATTCATCTTGTTATCCAGAACAAGCTGCAAAAAAGTGAATAGCCTATTCCACAAATGTTCTCTTTTTTCGAATAAAACCACAAGTGATTTGATTTTTGTTTGCTTTGAGAATCTATCTCTGATACTGCGGATGGACGAAGCACAAACAAACCAACTCAGTGGGAAAATAAATAATTAGTGACGAGGAGCTTGGAGGAGTGGTTGGTGGGAGGGATGAGGTTCTGGCAACCACCCAATTGCCGAACGTTTTCCAGAGAACAGCCATTAAAGTCTGGACCTGGACGCATTTCTCTCCTCTTCGCCATCTCTTCTCGGATATTTTCATGCCATTACGTTTTAAACACTTGATTGATCAGTAACACGCGCACGCACAATTGCTCACACTCGATCAGAGATGCAGAGATGTGCGTACCAACCAACGTACACACATCAAACGCGTGTGCGTTTCCACGTTGGGTGCTATCTATGACAGCTCATTGAATTATACGTTTCGTAATGTATGATAATCAATGAAATTTTGCCAATCAAGTTTAGGGAAGCGAGCCTGTGTAAGCGAAGATGAAAGACAGTATTAAAGGCCAGGCCTATTGAAACTGTAAAGGTCTTTTCATAGTAGGAAGATGTTGTAGACAGAAATTAATAATCTTCCAACTTGCTGTTAGATGGAATCTATTTCCGGGTCGGATCCATTAATATTCCGTAATTAGATCATTGATAAATAATAACATTTGGGTCCCCCTCTCTAGTACAAATATCTCACACCAGATCATTATCATCATCATCATATACATGGAAATGGAAGTAATGTTCTCCGTTACCTATTCAGATGATTGAAACTCATTAGACATAATCCGAAAGAGAAAAATTCGGTTTTGATACACTTTGTAGGACACTGGGGTGTGCTCATATTACTCTTTTCAACAAGCAGAGTACGTCTTCTATTGTTATATATGAAAATTGGTTTATCGTTTTCAAAGTAGTTTATAATTTTCGAATGAGTTGTGTAA
Organism: Sogatella furcifera; assembly: GCA_017141385.1. NCBI lineage: Eukaryota > Metazoa > Arthropoda > Insecta > Hemiptera > Delphacidae > Sogatella > Sogatella furcifera. The sequence continues at coordinate 31,719,685 of CM029550.1, forward strand.
TACCGATACCTCTAGTTATAGAACAAACATAATTGTATCATCCGATGCGATTTGTGATTCAATAAATAAGTTTTTCGAAGTGCACTAGAAGTTTTTGAAAGCTGATGCTGAGCACATTGAAGTTGAACAAAAATTCTCGAACTCGCTGCTAGAACTATCATGTTCACGGTTTCAATCTGAAAATTTTGGGGAATTAATTCAGTTGAGAGTTGCAGATTAGAATAGGTTTTTGATTGTTTTTCTGCTCTTAAAACGCAGCAAACTTGTCTGCGTTAATTTCCACTCGGGCTGTATTAGAGAAAGCAAACAATTGAGTCGGCAGAAGAATGCAACTGAGTAATGAAGGACAATCAGACTAAATGGGCTACGACGATAATTCAAGTGGATAGGGAACTGTAATTAAGGTTCAGAGTGCCATGAAAAAACACACTGGCTGCGGTTTACGAACTGTGTGCCACTGAGAAGGAGAAATAGCAAGTGGAGGGGTAAGAAAGGGCGAAAAAAGGGTTTCTCTTCACTCTGCCAGTCGCCAGTCTCCTGGAATTGATACAACTGCTTCTCGATCCAAACCATACACGATGCTCTGAAATTTGCTTTTTATAGATTCCTTATGTATATAATGCATCATTTGAAATAGATGCTTTTTACTCATGTAGAAAAACATTCTATTGGATCCGGCTAGAACCAGGCAAAGCGTAAAAAATATCCTACTTTTTGTTGTTGGGAGGGAACTTTAGAGCTTGCAACCAAACAATCCAATTCAATATCAGGGAAAAGATTTCTTGTAAACGTCATTTCACTTGTAAACGTAATTTTATTTGATTCCCAGTCTCCAAAGTAGAGAACTTTCAGGAATCACAGGATTCTCACCGTACCCTCACCGTTTTCTCCGATTCTCATCCTCACCGTTTATATTTATGCTACCCTCATTTTAGCATTCAGTAATTTGAATATCCTGCAAAAAAGAAATGAGAATTTAAGAGAGAGAAGAACACAAAAAATACTCTTTTCCTACAGTTGCCTCAAAAAGTGCCAATTACGCACTGAATCTAGTTTGTAAAATTGGACATTCTCGAGGAGTGCGTAAAATGAAAAATGCAACGCGTAAAATCGTATTTTACGCGTTCCCACCTAGAACCTAACAACACGAAATAGTAAGCACGTTGAATGGACGTTCCGTATTCAGAATCCGAAATTAGGTTGGCAACACTGGCTCGACCGCTAGCCAGATGCCGGCTCCCGGAAAGCGAAAGTGATTCTAACCTAACGTATTGCGCTCGATCTTTAAGTATAACTTATTTCAATTGATTTTTCTTGTAAAAAATAATGGATTTCAGTGAAGATGAAGAAAACGAAACCAGCACTCCGGAGGAATTGAAAGAAATTGCGAACTCGCTCAGCCTGCTTCCCGAAAAATCCAAACAAATATACGAACATAAGTTTAACCAATTCAATTCTTGGTGCATTGAGAAGAAAGTTACTAGAATAAGTGAAAATGTGTTATTAGCCTACTTTTCCGAACTATCCAAAAACATGAGCCCGTCGACAGTTTGGAGCACATATTCAATGTTGAAGTCTACCATAAAAATAAAAAATGATATTGATATAAGTAGGTTCAAAAAAGTGATTGCTTTTTTTGAAAAAAATGCTGTAGGCTATGTACCTAAGAAGTCGAAGATTCTATCAAAGAGTGAAGTTGAACAATTTTTAAAAAAGCTCCAAATCATTTCTTTTTAATGAAGAAAGTGGTATTAATAATTGGTATATCAGGTGCGTGTAGGCGTGACAAACTTACCCAGATGAGAGTTGAAGACATCGACGATAAAGGTGATGTTTTGATCATAAAAATACTGAAGAGTAAGAACTACAAAAGTCGCACATTCACAATCACAAACGATAATGAAAGTGACATTGATTATCTCCAATTGTTCAGAGACTACTTAAAATTAAGGCCAGTGAACATTGCCAGCACAGGTCGTTTATTTTTGAACTTTAGAAATGGTTTATGCACGAGACAGCCTGTGGGTAGTAACACAATAGGGAAAATTCCATCCGATGTAGCTACTTTTTTGAAATTGGCTGATCCCCAGCTGTACACTGGACATTGTTTCCGAAGAACTTCGGCTACACTTTTAGTTGAAGCAGGAGGTGACATCCTACAATTGAAAAGGCACGGGGGGTGGAAGAGTTCTACTGTGGCAGAAGGATATGTAGAAGAATCTATAACTTCAAAAATTACAACTGCAACAATGATTCTTGGTCAAAATAGTCACGTAAATACCAATAAGCCTCATCCAACCTCAGCAATACAACAAACAGCAACATCAACAACTCAATCTCATACCGGTACTGAATCACAGCATTCTCAAGAAGTTTCGTCTGCTACAGCTGGTATCGTAATTAATAACTGCACCAGCTGTACATTCAATATCAGTATAACCAACAATAAATAATAAACACCTTCTTTAACATTTTATATTATATTATAATCATGAAAATAATCAACATTATCAAGAGAATTATCAATATCCAATAAGATGTAAATAAATTTTTATTAGTGTGTGAAAATGATCATCTCTATTTCATGTTTTCAACTTAATTTTACAGCTATTATAACAATGAATAATATCATCTTCTAGTCCTAGTGGCTTTTGCAAAAAGCTTCAGTTGGAAAAAAGTTTGCGCATGCTGAGAAGACACGCTGTCATAATATAAAGTGTACTGTAATGACGAATCTTCCCAGCTTGCGCGAACTCTTCTACTGGAGACAACAGTCACTAGATGTAATATTAGAGACAGAGCGCTCCCGATAGAGCGCTCTCATTGATACGCTTCACCAAAAAAATTGGTTGTAAAATTACGGTGGTTATTGATTCTCAGCTCTTTCTAGACAATCAGTGAGCTGCCTGCAAGAGTAAATTGAAACAACAACTAAATCAGCTCTACTAATTTGCTTCCGAAGACAACTTTATATTGTCCTGACAATAGCAATCATTAATAATAACAGTCATTCACCAACTTAATTTTTCACCAGATTTTTTGGGCAGCTTGTTCTCTCAGCGGTTTTTCAATGGGAAATGGTAAGGGTTTAATGTTGTACGTGACCTTGATGCAGAATTTGAGAATAAATTTTTTGCTGAAAACGACACATCAATTTCTTGAACCGTTTAAATATATATATTTAATTATATAATTCATGATATAAATTTAATTATCAAGTTAATATTCAAAAAACAGTTTGATAGGACCACTTGCTTGCTTCACTATTTATTTCGTTTTGAAAATCTTTGTTGAAATCATGTATCAACACATTACCTTCCCATTATTTAAAAAATAAATATTCCGCCATCTTCAATTTCCCAAACTTGTAAGATGGAGATACTTTACATAATTTTTATGAAGAATATAAAGATGAAATGAATTATGAAGATTACGACAAAAAATACTGAAAAATTACTGTAGGCTACAATAAAACATTTGAAAATTCCAGGTTATTTTCATCCACTCATAACAGGGGCCTAATAATGGTAACTGTAGGAAAAATTTAGTGTGCAACTCGACCGTAAAGTGTTGTTGCTGCACTCGAGAAACGTTTTTCACTCGCCTACGGCTCGTGAAAAAAACTGTTTCTCTCGATGCAGCAATCTGTCACTTTACGCTCTAGTTACACAAATAACTATTTATCCGATGCGTAGGAGTTAAAAATTAAAAAAAAAGGAGCTTTATGAATTAAGCAATTGAATTCTTCAATAAACTTCCAAACGAAACTAAAACCTTAAAATCCTAACCTCAGTTCAAAAAGAAAATTTTGAAGTATTTGACAGACAAAACATATTATTCGGTTACAGAATTTTTAGATGAATGAAATTTTTTGACTGTTCCCCGTCCTCGGATACAAACTATTTGACACAGTGTACTAGAAAATTTAATTCAAAAACCTGTAGCTCTATAATAGTTACAAAACATCTTTATTGCCTTATATGTATTTTATTCTTTAATTTCTATGATCAATTTATTTATTCTGTGACCGTGTATATTTCAATATGTTTGTATTAAATTTTATGTATGTAATTTCTGACGATGCAGATCTTTTTACAGGTCAAGAAAGTGCAAATAAAGAATTTGAATTTGATTAAAAGTAGACTAACCAATAAAAGTGCAATATTAGTTACTTCTTTTTTTAAAATTGAATCTATTGTGCAGCTGAAGCAATGCGAACAGTGCTCTGTGTCCAAAAAGTGAACTTGTGGTCCAAAAAATTCTATTCCATTATCGTAATAATAATTAATTGGTATCTCCATAATATATTGCTATATAAATAGACAATAGATATTTTGACTTCTGGAATTGCAAATATTGATCAATGTAATAAATAGCAAGCGAGATCTATTAAATGAAACTGTTCAAAAAACTGTGCCCGGACATTGGTACATTTAGTACATTGGTCAATATTTGCAGACTTGCAGTTGCAGAAGTCCTTTGTCCATTTATATAGCAATGTATGGAGATTCTTATTAATTATTATTTTAATAATCCAGTAGTTGGTTTACTGCAATATCTAACAATTCTTCTATTTTATTATTGATTTATTCTGTTTTTTTTTCTATTTGCCAATTTATTCAACCACAAATAAACATTGGAATTTTTGTTATAATTATTACAATTTTTGGTAATTTCGTCAAGTAAGAATGTAAATATGGAATGAAGGTCGAGGATTAGCTCGCATTGGACAGATAAGAGAGCGCTAGTGTTGAGTTTAGAGTAGCCTTCAGTGACTAGATGAAAGAGTCTGTAGTTTCTTGCTAACTTCTGCAGCCCAATCAGAACTATTGAGAATCACGCATTGTAGCAACACTTACATACATGTTTACAATATGTATTAGTAGGTGTTGACTGTAGGCCTATAGATTGTTTTTCACCATAATGAAAACTTGAGCGTAAATTGAATTTATAATACAGTAACTAGATTTGTTTTGTCTTAAACTGAAAAATCTTCTTAATCAATCCCAAACTCAATATTAGTTTGAAGGGAAATCTGACTTCTCTGAGTAGAGGACGAAATAAGTTTTGGATGGAAAAACTCATAGTACGGGGGCAAGTGTTACAAAAAAGGCTTCCCGTGAGCCTATTGAGTAAAGAAGTTTGGGAGTGGTATCAATCTCTTCGTTTTGACCTGGAGAAAAATAATATCGGTGGTCTTAAGCTCTCCGAGGGGTGCGTCACTTGTAATCCAAGATGGCGTCCGTGAATTTCAGAGTTTCACTGTTTCGGCCATAACTCAGTCATTTTTGAAGATATCCTTTCAATTTTTCTCTCAAATTGTTCCTTATAAAATTATCTACATGAGCTATATAAAACATAACTCCCAAAACGTATAAATAATAAGTTATACATTTTTTAATATGAAAAATGATAGAATTTCTTATGAAAAGTTTTGTTTTTCTGTCTTTAATTTTTTTTTATGCATCAGATAGACAAAAATTTTAAACCTATAAGTTGTAGATCTATTTTTTAGCTTTACAACCATGTGGTTTTGAAGGCTTTTTCTGCCTCAATGAAGGGTACAGCGAGACCCAAAGAGGGGCATGCGCGGAGTAAGGCAACTAACATGTTATATAAAAACTATTTTCCTTCATGTCTCCTTGATGTTAGAGGCTTGAAAATGGTATCAATCTCTTCCTTCTTCTCTTTAGATTCAGAATATCTATAATTATGCAATGAAAAATGCTTCTCTTCTCGAGAAAACAAGATGGCACATCTTGCACAAACCGCGCCAACACAGGTTGATTCCAAGATAGCTCATGCCGTGAGTGTGTTGGCGCGCTGTGTGCCGGATCTTTTATTCAACGCTAATTGCGCCACTAAAAGTCAACTTACAGTTACAAAATATACATCATTTTGTAGCTTAAGAGCTGTTCTACAACATAGTGAGGTTTCAGAAGTTCGCATCTTAACAAATAAGATATGAAAAATGAGAGAAAAATTTTTTATTGAGAAAAATCATTTTTCTGATTCTTTTAATTCAAATAACTAATCAACAATGCGACTGAGAGAGTTATGAATGGATGAAGGTTGTAGCCTAGATTGAATATAACATTTTGGTTGGAAAAAAAGTTAAATAAGTCGAACTTTTCTCAATTTACAACGAATATAGTGAAACACTGTTTTTTTCGGCCGCCATCTTAGTTTCTTTGTAGTAGAAATGATATTCAAGGATCTTTTCATCGATGATCCAATCGAGACAGTTATTATGAAGAGATTGACACCAGTTTCATGCTTTTATCACGAAGGAATCCCGAAAAAAATATTTTTTTCCTCTTTGATGCAGTAAAAAGTTGATATTTTGGCAATGTGACTTGCGCGAGGGCTTCTTTCGCTGAAGCTCTATACATCATTAGCGTACCTAAATGCTTTGCAAATACATCATTAGAAAGCTGAAATATTTCTCTATTCAATGCATTATTCACATTTGATTTTTCAAGCTGGACAATGAATTTATTAGAGTTAACGTAAGATTTTGCATGTGATAGAATTTTTCTCATATTTAAAACAATCTGAACTTATCTATTATGGGTCTTGAGCACATTTCTCCTGTATAAATATCGTAGAACTGTTCATGAAGAACATTTTAAGAGAAAAAAACTTGGGATATCACCAAAAAATATCAAATGGTTAAGGATATAACAAAAATCGGCATCTTGGATTACAGGTGACGCACCCCTCGGAGAGCTTATGACCACCGATATTATTTTTCTCCAGGTCCAAACGAAGAGATTAATACCACTCCCAAACTTCTTTACTCAATAGGCTCACGGGAAGCCTTTTTTGTAACACTTGCCCCCGTACTATCACTTCGGATTCGCGTTGGAATCATCTGTGGTTGGTCATCAGTTTCATTCAATTGTCAATTATTATCAAGATCAAAATAGATTGGTTCTATAGAATTTAAAAAGAACTATTTCTGTTGAAAATTCTGTAGCTTTAGTCAATAAATATATGCAAAAGTTTACTTCAAACGCAATTTTATTAGCTTCTCATTTTAAGAATATATTTCAATAATACATTGATTTAGTTCCACTGAAAATCCTTATTTCTACATATTTCTAAAACAGTGCATTCATATATATCTTTTGAACGTTTTCTTATCTGTAACGGAAATGAATCAATCAAGTAGCAAATCCATGTAGGCTTATAACTTGACAGGATTAGCATGGCCTGTGAGATGCAAGGAAGGCAATGCATTTCACAGGCCATAATAATTCTGTCGAGCTATAACAATCTCAATATGGTTCTGACAAATTAGAACTTCCACTTTTAAAATATTAATATCTTTGAGCAATAAATAATATATAAGAATATGCGTATGACTTAATGGTGGGGAGATCCTTGGTAAGTTTCACCTTGCCAAATGTATACTTGGCATTGAGAATGAGCATCCTAAATTTATTATAATTTTATAGCTTGATATATTTATACAAACCACAGGCTTATGTTTGAAATACATTCATTAGAAAAATAATAAACCAACTTACCGTATTTACATTTCAAAGATTACAGAAAAACTTGTCGCTAGTGACAGTGCCGGACTGGCTAGGATTTGGGCCGTCGGCTATACTCGCTCAGGGGCCCCCCTGAGGAGTTTTTAAACTATTTTTAATAGTGATTGGGGGGTGGGTGAGAGGGATTTGTTGCAATTTTTCTCAAATACGTTGGAATTTTTCTAATTAAATCGTTCATATACCATTACTGTATTAATGAGAAATGTCATTCTAAAAACAGTTTTTTGGTCTTTGGTTTTTTGGTGTATTGATAAAAATAATAAAATTGGACCCAATTCCTACCAATTTCCTACCAATGCACTAGTTCAGTACAGTACATAATTTCTATCAGTAACTTACCTATTTATTCATTTTTTACAGTGATATAATGAAATCACTTTATTGAAAATTGAAAAACAAGCTACGCCCCTACTAGTTATCTCTCGAATTTTGGTAGAAGTTGATGGAGTCCAGATGTGATTATTGTATAACCTTTCTTGAATACATAATTTATGGTCCAGGAATGATATTGAAAAATGAATTTAGAGTGTTGAGAGTGATGGAGAGACAAATGGAATCGTTAAAAAAGCAATAAAAACTTGAAGAATATAGAAATCGTTTGAAAAAAAAACAAGCCATGAAATCACTATAAAGCCACATAGAAAAATATCAGTATAATTATGGTCTACACTCTTCAAATGCTTTATTAATAACTATAGTTATATAGTCACTTTGATATTCACAGCCCTATTGGCAGATTTTTGTGGGCCCAGTGAGTATGTCGTAGATTAGAATGCAGGGCCCCCAGGGTCCTTGAGAATTATATTTGAAGAATTTTTGGCCTGAGTTTCTGGGCACAAGACTCGAGCTCGAGCACCTCACAGTAGATTACGTGAAGAAGGGTCTCAGAATTTAAGGGGCCCCTTCAAGCTGACTTGGGATGAGGGGCCCTCTAGTCTAATCAGGGGCCCTCATGTCTAATCAGTGGCCATGAAAGTCTGGAAAAATTTGTAGGATTATCATAGTATTTAATAGAAAATGATTTATTTTCTATTAAATTGTTCAAATTTCAATAAAAGATTATTCATTTCTTTGGAGCCGATTGATTTTTTTTTTGCTGAGTGAATTTTGGGCCCCTCCGGGCCCCCAGGGCTCAGGGCCGTCGGCGATCGCCGACTAGCCGACCTCGCCAGTCCGGCACTGGCTAGTGATCTTGATTATATAGGTTACATATTCGTATCATTTAGGAAAGTCTGTACCTCTATGGGAAATCATTTGATCGAGTTCAGATGATCCTCACTCTATTGTACGGTAGAAATTAATCAAAATACAAAATTATAGAATAATAATGAAATGCTAATTATTTTTCTGACAACTTAATGATAAATACAGTAGAACCCCTCATAACCGGCCTCTGATTTACCGGTCCTCGGTTTATCCGGTCGCTTCTCGAAATCAATATAACATTGTATTTCCCACGGCTTGCAGACGCTTAGCAACACGAATAAGTATCGGCGGCAGACGACGACGCGACGGAAAGCGCTCATCCGGTCTGTTTGTTTACATGTAGGCCTAACTTTTGCCAATAACCAATAACTCAGTAGAGTATGTAATCTCTTAGCAGGTGGAAGAAATAAATTTTCTTTTTGATTTAAAACTTGTATTCTTAATTTAAAACACCACAAAAGAGACCTAAACAATTTTAAAAATTTATTTACTGATTATTACTTTAGTATTACGTTTAAATTTTCGTTTTTTATATTAGGTTGGTTTATCCGGCCAAATCGTTATCCGGCCAGGGGTCCGGTCCCGTAGCGGCTGGATATGAGGGGTTCTACTGTACTAGTAAACGATAAAAGGATTTAATATCAATCAGTACCTATTGAATCAATCTTTATTTATTAATTTCAATTTATTACATTGTTCTAATAGATTATTTTCATACTCACGTTCTCCGAGTTGCGATTCAAACAGGAAATCAAATGTCATTGAATTTTCGTTTCCGCCTTGAAAATAGAATCGAATAATATATTCTTATGATATAGAACAATTATTTCCGTATTGACACTAACAATAAAATTACTGGAGGTGATATTACTCAATCTAAAAACTTCTTATAGAGCAATTTTCAACGCTACTCACAAATCTTGTGGTCCTGAGTAGGGTTATATATATATTAATTATAAATAGGAATTCCTGACACGATATTCCCAAACAAACTTTGAATGATAATTAGAATTACTCTATCATTGATTTCATTCAAAATGAAATCCTCTAAAAAATCCCTGAAAAATCACAAACATATTTCGGAGAAATGATTCTTTCTCTACCATACCTAGTTGAATTATTTTCATTCTTACAGTATAGATATAAGATTATTAATTTGTACCTATACTGCTTTCATTTCTCAATAAGTTCTTGTTTCAATAGCTCAAAAATGCATTTATAGCTTGAATCAATCTCAATTTAGAATCGAATTTCTAAGATAACAATCGTAGGAGAACAGATTAAAAAAAAAAATTTTGTTATTGTCTATAATATTAGTAGCTCAAACTCATGATTTTTCCTTATCAAACTATAGAAGAGATAATGAATTATTGTTTAAAACAATTTTCATGAAGGAAAGTGTTGGAAAATTAAACATTGAAAAGCTTCAATTCTATAAATGAATGATAATTATAAGGCCAGTAAAAGATTGAAATATTTCACTGGGCTGTCAGTAACAAGAGATACGATTCCAGAGAAGTTATTTGAATGAATAATTAAAAATATCTAAAATATTTACATGTAAAATTGAGTTGCTTGATAATAATTGAAAGTATTGCCTACCGGTCGGTACCTTTAACAGCTTCACTGCAAATTGGCCACAATTTCTCAACCTCCTAAAAGTGTCCTTTTAAAAAGGTATTATAAAACGCTGTTGAAAATTCCATGAACCAATCTTTATTCACTCATTTGCCTGTTATCTTAATGCATGTAAAAAACTAAATATTATTACAAATTTCAATTAAGTAGTTTTTTAAATTTGTGAAATTTTGCTCTTAATTTAAAAAATTTGAAAGTATTGTGGTTAATATCTCACAGTGAGATACGAATCTATGACGGATATTTCCTCCATACTGTGTAATTATCATCTACAAATGAGTATTTAAGTGGGTATTTACAATAGGTATTACTAGCACAAACTTTGATGTTTCCAATATAGATCAGCTTATGTTAAATGAAAATTCGACTGAGTCATTGTCGATGTTGTAGAATCCACTGGCGGCTCGTGCCCACGAAACAGGTGAAGATCTGTACAGTAAAAGATACTGGCACTTCACCTGTTTCGTGGGCACTAGCCGCCAGTGAGAATCTCTTCATAATAAAATTAAACAACAGATATTTTCTACCGTTAATTTTGGTACAGGACCATATAGTTACATGGCCAAACAGGTCACAGTTTTCTGCTTCAATATGTAACTTTTCAAAAATTGTTATTAGAATTGACATTATCAATGTGTTTTATTCTATTAGTCTTGAATATTTCTGTTAGCTTTGTATGATTTGTCCCTTGCTAGAGAAATCCAGCTTAGGGTTTCAGGTATTAAATGAATGAATAATGCATAAATACAGTATATGAATAAATATTTCAATTTTATAGTAAAGAATAGTATTTCTGATCATATTTTCATTAAACTAGGCTGTATATAAAAAACAAGTATAATATAAGTATAGGCGATCATGTTATTACTAAAAGTTGAGTACGATTTACTTTTCAATGTAACAGACGTGAGGCTGAGGATTGAGGATTTGAGGGATTGAGTTGTACCTTTGAGGAGATTGGCTGTCGTTAGTAAGGACAGTCACTCGTTTCCCGTCTCTGGAGGAATAGTAATTGTTGCATTACACTCAAACTGATTAACTGCATGTTATTCAGAGGTGTTCTGCACCGCCAATTGGTTGCGGAGACTGGCTTATGGTTGAGAGGATCAACGTGCTAACCACACGTTACCTCTATCCTGGTTGATGATTATTTGCTTGCTGTATGGTCTGCTCGGCCGGGGGGGGGGGGATTCTGGCGGGGTGGAGGGGGCGGCTTCGGTTCGGCCAGTGTTGGTTCGGGGACTGTGAGTTCTGATTGAGAATTTATGCCTTTTGGGCCGGTATTGGCCGGGCTGGGGCCGTTTTCCCGTCGTGCTGGGGTGTCTTCTTGGCTTGGACGGGCTGTATAGTAGAGTGAATTTGAAACCGGCAACCAGCTGGTAGGCCTAGGCCCTTCATTGGCTGTTGAGCCAGACATACATACATACACAGTTGTACCTTTGAACCTACTTACAAAAACCTTCTACAAGAAATATGTTGGTGCCAATTAATATGCCTGAGCTATGACGTTGCCATGAAGCTCCTCGTTGTTTTGAGAACCATAAGCTAACCTTAGCGAACATAAGCTAACATTCGATTGATGAAAAAAATAATATTATGTTCACTACATTTTTGGTTAGGACTTCTGGCGTATGGTCGAAATTACAACGATATTCGATTTGTTAAATGAGCGTTTTTGGGTTGCACTACCACAGTGATGATAGGCGTTTCTTTTCTTCTCCTCCTCTTGTGCTCTTTATAACGGTCAGTTGGAAAATTCTGAATTCTTTCTCTTCAACTCAATCAGTCTAAAGGCACGCTTTAATAGGCTTGTGCGGAACATGGAGGCTACTAGAGCAGATATAACGATAAATCTGTCTACAGATAGTAAATAACATAAGTTATAATTATGTAAGCTTAAAAAAATTATCCTTAATAATTATCAATTATTGATAAATAATATTATTCATATTATACTCACAAATCCAATATTCCTTTCACAGCAGTTCACAACTCCTGGAAGTAGATTATTATAGAGTTTTAACAAAATTTAATATGATCAATGAGCTTCAAATCGCTATCTATATTTTGTTTGCTTGAAGTGAATTTAATCTTTTTAGGTGTCATAATTATTTGTAACCAGCCTATTGGATTGCATTTTTTTAAAAAAGACTTTCTTTGAAAAAATTTTAAGCAGGATACAAAGAATTGCCCATAAAAAATTGAATTCAATACTCGTTGAATGAGTCTAGCTGACGCAAAAAATTAAGCGATCTCGTCCTTCTATTGTTTGTGATGTAACCTACTAACAGCTGATACCGTAATGTGAAGCATCTATTGTCCAGGCATCCAAAAGCATAATCCAGGCATTGCTAAGACAACACTAATTGACTACATCAGCTGTTGGAGCGCACAAAGAGCAGATGAAACCACCTAACTTTTTGGCTTCAGTTTTAGTTACTGACGTTACAACTTTGACTCGATTTTCATGGAATAATCCAATGACAAATCATTCAGCAAAACGCTGTGCATTTTGATATGCTCGAGAAACACTTATAAAGAAGTTTTACTGAAATGTGAAAGCCGCCCGCTCAACTGGCGAATGGCTGCTATGGTCTCTCCAAGCAAAGAATACATGCCAAGATGGAAAAATGACTACAGCTCGGTCAATATTGGTCCAAAAATTATAAATTTGGTCTCAAATTGTAAGAGGCATTCTGAACTAGAATTTTGAACCAAATTTATAATTTTATAACCAATATTGACTGAGCTGGAGTCATTTTCCCATCTTGGAAGAATGTCTTCTTTGCTTGAACAGACTATACAATTGCTAGTTGTGTCAGGACAGTTTGCTAGAGATCTGCGAGAGCATAATAGCGAAGAGATAATGAGCGAACATTATGATCTTTGAGACCGCTTATTATTGAGACTGAGTTATTCCACGTTGAGACGTTCCCTAGCCTAGACTCGAACATGGAGCCTCTGGTTATCTGACTGGCGCGTTATCAATTACTCTAACGAGCCATCCAAATTCATATGATTTTATGTATTTCTTAGATGTATTAGATTATCTTTATTATTTCTCATTCAAATTTTAATATTACTCTCAATTTGACAGGTCCTCTTCTGAGAATCTGAGGAGAGTATCAATTAGAATAGAAAAATATATTCCGTCCTCAAAAACTTGTAGCAAAAATGGTAAATAGTCCAGGCATTTTAGGATTCAACCTCCCAATGAGAGCGGCTAAGCTGAAAATTGGCACAATTCACTCTAAATAAGGATTCAAAAGTCGACACCTGTATCATGTCCGCTAACTTTTTTATTTGAGGTCGAGAAAAGATCGAGAAAATCAGTTTTCCGTGAATAACGTGTTTCCTGTTCAAGTTATGTTTTTAAATGTTATTATGAAAATTGTAGAGCTCCCTACAAGATTGGTCATATGCATTTTTATCGAAAAACTGAAGGTTTCCGAGATACGCCGCGGAGAGGGGGGAGCGCGTACTTTATCAAGGGATAATGCCGCATGATCTATGAAGTAGAATGCTCGATTCGTTATATTATGTTGATAGTGCAATCAGATACTATTTTCGTTAACAAATTGATTATAGCAAACTCTTCTTATACAATTTACCCACAATTTCATAATTATAAATATTGAAATTAATTCAAATTATCGGAAATAAGTAATCAAGACTCTACGAAGATTCAACAGCAGGTTATAAGGGTCACTTTGAATCTGAATCAAAACCTTTTGGCATATTCCTTGAAAAGCCACTTTCTCGCTTTATTATAATAATGTTACAGTCCACAAAATGTTTGTTTGTGGAATTAACAATATGCCTACTGAACTGCATGGAATTGCGAATGTTGATTCTGATGACGGACACATTGAATATTTGAAAATTTTTGTAACTGAGACTGTGCATATGTATAGACACTACGTATTACACGGAGAGTTAATACTATTATTTCAGGAATTCGATTGTCTATTTAGGTAGGCCTAAATATAATATTTTCCTGTAGCTAAAAAAGGAATCAAGAGGATTCCCATACCGGGGACTCGCCCCGTAGAAAGAGTTGTGTTGCTTCACTGGCGGCTCAGCCTACGAAACAGGTAAAGTGCTCGTATATCTTACTGTACAACACTTCATCTTTTTTCGTGGGCACGAGCTGCCAGTGGTTGCAATTGATTTTAAATAGTTGTGTTGGTATGTTTCGCAGTACAGCTGCTGATGAAGTAGCAGATCAGAAGCAGCTGACAATGTGATAGGCTGATATGCAGATCAGAAGCAGCCGATATGAACAGATAACTAATAATAATTATCTCTGAAGGAAGTAGGCCTACACAAGAATTCGAATACACTAGTTTGCGAAAAGTAGAAAACGAGGAGATCGGTGAAAACTTGGCAGATCGGTGGAAAATCGGATTTATTGTGAGCACGATGTGGTAGCTGCCGTAGCAAAGTATAACTTGAATTGTTTAAAAAATGTTATAACAAATTACCAGCCTCCACAAGTAAATATGCCAAAAAGTGACACAATCACAACAAAATTAAAAGTGAGTTTATCACATGACATCAAAGTTGGATCATTTACACTTATTTTCTTTCTTTCAATCCTCATTTTATGAAATTCTTGGTATGGAAATGAAATAACCACCAAGGAAAGTAATGTTTACGAATAGAAAAAAATATTAGGCAGGACATTCGATCTGTTGTTGTTGATGCCACTTTTTCTGTTGTGGAGACTTTTTCTCACATCAGTAGAATTTTTCACAACATAATTTATTGTAAATAATTAGAAAGTTGTGTTACATTTCAAGCGGGGAGTAATCATGACGAAAAAAAGGAAATAAGGATATCTTGGGAAGGAAATGCACAGCTTTAAAGCAATACTATATGCCTTTACAACGATGAGTACAGTCTTTTTCGTCACCACTACCACTATGCATATACGGTACCTATTTTCTCTTCATTGCAAATGTACGGTTCAAGAAAACTTATAAATATTATTGAGTTTTTCTGCCAAATATAGCGACACTGAAAAATTAACGTTCAGCTATTCTCCACACGAAAATTCTTATTCTACTGTCTGAGTCAGGGGAATCTCTAGTGCAATACGTATGTAGCAAACATTAATATTTATAGTCTTGATGGACACTATACTATCCACATACTGCGATTAGGACAATAATGTGAATTGAATAATTCCAGAATCAACTCTTATTACTGAGGGAAGAGTGAAGAAATCTACATCAAATCAAAGTACCAAAGAAGTGGCAGGAAAGGTGTTCCTGATTTGAGATTAATAGACTACTTTGAGACTCGACTGTGCGAGATTCGTCATTTCCAAAATTTTGAAGTTGTGAATAATTTGTATAAGAAGAGTTTTCCATAATCAATTTGTTAACGAAAATAGTATCTGATTGCACTATCAACATAATATAACGAGTCGAACATTCCACTTCATAGTTAATGCGGCATTATCCCTTGATAAAGTGCGCGCTCCCCCCTCTCCGCGGCGTATCGGAAACCTTCAGTTTTTCGATAAAAATGCATATGACCAATCTTGTAGGGAGCTTTGCAATTTTCATAATAACATTCAAAAACATAACTTGAACAGGAAACAAGTTATTCACGGAAAACTGATTTTATCGATCTTTGACCTCGAATAGAAAAGTTAGCGGACATGATACAGGTAACGACTTTTGAATCCTTATTTAGAGTGAACTGTGCCAATTTTCAGCTTAGCCGCTCTCATTGGGAGGTTTCACCTTTTTTTATCTAAAATGCCTGGACTATAATATTGTTGAGGTCAATGCTTTCATGCTTCTTGAAATTGTAGTTATAAATGAAATTATTAAATACGAAGTATCTAAGTTAAGTTTGAGTCTTATACTTGCTGTACAAATTAGGTGGCTCGTTGTAGTAAGGGATTACGCGTCGGTCTGATAAACAAAGGTTCCGAGGTTTGATCTTCTGCCAGGAAAGATTACGCCAGGAATTACGCCAGATTAAAGATTGCCAGGAAGATTACGCCAAAAACATTAAACATAAATATGGCGTATTTTGTGGGAGAGGATATTAAGCCGTCGGTCCCGACTGCCTAAAAATCAGTCGCCATCTCTCATCATCATCCCTCTCATTACCCACGCACAGGTCCAGGAGACCATGTGGGCATCATCCTCAGAAAAAATTCACTTAGGGTTTGAGTCGCGGACGCATTTTGATTACTGATGTTCATCTTCAGCGCTCCTAGCTGAGAAAGTGTTCATACTGCGTCCGGGACTCAAATCATAAGCGAACTGTTCAGCAAGTAGAAGTATAGGGTTACTTGTTCAAAATGCCTGATACAGTAATATTATTCTAAAAAAATCTCAAGTCTTCGTTTTATCATTGATTGATTATAACGATATTCGCATTCACTCCGGTACTCACTGCTATGATGCTCGATGAACGGAACGTGTTTCGAAGAGCTGAGCATTATCTTCATTGTACATAAGGATTAAATGATACTCTTACATAGGTACTATATAGAATATATAGTAAACGCAGCATAGGATGATGATTGAGCCAGTAGTATTGAAAAGGTTCCTGGGTAGAAGGATTCAAATGAAATTATTACTTATTTTATAAAATTGAAGAATCGTGAAAAATATCATTCTTTTACGAATATCACATCTCGAAATATCACATTGTTGCAGGAAGTAAGTTTTTTATATCAAAATAACAATAAGAGTTCGTGCTTTCTATTGGCTGTTGGATTTTTTATATCCTATCGAAAATTGTGTTTCAATTCATGAATATGTTTGTCAATGTCTAGTCAACTCGAACAGAAAACATGAAATTTTTGACGATCTAGAAACTTTTTTGTTTGAAGAGATAAGTTAGTGGGTGGTAAAAGCGGGGACATTGTTAAAAATTTATTGAAATTATTTTTCCAAATGTCAAAAGTAGTCGAAAGATTTCAATTTGGCCCATAGTAAGGGGAGTATTTGGAAAATAAATGAAAATCAAATACCCTTTTGGAATCTTTAAAATCATTAAAACATAGATATGTTTCGGGACATTAGCCCATTATCAATGTGGATAAAACATTTTAAAACACACATGTTATAAAATATTTTATCCACATTGATAATGGCCTAATGTGCCGAAACATGTCTGTGTTTTAATAATTTTAAAGTTTTTAAAAGGGTATTTGATTTTCATTTATTTTTCAATTATTTTAAATAGCCCTAAGTTTTAAAGTTTGGTTTTTCAAGGGGAGTATTGTATGTTTAATACAATATGTAGAAGGTGGAAATTGTGTATGCAATTATACGTCTCGGATATTTGAGCTGCAAACAGCGGCTGGTTTGTCACATAAATAGGCAGTTTTGCAACACCGCTTGTTTTTTCCAAATCTGCGCAGTCATTTTCTTGATTCATCCACATGTGTTTGAATTGGGAGAAGTTAAAATTTCACACAATCGAACAACGCTGCTATTTCAAGGGCTAATCATCAACTTCATTATAAATAAAAGCCAAATTTAATTTTTCTCACCCTGCAGCCATCAAATTCACTCGCCGTATAGTCTATTTCTGAAATTTCATCAAACAGCTGCAAGCAGGGTACTGCAAACAAGAATATAGCCTAATATAAAATGAACCTTTTTTATAATGAATTGATTCCATGATAATAGTTTATAAATTATCAACTTCTTCCATGTAATAATAATCCTATTATCAAACTTATGGATGTGTCATTATTATGTGTCAGTAATTTTTTCAGAAACATACATTTCAATCTATATCTATAAAAGCGAAATGGCACTCATTCATTCATTCACTCACTTACTCACTCATCAGCAGAACTAAAAACCTACCGAACCGAATGCGTTCAAATTTGGCAGGCATACTCAGTTGAACCGTTAGACGCTTTACTAAGCGTCCTTTACTAAGAAAGATTTTTAAAACTTCATAAGGATACGCCAAATATTTGAATTTTTCTATAGTTTTTTGGCGATTTCTTAATATTCTCGAGAGGCAATCGGTGGGAAACGTTGATATTTGGTGGGAAGGTTCAGATAAGGTCTAGAAATGTTGTGTTGAAATATTTTTGAAATCCCTTCAAGATTACGCCAATGTTCAATTTTATCAAAATTGTAGATGTATTGTGGGATGCATATCTTCCGCCTTTATACGACCAATCCTTACAGTGAATTCAATGGTTCAGTGAGATTATAGATAAACTAATTCTGAAGATATTGAGTCAAGTTTAAACTATGTCCGATATACTTACCAAGGTTACGCTCGATATTGGCGTTTTACTATTTTTCGGAATTTTCGGAGTTTTTCTTAGATTTTTCGAGATCGAGTTGGCAGAAAATGTTGAAATTTGGTGAACAGGTTCAGATTAGGTCTAGAAATGCTGTGTTCAATAAATTTAGAAACCATTCCGAGGTTACGCCTGTTACAAGGTTTTCCAATGTTTGGAATCCGCAATTTTGTTTTTTTGCGAAAACTACTGAACTAAATACGTTCAAATCATATACCCAGGTTGAGCTGAGGTAATAGAACAACCAATTCAGAACGATTACCCAAAAGAACCCTGTTAAGAGATATATGATCAAAGCAAATCCATTTAAATGGAATTTGCAGGCGAGCGAAGCAACATCTTTTTGTCTCAGCTAATAATAATAATAATATTCGTGTAACCTGGCTGGCTCAGGTCTGGTGTCAGAGTTTTCAGGTCGCTCCTGATCAATTTCAGGGCCTCTGACATGACTTAACGACTGTTTTTAGGCAGCCGGGACCGACGGCTTAACGTGTCCATCCGAAACACGGGGAAGTGGCTTGAGAAAAATTTCTGGTCTGACCTGGGTTTGAACCCGGGACCTTTGGGTTGCGACGCCAGCACTCAACCCACTCAGCTACGCCACCCACACTGCCAGACACTGACAGATGTTTGACTCACTGACACTGCTGATACTGCCGGTGGTCCAGGGGGCGGAGCCCCCTGGCTAGGTGGAGGAGGCGAGCGAAGCGAGCCTGTCGGCTTATTATTAATATAAACAACTGGTTGATAGTCTTGTATGGCTTATGGATTTGACTTGATGGATATAGTGTCGCTTCTAAGGCCAAGGCCACATGTGCAGCTGTGCAGGTGCAGCTTACTGCTGCAGACTTTAGCAGCACTGTGATCATGCCCCCAACTTGTCGAATGATTGAAAAGTGGTGGATGTGCTAAATTATTTGAGTTAGTACTGAATTATGGTATAATTTTTAACAAAATTTGGTTGAGTGAGGGATTGGTTCATTCTTTCCCCAAAACGAGGTAGAGTACAAAAACTTTTTTGGTGGCACAGAATAGTATAGAAATGGCTCAAAACTATGACATGATTTTTATTTAAATTTGGACAAGTCGGGGGCAGGGTGACAGTGCTGCTGCTGCAGCAGTATGCTGCACATGTGGCCTTGGCCTAATGGTGAATATCGACAGACCGACATCCGCTCTGTGGGAGGATATCAGCTCCGCTCTGAATTTGCGGCCGCACTGCTGGTAGTGCATAATGATTAGATGTTAAATGATTATTATATAAACATATTAGGTTTTCAAAATAATTTCTATCACTATGAATTTTGTATGTTCAATAAATAATTCCATCTACTATCGATCTTTATGTTCCCATTCAGCAGTACGGTTGCCATTAAGAAAGGGCAATATGAAGAATGTTTTATTTCCAGTAGGGCTTAAATTAATTCCAAGAATTAATATTCAAAACGCTTGAAAAGCCATAAAAACACTTTGGGCCGGTTTCTCCAAAAAAGTTAATCTGAATTTTGGATTAAACCATGAGCTGGCTCAATTGAAACACAAGTTAATAAAAGTGACCATACACTGACAGCTGATAGTTTAAACTAAAATTTCAGTTAAACGTATTTGGAGAAACCGGCCTTTTATGTCAACTCACAGAATTTCGTTTCCAATCCCAATTCCTCCACAACGCGTCCTCATGATTCGCATTTTTCTACCACCAAATCGTACATATCTGTCAAATCCATTGGTGTTGTATTATTCGCCTGTGGATTAGTAAGTACAATAATTTTAGTAAATCGGTTGAGCAAGTACTGGACTGTTTTGAAAAGAAATGTTATGCGGCTGTCTCATTTTGCGACCTCAATAGAGCTTTCACTATTTGGGTCCATTAAACAAATTTCTAAAAAAAGAGTTATTATTAAATGGTACCTAGTTGTGAAATCAACATGGTGAGCGGTACTTGTTGACATTTACCAGAAATAATAGCTTTTGACATCACATCTTTGTATATTGTTTTTGTGTATAGCTGGTGCTAAAAATCAAGGCGGTTTTGTCTGTTACTTGTACATTCCAATTACTAGCTAGTAAATCTAATCAACTGGTCCGGTACATCCGGTACAGTTACGCAGACTAATTGCAGAGAACATCATCTGCTGGAACGCAAAAGGAACAGATGAAACCGCCTTTATTTTTGTCACCAGCTACAGCCTTCCACTCTTGGTATGAATTGTATTTTTGTCAGAAATAGAAAAGATGAAGGCAATAGCCTATTCAGAGAAAATAATGCAGTTTAATGAATTCTTGTACTTTTAACTCTATATTGTCAATAACCAACGTAATATATTCATTACTTTGCGAAAAATGCAGAAATTGTTTTAAAGAATATCTTACTTACCTTATGACTTACAGCATTTCTGGAAGTAATGGCTGCAATCATTAGCAATGTCAAGGTTTCTTTGAACATGTTTCAAAGAATAAATAAAAAAATACTACAAAGCTCTATAAATGACTTGAATTTGAACACTAATATGATATTATTGTTGGATATGCTTCCTTCTATGTTGCCTAAAATTTATGTTATAAATGGATGAAATAGCTCTACTCTTTCCAGTATTTGTCATTGAAACACACTTGAATGAAAAAATAACTTCCGCTCTAATTTAAAATCAGAAATCAGATAGTGCATTTCACCATTGATTATTTTTTATTACTCCTCACCAATTATCCATGCAAGTAATAATTTGAGGGTTTATGAGGGTGAAGCCCACATGAGCTCATAGGCTTGTGCGTGGGTAATGAAATGGATGATAGATGACGACTACTTTTTTTTTAATGTAGTCGGGACCGACGGCTTATCGTCTCCTCCGAAAGACGGGGTGGCCGTATTTATGTGATTGTGCTGTGGTCAAAAAATTTTATATCAATATGAAAATATTGATGTAGGCTTTATAACAATGATTTAATTAGATAACATTTTGAATGAGGTTTATCTCATTCTGAAACGTTTCTCAATTTCCCATGTCTATAACTGATTATATGAAAATATTAATCAAGGCTTCATAATAACAATTACATTCGAAACCCGTTTGATTGAGATAGTATGTTATATGTCATTTTGAAACGCATGCTATCGTATTGGAGCCTACAGGTTAGCCTGTACAGATTATGATCATTATACAAATAAATAAGATCAATATTATTCAGATTTAGTTATATCATCTCTTCAACAATATATAATACTGGCAAGCATGCAATTGATACCACTTAATAAGCTTTATTGATTAGAAGAATAGTGGTATGCTTGGGAATTAAAAAATAATGATGAAATAGACCCATAGCAATGATTAATTTCTGAAAATGTAGGTAGTATAACTGAATAATTCATGTTAATAATTATTGATCAATTTGTAAATTATAAAATATGAACATTTCTGCCAATTGGTTCTCGAAAAATCTAAGAGAAACTTCGAAAATTCCGAAAAATTGTAAAACGTTAATTTTGAGCGTAACTTTGAGAAGTATATCGGAAATAGTTTGATTCAATATCTTCCAATTTATAGATTATATCTCGCTGAACTATTGAATTTACAGTTAGGATTGGTCGTATCAAGGCGGAAGATATGCAATCCGCAATACATCTATAATTTTATAAAACTGATTACTGACGTAATCTTGAAAAAATTTCAAAAATATTCTGACACTAGACCTTATCTGAACCTGCCCACCAAATATCAACATTTTATACCGATTGGTTCTCGAAAAAATGAAGAAACGCCAAAAAACTATAAAAAGACTAGAATTTTTGGCGTATCCTTAGGAAGTTTCAAAAATCCGTTCTTAGTACGCGTCTAACGGTCCAACTGAACATGCCTACCAAATTTGAACGCATTCAGTTCGGTGGTTTTTCAGTTCTGCTGATGAGTGAGTGAGTGACTGAGTGCCATTTCGCTTTTATATATATTCGTGAGATACGTGACAAGAGAACAAGAAAATTGGAATCTCATTTCAATCTAATTTACATTTTTATGCATAGTTTTATTGATGTAATTTTCTATTTCAATTACAAATGTGCAAGTCCACTCGCAAGTCCAATAACAAACACCACAACGATATGTTTGGTGAGGTAATAGAAGAACTTTCTTAAACAAATTAGCCCAAAAGACCCTGTTTAAACATAAAACATCCGTTTGATCAGATTAATTTTAAAAGTTTCAATTGGAAATAATTTTAAATAGCACTTGAAAGCAGTATTTTCGAGTTGTAAAATCGGCAATGAAGTCTTTTCTACGTAAACAAGTTTAGAAGTGTCCGCCGATGATTGATCACTTTAGTAACAAGTAACATGAAACTTGTTTCAGGTTCAAAAGTTGTTGACTTTTAAAAGGCCTCTCAGATTCATTATTGGGAAGTTTCAAAGAAGCTTTATACTTCTTCGATAAAAATACCACTTTCTCAACAGTTGAGTATTGGTTTCAACTGACCGAGATCCTAAATATCTCCTGAAACGAAGATCTTAATGCTATTTCTCTCATTCCTTGATTACTACTGGGGTTTTCGATGGATTAGGATGAAATATATCAAGAAATTGTTGAAGAGTGCATCCAAAAGCGACCATCGACAAATAACCTTCATCCGTATAAGATTCATGGCTTGGTAATGTAACTATGAATAAAATAAGTAATGTTGAATTCCAATATCTTCTTCATGGCTCGTTGGAGAAAGTGATAAGTGATAACACCCCAGTTTAGACCGGGGAACAATTCTTTGATCACAGCACTATCACATAAATACGGCCACCCCGTCTTTTGGAGAAGATGATACTCAGTCGTTTCAAGTCTTCATTCCTCTCATTACTCACACACAGGCCTAGGAGCTAATGTGGGTATCACTATCACTCAGAAAAAATGGGACATCAGTTCAATATCAAAATTGTTATTATTCTTTGAATTTTCGATGGGAGCAACCCCTTTGCGTCGTTTTCATCCGACTTAAATAAAAGCTTAATTGATTATTCGCGCTCTCATCCGTACAGTTATTATCACGGAAATAAAATAAAGAAAATATAGTATTATAATAGAATACTGTATTGTAGAATAGGTAGGCGAATCTGACTCACTCTTCTAGTAAGCGAGTACTAGATTCTTCTAGTGAGCGAGTAAACTGTGATTGGAATAATACCAGGGGAAAGCTCGTTGAAAATTACCTTAAAAATGTAGGCTACTTTCTTGCTCTTTCCGCGCACGGTGCAAACAAAATATTATAATAATACAGATGGGAGATTAGAGCATGTTTTTCGGCGCAGAGAGAAATTTACCAAATGGACAGCCATTAAACGTAACAGCAAGTCGTTCTGTCGTATATACAACTGGCTTTGATCGCTAGAGGAAGGCTGTTTCAGTTGGAATCACGCCAGACATTGCATGTAGAACCAACTCATAATCATTTTCTCTTGTATGCAAATTTGTAAACAACCAGCGAACGTATAACCGATTCTCCTAATGAGAGTTCCACTAAGCATTCACCAAATACTCATCGTATAACAATTTCGAAGATGATTTTCATTGTGCAAGTCCTAATTTCATTTTGCTTTCAGTAGACAGAATCAATCTTGATAAAGCATCTATAAATGATATATAACACGACTCAATGTTTGATAGACTCACTTTAATGACCATTTTTAGAAAACTCTCCTTTCAGTCACATTATTTTGTTTTATTCATCCTTTTAGAAGAAGTTTTGATGACTCTGAGATTCAATAGGCCTACTTATTCAAATCTGATAAAGGGTTTATGTTGAAGAAGAAGAAGAGGAGAATTCATTCATTCGAATGTGGCGTTAAATGGGAACAAACAAATTTCATACTGATTGGAAAATTATTAGATCTGATATATTGTTTCGATATTAGATAATCAAATAAGAAAATGGAACGCAGCTCAATATAATCATCAGTTGAGACGATGATAGGTAAAAGTTAGAAAGAGTTATCGATTGGAAGAGATACTAGGAGACCTCGAACATTTTTTCAAAAATCTATAATAGTATTCAGATGTAAAACTCTCATGATCTTACATAGAAACTAGTTTGTGAGTGAGATGGGTAAAACTTCCCCAGTAGTGGTTGTGTAGGCTAATCCAATCTCAAAACATGGTCTAACTCGGAATGAATGTTTGTTGAAGACAATAATTTTGTCACGAAATCGCTATTCCATTCGATTACAGGCTTGTAATTGCTGAGACTAGTTTCTCAGCAATATTCAGTGATAAGGCTCTCAACTGGGACTTATTCATTTATTGAATAAAATTTTCGATAATAATTATAATCTTGCATGACAACAACCTAGATCCGAACCCTTGTTAGACTCATATCATAATCACCCTTCGTAATCATATCATATTCCCATTCAATAGAAATCTTGAATTCCGGCTCGTGTGTTCAATGTTGGAAATCAGTCCACCTCTTGACAGAAGCTAGTCTGCTCAGATTCTCTCTGAGAAGTAATTAAATCGATTTACTGGAATTGAAAGCCAAATACCTCCAACATTACAGCATGTGCCAGTCAACTATCTAGTCCACATAACCTAAACGTCCCTAGTCTAGTGTAACTTACTTCTCGATCTGATATCTGATCCTAGTACTTGGAAACACTCATGATCGTGTTTCAAGCACTTGAAGTCAATAGTTTACTAGCGCCCTATGGTGCTCCTGCTGCTCTGGATTGTAGTTCGATGAAACTCGTGATTTTGAATTTGACATTTGATTGGTGCTATTGGAGAGAAAATATTGAAATTCAATGACCCTTGAAATCTATGTCTGTTATGTAGCCTATAGAAAATATATGAAGTATATACTCCATCATTTCTAATGCTTTTTTATAAAAGAATGGTATGAATATTGACTATGATTGAGTCAATTCCCTTGTAGGCCACAACTTCTAGCTTGTTAATAACAAATACTTCTTAATATAATATGATCAGGACAGAGACAGTTTGGATTATTTCTGATATTTATACTCGAATTGATAATCGAAAGACCATCTAGTGAAAAAAAAATTTTCATTTTATGTTGCCCTTGAGATTTTAATGTCATTCAGACCGTACAGTACGTTATGTAACAGGTGGTTAGCGAAATGTTGGGGAGAATATCGGATTGTCATTTTGAAAACAAGACGGATGTAAGTCTTATTCCGATTCCACTCACTATTCCTTGTCAAATCTCTTTTTAATGGTCTGTTGTATTGTACCTGCATTCAAGCAAGATGTAAAACGATCAGATACAATCACTTGAACAATAGAGAGATAAGAGAAAAATACAGAAATGGCTAAGAAGAATAGGGACAAAGACAGTTGCTAAGCTCAGAGCCGATGGAACCTGTCTCAGTTACCGAAACTCCAAATGTTTTCCTAAATGCAATTCATGATTATATTTTGAATATTGTTTACTGTTCAGAGGATTCAGAGCTATTGAAGAAAGAAAAAGAATGATAATAATTGATAATAGTATCACAACAACTTTAATCAGTTTTGTTCTCACAGACGTTCATTGAAGCTCTAGATATGAAATGAGCCAAGTATTAAATCAAGCTAAATTGATGAATAACTAAAGTCGTATTTGTATAAACAAGATGCAAACTTAACATGTGTGATAACAATTACTCAGATTTGAATACATTCGAATCCTTTGAAAAGGTATTATTATATTATTCACTTGTACTTTGTTTATTCATGTTATTTCTATTATCCGTCTATTCAGTCATCTGTTACGGCCCCGATTCCGTGAGTTACAGTTAGCCGAGGCTATTCTACTGTAGTATGATTTCCAAATGTACTAGTTTCAGACACGACGTGTCAGTGGCAGTTGTTGAGTAAACTTTGATAATCAATAATCATGGTCCAGAGAGTTGGCGAATTGGATTTATTTCTCTTCTTAGGATATTATGTCATGAGACCTTAGTTCACTCTCCTAGAAGTTATTCTTCTGACAGTTATCTAATTGAAAGTTGTGAGGTCAGCGACAAATTGTTTCATCATCTACGAAATCCAATTCTGTCCAGGAAATTTATAGCTGGTGGGAGTTGTTTCAGTAAAATCGGAAATAACTGTATTGGTAACAAAAGTTTCGACTATTTTCTTCTCCATCGACTACCGTTCCAATCCTAAATACTCGGATATCTCAGTTTTTATCATCAATGATTTTTTATATAAGTACGTGTTAATAATAAAATGAGAAATGTTGAAAACTGACAAAGGTTCTGATAAGTTGTCATGCCCCCAGCCTCATGGGTCCGACAATATTATTATTATTGAGGTCAGGAGATAAATTGTTATCTATTGATTGCTGATAAGCAGCTATTTATTGAATTTCTGAATAAGGTAAAATATCACTCACCTGCCAGGATTATATTATTTAATAATCCAAATTATCTTCTAGCTTTGTTTACTTTTGCCTATGGCACACATAACCTAGATTTTTGACAGTTGCCTGATCAGCTGATCAAGCCGGCTCCAGTCTGTAGCCGTTAGTTTGAATGTTCAGCCGTGCATAAGCCAAAATAAATTGCATCTTAAATTAATTTTTGATCATGCTTGCTTAAATTTATTATTTGAAATTTAAATCTTACCTTATTTCTCGACATCTGTGATAATTTATTCTTTATACAGCATCTCTGTGATAGGATCTCCTCACCAATGTCCACCAAATTTATTTGTATTTATGTGTCTATGGAATATGTATTATACAGGCGCTAATATAGGAATTATATAATAAATTATATTTTTTATTAATTATTTATTCAAATTAGGTATTTGTACGGAAATTTTACGTCACAAAAACAACCTCGCTAGCAACTCAGCTAGTGTACTTAGTGTAATAGCTACTTAACCTATAGATTTAGAATTTTAAAACATGTATTTGTCAATTCTAGTCAGGGGAAAATTATATTTATGTGGTTCGCAAGGTTCAATAAAATATTGTGAAGTGGTTTAGGCTGCCCTATTTCTTGTGAAAACCTAAAAAACACTTCTGCCTATCCAAGGAAGAAGCTGATCTAGAGGAGAACACTCACTCTTTTCCAACCTGCCAACCAGAGAGGAGCCAGTTAGGATCCATGTCCTCATCGCCTGGAGAAATTGCCCTCCCTTGAGCTTCAAATTTCCTTGACGGAGTTATTGGGACCAGCTACCTGCATCCAAGGGGACCAGGATCGCCGCTACGCCGTAAGCAAACAATTCAATAATTATGGCCACTACGATTCCCCTAGTGCACTAGGTCCAAATATTTGAACATCGAATTTTCCCACCAGTAACGTACCACAATAGTCAACTGAGCTCTTTTGAAATAAGTAATTGAGAACATTTGCTAGCAGAAATTTACTAAATACCGTTATTATTTAAAAATTTATTTATCTTTGAAATATTATTTATTAGAATTATTTTTTTAATATTGATGAGTATTTAAAGACTGTATATAAGAGAATATATTCATCCGTTATTTCGGCCAAGTTGTGTCCAGAATATTCTATTTCACCTCTGGTTATTCCATTTATTTGATATATTTGAATTTATTGGGTGGCTTAGTGGAGTATTCTCCCAAACCAATCGCTTCCACACGTGCTTACTAACAGGTGTATGCATGCGCTTTTGGGGTGAGGATGGAGTATTGAATTATTACTATTCTCTGTCTCACTTCCTCTTCCCCGAAGTGCATAATACCTTTTATGTAGAGAAACTTAATGCCATATCAGCGAGTTCATATATTTTTTATGGAATTTCTTCTTGTGAGCAGCAGCCATTCATGTGTGCTGGCAGTCAGACCGTTTGATTCGGTAAAGTATCTTCCGTTATAAGCTAAAGACCGAGAGGAAGGGTATAAACCCTACAATCGGGACTTTGACAGCTCCAGGACGCGGCCGGCACGGGTATTTGTCTGTGATTGTGAAAATCAAATACGTTCACCACATTCAATTATCCGCCTGGGTCTTGTAACGTACCGAAACGAGTCAAGTGGCCTGATTGTTTAGCGTCACATATTAATACCGTGAGTATTCTACTTATTATCTGACTGAGAAGAGCGGCCTGGTCCAATTGACTTGTGCCTACTCTCCAGGATATTGGCGTGTTGCATGTCTGCACACGAGTTCAACAGTGTATGAACCTGATACGTACATTCGTATTCGGATTTATTTTATTAATATTGTATGGTGTACTTGCCTACAATCTCAAATAGCTGCGTTTTCCACCAGCTATTCTCAACTTTAATTGGCGCCCAGCAAATAAATTTATCAAACTGTTGGCAATATCAATTATATTACATCTCATGCTCGTCAGATATAAAGTGACCTACACACCGGCTGCAGCTAGAGTACAGGGTATATGACAGGTACGTGACAAAGTTAAGATGATAATCTTTCATGTACAAAATTATGTGCATATTATACACACTAGCCGGCAGACTAGCTTCGCTCGCCTTCTCCACCTAGCCAGGGGGCTCCGCCCCCTGAACCCCCGCCAGTATCGGCAGTGTGAGTCAAACAGGCTCGCTTCGCTCGCAAAACCTCTGCCAGTGTCTGTGAAAAATAGGCTCGCTTCGCTCGCCTGCAAATTTCGTTCAGAAGGGATTCGAAATTTATTGAATTCAGCAATTCTTGACCTAATCTGGACCTGTTTACCAAATTTCCATTTTACCATTTACCATTACCATTTTACCATTACAATTTCCAATTTTTACCATTTTCTGCCAATTTGTTCTCAGGAAATCTAAGAAAAACTCCGAAAATTCCGAAAAATAGTAAAACGCCAATATCGAGCGTAACCTTGGTAAGTATATCGGACATAGTTTAAACTTGACTAAATATCTTCAGAATTAGTTTATCTATAATCTCACTGAACCATTGAATTCACTGTAAGGATTGGTCGTATAAAGGCGGAAGATATGCAACCCGCAATACATCTACAATTTTGATAAAATTGAATATTGGCGTAATCTTGAAGGGATTTCAAAAATATTTCAACACAACATTTCTAGACCTTATCTGAACCTTCCCACCAAATATCAACATTTTCCACCGATTGCCTCTCGAAAATATTATGAAAACGCCGAAAAACTATAGAAAAATTCAAATATTTGGCGTATCCTTATGAAGTTTTAAAAATCCTTTCTTAGTAAAGGTCTAACGGTCCAACTGAGTATGCCTGCCAAATTTGAACGCATTCGGTTCGGTAGATTTTTAGTTCTGCTGATGAGTGAGTAAGTGAGTGAATGAATGAATGAGTGCCATTTCGCTTTTATAGATATAGATTGAAATGTATGTTTCTGAAAAAATTACTGACACATAATAATGACACATCCATAAGTCTGATAATAGGATTATTATTACATGGAAGAAGTTGATAATTTATAAACTATTATCATGGAATCAATTCATTATAAAAAAGATCCATTTTATATTAGGCTATATTCTTGTTTGCAGTACCCTGCTTGCAGCTGTTTGATGAAATTTCAGAAATAGACTATACGGCGAATGAATTTGATGGCTGCAGGGTGAGAAAAATTAAATTTGGCTTTTATTTATAATAAAGTTGATGATTAGCCCTTGAAATAGCAGCGTTGTTCGATTGTGTGAAATTTTAACTTCTCCCAATTCAAACACATGTGGATGAATTGAGAAAATGACTGCGCAGATTTGGAAAAAACAAGCGGTGTTGCAAAACTGCCTATTCATGTGACAAACCAGCCGCTGTTCGCAGCTCAAATATCCGAGACGTATAACTGCATACACAATTTCCACCTTCTACATATTGTATTAAACATACAATACTCCCCTTGAAAAACTAAACTTTAAAACTTAGGGCTATTTAAAATAATTGAAAAATAAATGAAAATCAAATACCCTTTTAAAAACTTTAAAATTATTAAAACACAGACATGTTTCGGCACATTAGGCCATTATCAATGTGGATAAAATATTTTATAACATGTGTATTTTGAAATATTTTATCCACATTGATAATGGGCTAATTTCCCGAAACATGTCTATGTTTTAATGATTTTAAAGTTTCCAAAAGGGTATTTGATTTTCATTTATTTTTCAAATACTCCCCTTACTATGGGCCAAATTGAAATCTTTCGACTACTTTTGACATTTGGAAAAATAATTTCAATAAATTTTTAACAATGTCCCCGCTTTTACCACCCACTAACTTATCTCTTCAAACAAAAAAGTTTCTAGATCGTCAAAAATTTCATGTTTTCTGTTCGAGTTGACTAGACATTGACAAACATATGTAAGAAGCTGGTCGCTCTTTACATCCCCGCTTCTTCTTTCCAATCATATGACCGACTTATTAATTTATTAGTTGATGTTATTTATTAATCATTCAATGTTCACCTTCGTTCACATTTAGATTGAGATTTATACTGTAAATAATTGACATTAAAAATCGATGTTCTAGAGTTATTGAAAATCTTTCGTCAGTTATTTAATTCAATGGATAAGTGCTGAAGATTATTATAAATCGATTTTTTTGTTCAACATGCCGAAAAAAGGTAAGAGTGAAGTTTTAATTGAAATTGATAGGAAGTTTGTTTTAGAAAAATTTTCGGGGAAAATTGGACAGAATGCAAAATTCTGGCTGGAAGATTTTGAGAAAGAATGTATTCGTTTCAATATCCACAATGATGAAGAAAAAATATCATGTTTAAGACTATTTTGAGAAGGGAGTTCTGAAGATTGGTATACTTCCAACAAATATAAATTAGGATTAAAAAATTGGAATCTGTGGTCGAAGATATTTCTCCAAACTTTTTCGAATAAAGGCTGGTCAAATATAAGATATGCATATTCATTCAAATACATGGAAAATTTTGGATCTATGCTTGATTATGCTTTGAAAAAGGAACGATTATTGCTTGAATGTGAGAGAACTATGACAGATGAATCAAGAATCTCACATATTGTTGTGGGACTACCAGTTCATATTCAAAACAGATTAGATAAGGAAAACATCGAGACCACAGAAGATCTGATGAATGAGATTCGGAAATATGATTCATTCACAAACAGAATTAATCATATAAATAGCCAGAAAAAAGACTCAACCAAGGTGGAAGGGATAAGAAAGAAAACTCCTTGTTCTGTATGTACAGCCTTGGGAAAACCAAATCGCTCTCATCCTGCGGAGATCTGTAGGAATAAAAATGGAACAGTGAATTTCACAACCTGTGAGGAAGATACAGTCGATGTTAATAATTCAAAAAACTGAATAAGCCGGCGTGTAAGTTCATTCCATTAATTACAGTCAATGTACTAGTTGATAAAAAGAAAGTTGTGAAAGGGGTTTATGACAGTGGCTCAAATATCACTCTAATAAATCAGAAAATTGTTGATGAGCTGAAGACAAAACTTATGAACGACCATAACCTTTTTCGAACTATTAGTGGTGTGAATTTTACAAATCGCCGGGCAAAAATTCCAATGAAAATCAATAAAATCGAAGAAATATTAGATGTATATGTTGTGAAGAACAATAATTTCTCTTATGACTTACTTCTTGGATTGGATGCAATTAAAAAGTTCAAATTGATACAGAATGAAAATTTAGAAATTTTACAAAAAGTTGATGACAAAACAGATGTTGAAAGATTGAATTATGAGTCATCTGTCTTCTCTGTGAATATGGAAAGCAATTTGAATTATCTTGATACTGAAAAGAGACAAACATGAATAGAAAGAATAAACTAAGTAATCTTTCAAATAAAATTCATTCAACTTATTCACTCACATTGAAAATGATCTGAGAATCAAAACATATATGTGTTTTAGAAATATTTCTAAAGATTTGTTTCATTATTTCTAAGCCTGTATAATATAGCCTATGTGGCCTACTTCATTAAACTTAGAAGTCAAGAAATTCAGATGAAGAGGCGATCTTACTAACAGATAAGTTATTTTGACCAGTTGAACAGCTAGTTCTTGTTACGTTTCTTTTAGCATATTCTATTCTTTTCTCCATTAATTTTTGAACATTCAATATCAATAATGTATTGTCTGTCCAAGCAAGGAAGACCCTCTGGCAAGATGGGAGAATGACTCAAGCTTGGTCAATATTGGTTCAAAAATTATCAATTTTATCTCAAATTGTATTAAACAATTTGATCTACAATAAGACTAAATTTATAATTCTTGAACAAATATTGACCAAGCTGGAGTCATTTTCCCATTTTGCCAGATGGTCTTCTTTGCTTGGACAGACTTTACTTGGTCTAGATTGTTTTACAATTGTTGGCTAACATTTGACGTTTATTGTAAGTATTCCACTCCATCTGTAGGCTATTTTTCATGACAAATTCTATGGAATGAGCCCTATTGGATAATAGGGTAAGACCATTACAACTTGAAGAAACACATAATGTTAATTTCGATCACTAGAACATTTGTTTTTATTCTATTATCTTTTCCATGTTTTTGTTGTTCAACTGTTTTAAATATTCAAATTAGGATGAGGACAAAATAAGAAATAAAAATATTTTGAACTCATGAATGTTGTCTCTGGTCATAATAATCAATTATGCTCAACAATTCACAACTGAATAATTTCAATATAACTTGATAATACAAAGTTTCTCCTTGTAGTATAATTTTTTTTGTAATCAGCTATCTGTCAGATTTAAGACAGCCCTCTCAAGGTATTGTCCTCTTAGATTCATTGATTTGCCTTTCTCTATATTATTTATTTTTAAATATCTCACTACTGTATCTTCTCTAAAAAATATTTCCCTATTTTATGTAATACTCAAAAAAATTCAAATTTTTGTTCCAGCAGCTAAATGGAAATGAACTGGTCTCAGATATAACACGCACTGACATATTCCTTTGCAAGGAGATATTTAGTATTTACAAGAAGATATTGATATTAAATCCTGAGTGTTTTTTATTATTTCGTTTTCTTGTTCTTAGCCTTCTCTTTTATACAAAGAAAAGTGGAAGTATGTAGTACTGTATATATTGTCTTTAATTAAATATAAATATTATGCTAAACTGTCTCCTCATTTTCGAAGTTATTACTTTTTCTTATTGTCTTTTCATCTGAATAGGTAATCATTGCAAGTCAAGAATGAGATTTGTTCCTTTTTAAAGTACATAAAAGCAAAACACTACACTTTATTATAATTATTTGGTTGATAATATGAAATAGAGCATCAAATTCATCAAATACACAACATGGATAAGAAGAATTCCAAATAGCAAGACAAAGTTGGATGAAATAGTAGAGAAATAAGTCAAGTTAAAACCATTGTATTGTTTTGAATGAATGACTTTTTTATTTCAAAGACGTGGCGAAGTTTGGACAGTAATGTCCACTCAACTATGATATTAAGAAAAAGTCCTGGTTGAGTATTGTTCACACTTCAAGTGCAAGTAACACTGGAGTTGTATATTGCACTGTAGTTATTGGAAAAAATTAGCTACCAATTATTGTTATCTCACAATTTCATTCTCTGATACTCAATAAAAAAGTTCATTGCATTTCCGTAGTTCATTCCATTTTCTTATAATTCTTATAAAGGAAGTTGTAGGATGAAGTGGAGTATCAAGGATGATGTGGGATTTGAGGCTGGATTTCTGGAAAGAAAAAAAACTGTTTGAAAAATCTGCAAAATAGTTATTATATTAAATAAATAGAGATTCAAATGAATTATTATCATGGTTATTTATTAATTACAGACAAATATGACATATTCTCATAAAAATTAAGAATTTTACAACTCATCATTGCAGATTATTAACAAAATATCTACTTCACTAAAACGTGTAATTTGTTTATTGGCGGGTCCAAGGGTTAATCATCTTTATAGGGATTACCTACTTCAAAAATATGTATATTCTTCAGGTACCCTGCATTTTCGTTTTTAAATATATTTTGTTTTCATAGAGTGTTGATGAGTTTTTAAGAGACGATCGACTCTATCACTATATTTTTTTTGTATGTTGCTGAGAGATACAACACTGGTGAATATGACCACGTGAAACTATATTGGATTCTCAAGGGCCAAGGGGTGGATTCCCTTTATTCCCAAGCGGCGCTCAAGTCGCGCTGTCTAGCCATCACACCTACCATATTATTATAAATATTCACTTCGTTATTAGGGCTACTAATTTATAATAAACTCCTTTGGGGCTGGCTTGGATGGGCTGTATAGTAGAGTGAATTTGAAACTGGCAACCAGCTTGTAGGCCTAGGGCCTTCATGGGCTGTTGAGCCAGACATACATACAATGTATAATAAATCAATAAATAGTAAAATTCACTTGAAAATGACTCAAAAAGGGTAAATTTCAATACTTATTGAGTAATTATAACTTACGTTAGAAGTCCTAATAGCAAAGTGATCCCCTATTTAATTTGAGACAGTGAAAATGATCTTATTCTTTGCGACTTGATCATTAAGTGAAGTTAGTGAAGTTCTCTAGAATACATTATGCATCAGCTCAAGGCCGGTATAATATTCCTATTATCATAGTTAATCATATGAAAAGAGATGTAGGTACAAAATCATATTTTCATAATTATGATTATAGAACTATTACCGTGTAATGCCGGCCTAAGATTTACAGTAGGCTACCATAGAATAAAATGTTAGCCTTCGGTAAATTATACTTTAAAACTATTACTTCGGATGGAATTTTAAATGTTATCTTATCAAGACTTCTATTTTACTTGAATGTTACCTATAATTCAAGCTACCCAAATAGAATGTGGCTTTTTTTGGTTAATCTGAAAATTTAAATGAATGTTACATTTCTGACGTTTATTTTTTTACAAACAGGTAGACAGATTTCTCTAAAATCACTCGAAATGATAGGATATTAATTAAGATCTCGAAATATTTCTTTTAAACAACCAAATTCTTGATTGTCAATTCTTTTGCAAAGCAAAATATATACCCTTTTCAACTCCAAAATTTTGGTTGGATGTTGCTTATTAAAAATGTTGTGTAGCCTAAGCAAAATTACTTGAATAAACTTCAATTAATTTAATTGAAGAAAACTAAAGTAATTTAACTGACCAAACTTACCAAAACCGACCGATAATGTACTTTTATAATGAGTTTATTAAATTTGATGGCACTTGCAACAGCTACGGCTATCAAAATAAACAAAAGAACATAACCTTAAACGAACAGATAGAAGCCGCAGATAAAAAGCAGCGAGACGAAAGCCCAGCTTCAATCTTCAGGCGTTCTGACAAAATGACATTGTTGCGAGCCAGCATGCTATTAATTTGGTTTGAAGACTCCGCGCATGCGCAGTAAGATGCTCAGTTTATGACTCCCTCGAAAACATAACCGCAACTAAAAATAAATTATTTATTAAATCAGCTATTTTATACTTTATTTTCGATTGGAATTAGAAGAATATTGCTTTTCATCCCGATTTGGTATCATATTAGCTTGCTAAATAACAGCTTTATGGAAAAAAGAGAAGAGCACGCTTGCAGCATGCTGCTTGCGGCTTGCGCTTTTCGATTTTGTTGCAACGTGTGGCATGCTGCTGGCTGAAACCAGCATGCCGAAAGTCGCAAAGATGTGGACTCAGTGAATCAATGTTCACCTTCGTTCACATTTAGATTGAGATTTATACTGTAAATAATTGACATTAAAAATCGATTTTCTAGAGTTATTGAAAATTTTTCGTCAGTTATTTGATTCAATGGATAAGTGCTGAAGATTATTATACATATTCATGAATTGAAACACAATTTTTGGTAGGATATAAAAAATCCAACAACCAATAGAAAGCACAAACTCTTATTGTTATTTTGATATAAAAAACTTACTTCCTGCAACAATCCATCTAATGGTGTGAGAGATGTGATATTCGTAAAAGAATGATATTTTTCACGATTCTTCAATTTTATAAAATAAGTAATAATTTCATTTGAATCCTCCTACCCAGTATAAAAAATAGTAGAACGCTAATATCGAGCGTAACCTTGGGAAGTATATCGGACATAATAGTTTGAAACTTGATTCAATATCTTCTAAATTACTCCATCTATAATCTCGCTGAACCATTGAATTTACACTAAGGGTTGGTCGTATCAAGGCGGAATATATGTAACCCGCATTACATCCACCAATTTTGAATACCTGATTACTAGCGTAATCTTGAACGGATTTCAAAACTATTCTAACACAACATTTCTAGGCCTTATCCAAACCTGCCCACCGAATACCAACATTTTCTATTGATTGGTTCTCGAAAAAATTAAGAAAATGCAGAAAAACTATAGAAAAACTCAAATATTTAGCGTATTCTTGAAAAGTTTTTAAAATCCGTTCTTAGCGCGCGTCTAAACGTCCAACTGAACATGCCTGCCAAGTTTGAACGCATTCGGTTCAGCGGACTTTTAGTTCTGGTGATGAATGAATGAATGAATCAGTGCCATTTCGCTTTTATATATAGAGATATAATTATATAGAGATAATATAGTACAAGTATATTGTATAGTACAAAATTTGTATAGAACGCTCAAAATTTTATCTAATTTTTATAACATTCCATCTAACCAGCCAAATATGTTTGCAATTTTATTGTGATGAATGTGTTAAAAATGAACTTTATACGGTATTTGTGTTCCTTTTACGAAAATTGTTCATGCATAATTAAAATTATTCCATCGTATTATTTGGATGAATGTGTGTATGATTTCCATCATTGTGTAATTAAATTCTCAGTTGTAACTGAATCGTACAATAATTATTAATGTAGGATTGATTTGTGGATGAAAGAAGCACATGAATTAGTAGACTAGTACTAATGAGTTCTAGCTGAAATTTATTGAAAGAGACAGATTCACAGAGTGTAATGTATGATCACTTCACTTGTTATGTTGTAATAAGTTAGAGTACTGACCTATATGCATGTGTTTTACCAAGTATACGAAGAATGGTCCCTGCTGATATAATACTCTGAGATTGGCGCAGATTAATACTCTAGGCCCGGTTGGCGCAGTTAAGTAGGCTGGGGCGACACAACCTTCAGTCCGCAAGCACTGCCTGGTCGGGGCTCGAGACCCAGTAGGCATGGCTGTTTTCACCTCATCTAGCACCTTCACACTCATTATTCATTACCCAGGTACAAGCTAGAATGCTTATGTGGGCATCATCTGCAATAAAGAAAAAATGAGTAAAAACGATCCTATTTTCCTCCATTGAACATACAACTTTCATTCTTCGATTCGGATATAATTATAACAAAATTGTTGTTTGTTTTCCCCAAATATATCAATTCTTCCATGAATCCTGTATGATCTTGAAATAATACGTGTATTAACAGGTAGATGGCCCCATTCATTCATTTGACATTATTACAGATCATAATAATATTATCATTATTATAAGTAGGTAAGAAAAACTAGGCTTATTCTGTACCATTTCTTTCCTAAATTTTCATAGGTAATAAGTTTAAAACAAGGTTATGTATAATCGCAGCAATCCAATCATTCAATGTAGGATACTGACAATGATGCTTTTCAAATGTAGAATTTTTATAATTTCATAGATATTGTGAATAAGAATACGAATCATCAGACGTGTTTCTTGGTTTAGAAAGGACTATTGAATAAAATTAAACTCGAGAGCTCCCGGTTTTTTAATAGATATGCAGAAATCATTGTCTTTTTCCAACAGGCCTAATTCAAATTATTGACTCCCACGTGAATGGCCAGGATTTAAAGTAGATTGTATTGATTTTTACCAACATTGAAGTATGTTGGACTATTCCTATAGATGAAATGAAGATCAGGTTCGAGCGGAAACTTGAAAGAATCAGTTTGTAGGAAGATGAATATTGTGTGAATGAATACTAGTCAACTATTCTCGATACTAGAGTTTCCAATGAGCTGTTTAGAGACAGTATGCAATACTTCAGAGACAGAGCCTATGATAGGCTACAGTGACAGAGTGGTTCTCATGGGATTATTGATCTTCAAAAAGGTGGAAATTTATGTGAGTCACGATGATCTAGATCTTGATATCAAAGTGATAGAAACTGGCTCTGGCTAGGGGTGGAAGACATGATGGCAAACGAGGGACTCACTTTGGTGCTAACTTAATTTTCGTCAGGTGATCCAACTCCCTGGATACACGTCACGTTTGTATACGTGACTTTCCACAGGCTAGATTTATTCTCTTCGATAGACGTCATTTCGCTCCCACTAACCAACCAGGCTACTGCTCGAAATAGACTTACGACTCGGCACTTGATTGCATTACAATCCATGAACTCTTATTGGATCTACATAATCTGAAAGGAAATCGTATACTAGATTTTCAACTTGTGAACTTGAGAACTTGTACTTGGTTTACTTGTATCTGGTTAATTCGTACCTGGTTTACTTGTACTTTGTGTTTTTGTAGCTGGTGTAGCCTACTTGTACCTGATGTACTTGTACATGGTGTACTTGTAATTGGTAAACTTTTATCTGGTTGATAGTGTAACTTACTTGTTTTTAGATCTGCTTGCCATAAGTAATTGACTTTTTGATTTCAGATTACTCTACCTTGTGTACCTGTACTTTGTGTATTTGTACCTGGTGTACTTGTACTTTGTGTGCATGTACTTGTGATATGATTTGAGAGATGAGAGGAATAATGAGTTCATATAGGTTGATTTCAATGATTATAAGTTAAGTTCAATCATTTAACAACAACAACAAATACTGTGGTGGGGTGTGCTTAAAAAGATGGAGGGGAAATACCTAGCCAACTATGGTTCCCCATGTAATAGGCAGGTAGAAGAAGGTAAAAAAGGAAAGAAGGTAAAATGAAATGAAACTGAAAAAATAAAGAAAAGGGAAAGGTAAGCGAGTCCACTTGATGAAAAAAATAATACTCTTTACTAATAACAAAATCAGAAGTTTCACTTATTACTAAAGCAGACATAGAGAAAAAAGGCAAGGCTCAAGGAATTTAGTTGCAAAAAATCAAATAGCGAAGCTCTAGTACCTACATGTCAAAAAAATAGTTACTCTTAATCCAGTTTTTTATGTCTAGTTTAGTCTGTTTGCTGCATCTCGAGTTTGTGAGGAAATAATTTGGAATTTGATTTATTACTTTGGAACTTATGTAAATTAATTGTCTCCTTATACCTTCTGTATTTGTGTTATAAGTAACGTATCTGTTTGCAGAGGCTCTTAAACGGTAGTTATTTACAATAGAGTTTGGGCTAGTAGGAAAAATTGCCTTGTATTTAATTAGATAATCGATTAAATTTTTCACATACAATTGCCTCACAGTCATCACCTCAAAATCATTAAAAACCATTTCCGTAGGGTAAAGTCTGGGTTTATTAAGGATGGTTTTAACTATCAACTTTTGGGTAACAAATAATTCATTTAAATGGCGATTGAAACGGCATTTAAATGGCATTGATTTCGAACTATGTATAAATAAATAATGATTCACGTTGAACTACATAGGATATGATCATAATGATTCTCAAAAAGGTACCGTCTCTTCAGGAGCTTACCTTGTTTGTAAATCACAATTTAGAATGATGATTTGTTTATTGTAGGCTACACTGTATTTAATTTTTTTTAGTACTTAGGTTTGTCCTTTGTGTGTTGTAATGAATAAATTGAATTGAAATCGAATGTTCTTCACCCTGTTATGATAGGTTTGGGCAGTAATTCTAGTAAATGGTTCTCACTGATCATACTTTACCAAAGTATTTGAAAAATTCAACAACCAACTACGAAAACTGATTAGTTTCTTCTGAAACTGAAAACCAGTCCATTTTTCTCAAATTCTATGAATCTAAATAACATCTTTCATTTTGAGCTCTGTTGATGATAGCTCAGTCACATATCTTACTTAGTAACATAGAGAGGAACTCAGTTTATCGTGCCCATCGATCAGAAACTTCTCACTGTTGAGTAAAACATTGAGACTGCTGCTGGCAATCTCGACAAAGTTGGCCTAGAAGGTCTCTATCTATCTCTGTCTCTTGTTACTCTAATCTGATGAATTTTCATCATGATGCGTTACTACCTGAATGTAGCCCACGGCTCACTGAACTGTCCGAAGTATGCGTCTTAGTTAATCCTGGAGGGGTTGTTGAGTTTGTAGATGAGATTTGAGGTCACGAATGAAATTGATGTAATGATGATGAAATGATGTAAATTTTGAAAACCAACAATATGTTAACATTCTTGGATGGTTACTTGGAAGCTTCACACTGGCAAATTTTTGATAAATAAAATTTTCTCATTTATAACACATATTATTAATGTAGGTATCACCCAGGTATTATTAATACCTGGGTATTAGAATGATGACAAAAATATCACATATGCCGCTAGAAAATAATTGATTAATGATTATTTAAAATTATTGAAAAGAATATATTAAATAATTATTATTAAGAATTCATTATTATTAAATAATTCATATATTAAATAATTCATTCATTATTCATGATCCATATTAAATTGATAAAAATCAATACTGATATTGGATGAGAAAAATTGGAAGACAGAGGAGGGAATCATGTTAATTATGTTGAGAAACTATTGCTCAGCCGATGAGAACGCCTATTGTAGGAGCTCTTCCAAGAAAAGGTAGATGCAGCTTCCGCTAATTCGAGTTTTGCAGTGCATTCATAGTCTGATAGCTGATGTCAAAAATGATGTGACAAGAGATGAAGATGGAAATGAGAATTAGGGTTTGATAAAAGCTGTGATTGACGATTCAATTTAACCAATTACGCTTCTCAACCCCGAATGACTACATTGAATTACTCTTGAAGGCAAAAATATTTTCATAATTCGAATTAATCTCTATCTGCATCTTCAACTTCATCTTTATCTTCATCTTCATCTTCATCTTTATCTTCATCTTCATCTTCATCTTCATCTTCATCTTCATCTTCATCTTCATCTTCATCTGCTATCCCACTATGGATGCATCCCTATGTGAATGCTGTTAATGACCCAACAAGATCTCAGGAATGAGCGAGCATACGTGCTCATTTGAGGAGAAATGGCAAGCCGCTTGTCATTCTGTCTCAGTGGAAAGTTGTAGTTTCAAACAAAAAATGACTTGCTGCGGAAGAAAATGAGCAGTGTGGAATGAATAAGATCTCTCGCACTTTTCAATTGACTGAATCGAGCCACGTCGCTTTGTTCGCATTCAGTGGAGTAGGAGCGCCGAGTTGAAAGTTCCGCAGATGAGAGCAAAGGTCTGCCGGTGCTAGAGTAGCGGCCGACAATAATAAAAGAGCGTGTGAGAAATCGCAGACGTCTTTTATTCGATGGCAAAAAAGGCCACAGCTCGCATTGTCAAGCGTCAAATCAGCGTCGTACAATGTTCAACAACTAAGAGTGTTGCACAAGAAACTTCTGTTTCCCGTTTGAGGGTGTTGCTGGGTTCGGAAAGCCATTGACAGGTTCATCTACCACCGGTCGAAAGCACTCTGCCCTTTCTACCATGGTGTTGGAAATGAAAGACATATTTCACATCACCCATACCATCGTGTTTATTGCTTAAGGTATAATGATTATTGTACATAATCGTGCACGATTAATACATGATTCTAAATACATAATGTTAATTCCAAAAAATAATTCTAATAAATACATAATAATGATTCTAAACATTAATTTCATTTTAATGATTAAAATATCATCAGGTACGATTTATATCATGGTGCTATCGTCGAGAATACAGTGAATGATTTTTGAAATTTGCATTGTTTTTAAGCACGATGCATTTTGTGAAAGACGTTCATAATCATGCTTCGATGTTCCTTTCAACTTTAAAGAATCCGTACAGGGTTTTTTCTGTTTAACACTTTTATCTTGTCAAATTCTAAAGTAGTGAGCTACGCACTTCACAGGTATGTCGGGGATGGAAATTGGTGACGAGTTATTAAAATCTAATCACGGATATTAATTTTCTAAATGAGAAAATCTCTCCATGTAGAATTTGAGAGAGACAAAGAAGCAGAAGGAAACTATAAATAACACATTTCATTCATTAATCCCACATAAACTCCTGATCATGGCAGCTCGAATTTAAATTAAAGATCTCTATGATAATGCAATATGCAATCTTGAAACGCAATAGGCCTACGAAACTGAGAAACTAACATGGATATGTGATATGATTATCAAAAACTGAGAACTCCAGTGAAGATTTTTCTGTGGAATGATTAGAAATGATTAATATTGCTGCTTAAGAAATTGTTCAATTTGAAAGTGCATTATACTGTACCATCACTGTCTTGTGATTCAATGTTTCTCAATTATTCGTTATCATTCAGAAAGCAATTCATTACCTAGATCATAAGCATTCGTCAAGTAGAAGATCTTCTATAGTCACTGTATCGTCAAGTGATCTTGATATGACTGTGTTCAGCAGTAGATTATTACACAAACTCACACGGAGAAAGGAAAATGTTGAATCAATATTCCATATTATGGCATGAGAGACATAAAACCAACATGTTTTTTCACTTACAAGTAGCAAAGGCAGAATGAAAGCATGCATTTTCCGATAAGTTCGGGTGTAGCCAGAGTTTTGTGTGGGCTTTCCTGGCAGTGAACGTTATCAGAAAGTCGATAGCTGTTGAATTCGAACAGTAGCTTGTTGCTCTTCCCTAAGTCTCAGCAAGGACGTGATCCGACGAGAGACGGCGACTCTTTTACACTGGCGAAGAATGAAACGACTGCGTCTAAGCGCAGTGATCTCGGGTAAACTTCCTAGCTTTTAGAAGCTCTGAATGGCATGTCGGTACAGGAAAACTCCTACTTCTTACTCGCTACAAAAAGTGAGTTTCTAGGAGAGTTTCGACGATACTGTATTTTCCAAACATGACTCTCGAATAACAAGTTCGAGGGGGAAAATATAGTGGAGGTGTGGGAGCCATTCAGCCAACATCGGCATTATTTTGAACCTTCTCTAGAATCTTCCACGTTCGTTTTTTTTTGGGTCATCTCTGCTCATAACCATCCTTCCAAGGAGTTCACTCCTGAAACTCTTACCACAATTCTTTCTCCTCCACATGTTTATGAGACCAGTATATTCATTCATTCAGATAAACAATAATATTTAGTTATTGAATGTGATATGAATACACCATTGAGCACTACTCAGTATCGCCAATTATTGTAGTAAAGAGAATAATTTCTGTAGAAAAAACATTCTTATGAAGCAACACTCGCCATTAAAGCTACTCTGTTACTAAACCATTCCCGAATACATTCCAGAATGGGTCAATATTTTAATGGAGAATAAATAATGAAAATATGAGAAGTTATAGCATTCTCCAAATTGTCTTAGTCATGTAAATTTAGAGTGTTCAGATAATTGTAATAGAATAGAGAAGGTTAACATTATTCGATATCTTGGAGTAATGGTTGATCAGCATTTGAAGTGGGATGTACATTTGTCGCAGCTCACTACACGATCTAGAAAACTTATTTATTTATTTGTGAAGTTGCGTTCTGTTTTGCCTATGAAAGTCATGAAGATAGTGTATTATGCGCTGGCACAGTCATTGCTCCAATATGGTATTGTGGCTTGCAGTGGTGCATATACGAATGTTTCAAAACCAGTAAAAGCAATACATAATTCAATATTGAGAATAATAGTTAAAAAAAAGAATGTATTCAACAAGATCGGCTTTTTTGGAATTTTCAGTTCTAACGATCCGACAGATCTACTTCAAACATATCATATTATATTATAAGAAGCTATCACTTTTTCATTTCATTAATAGAACGGATTGTGCTATTATAAGATGGGAAGAGTCAAGTCTGGTTACTGTGCCTAGATTATTGACTACTGCCGGTCAGCGTAGCTTCCTCTACTTGTCTCCATTATTTTTTAATATAC
Organism: Sogatella furcifera; assembly: GCA_017141385.1. Classification (NCBI taxonomy): domain Eukaryota; kingdom Metazoa; phylum Arthropoda; class Insecta; order Hemiptera; family Delphacidae; genus Sogatella; species Sogatella furcifera. Next base: position 31,764,261 of record CM029550.1, read on the forward strand.
TCTCTCAAGTTATTTGAGACGTTTACTCGCCCAAAAAAAGTTTGGATTACATTTGAAAAAGTATCTGGTCAAATCTCATGGCTGGGATAGTGCCGAGAATTTCTGGAATGCATTAGTATAATAATTATTCCAGTTGAATGGACTTCATTTTTGTTACTCATCTTATATGATGTTATAGGCTACACTAGGCTAGACAATATCAGGGCATAAATATAATTCATAATAATAAACAAATTTTGTTGCATCAAACACATATAGTATGAAAGGATTTGATTTTAGTTGTTAATCTATAATGTATGCGTTGCTTTCACACATAAAAAATGACTTTCCTCAATTACAACAATAATCACTCTTGTTGTGTTTTGCAATTGAATATCCTATTCTGTCAAATAATATAGTAATATGGTAAATAATATAATAATATTGTCAATAATATAATAATATAGTAATATGGAGAAGTGATTGGGTTTCTTATTCTATGATCTCATATGAAACATATAATGTCGCATATACGATCACATAAATTTAAACATATACTTCACCTTTTTTCATTCTACGATCCTTTTTTCATGATGAAGTAGAAGTGGAAGCGTTGACTGGCAATTTCTAAACAATTATAAGAATTTTTTTCCAAAATCCACTACTTAAAAATGAATGATTTAATTTGACTTCTCAGCCTGTGTCTACACTCGTTGAAAATAAAATTCGAAATAATGTATGAGCATAGGCCTAATGATTAATGCAAATTTCTGATAAGATTGTTCAGTTTACAATTTTATTTTGAAAGAATTGAAACGTGGGATGAAACAAAACTTTTCAAATAATTCATTCAACTTTGATTGCATCCAGTTTTGAGGATGAGACTCGTTCTTTCACGAATTTCTTGATTGATAATGGTGAGCTCAAAGTTCTGTGTAAATGTTGATGAACGAATAGATGATTATTCAGTGTGGTTTAAAGAGATCGGATTTTCTCAAACAGGGCAGCTCAATCCCTTCTTGGAACGACAAATCCTGAAGGAGAATCCTCACAAAGTTGTACATTCAGACAGGAAGAGGCTATGTAATGGAGCTCCTATACGAAGTCTCCAGACTTGAAAAGTAATCGGTTGTGCAAGAAGCTCACCATACAAAGTCTAGAGCATAAGGAAATTCTCCCTTCTGAATTTTCTAGTTTTATATTTCTCTGTGTTTAATAAAAAAACATTGATCAGCATAGGAAATTAGTTGGAAAGCTCATTTGTAATCTGAGAAATTTGAATTTTTACCTTAATTATCATAGAAGAACGGAGCTTGTGATAAAAAACAGAGCTTTGATTGTCAGAAAAGTTTTGATTACTCTTGTTATTCCTTATCTCAACTCTCTGTTTGAGTTCACAAACGATCCATGATGAACTTCAGCCATGGGACAAGTCCAATGACTGTTGTCACGTTTTTAAATATTTTACCTAGATAGCTTCTTTCTAGCTAATTAGTAATCTGATTAAGGTTGAAAAATGGATTGCGAGAGATAGCAAGCAGTATTCTGGTTCAAGTAGAATAACACTGGTTTATTAATTAAGTAAGTTTGTTACATAAGAGTGCTAATCAAAATTTGTTTTGAACATCATTTGTGAGCTTGCCTAAATCAAAACACATTATATGTACATTGCCACTCTTTTCAAAATAATTGTGACTCATATCACAAGCTTTAGAGGAAGTTTGATTAATTTTAAAGCCTCAATTCGACAACTTCAGCATCAAAGTTAGAATTTCACTTCAACAACAATATGGATAATGCCTGACATCTGCATGTTAATGACTGATGTAATAAAGTATGCCCGAGGTTTAATAAACCAAAACTACGTCGTATTCCCTCTTCTCATTAACAGAATTGCTTTGTTCTTTGCTTTTCTAGTCTTTGAGGACCATGATTCAAAAAGGAAAAATGAATAGTTTAAGCTTTGAAGTATGAAGCGAAATACCGTTGAAACATCCAATTATTGTATCCTCGAAAATCTCAGGGGAAAGTTTTGCGCTATTATACTCGTATTAATTTATCAAATGAACAACTCTATCATGTTTTACTTCACTGTAATGAGGAAATATATACCTGGTGTTTACATGATGGAATAAATCTATAAAACAAGATACTGAAAGGATTATAACAAAGAGGAAAATCTCCCCGTTGAACTTAATTTTGTTAAGATCTTTTTCTCAAAATTAACTATCATTGACGAACTTTGAAAGATAGATTTCATTTTAGAAGTTTGATTTTCTTGGACAATCAAGTCTGATAGAAAATATGCGTATTGCGTATATCGCATATGGCTGTTATTGGGATACTACTCACGGGTGGGTTCCACCTCGCCGATATGTATTGGGTTATACTGGTCACTCTTCCAAGAGCAGTTTACAGTCTTCGTGAAATTTCAAGATCACTAAGCAACTATGACAGCAAATGATCACTATGAGTAACAGAAAATTTGATACAGTATCAGTCATTCCTTAAATACTTCATACTGTTGATGCCTATCATACTATCAACTTTGCTGTCACTTCTTCCAAGATGGCGGATCAATGTTTAAATATCTCCGTTGGGTTCAATTTAGTATAGTAACTTTTAATTTTAATACGATTCCCTATGTTACCTTCCGTCAAAACGCTTTCGTATGGGTAATTTAAAGCCGTTTAAAACCTTCTACTCACTCTGTAGGATGTGCCCACTATCATGATTAAACGCTACCGCAATATTTACAGATCGTGGATAACGTCCATTGAAAGTCGTAAAATCTTATTATAACATTCGCCTGACTTAAAGGAGCCAAAAACTATCAAACCGATAATCATAATATCTTTGAGCTATTCACTTGGTGAGGGATCTGTGTTTATCTAAACTTTAAATAGCTCATGTGCAAAGTACAAGTTGAAAGCATATGAAGCTTTTCTTTAGCACTCTACATGTTCTGAATGGATTTTGAATATTTTTTTCATGAGTGTTACGAGTGAAATCTATAAAAGATTTCAACAGTTCTCTAACAAACTATTCCGAACGTTCAAGATGTTGTTGATCCCTACTCTAGAAGTTGTGTGGAATAGGGAACTGAGAGAGGCTTGAAAATTGCAGATTCACATTTGAACCGCGCATGAAAAAGTTAAATATTGGTAGAAGCAGGCTAAGCCATAATTATTCTTTCACCAAGCCTTACGCGACTTTGCTAGTTATTTACCGAGTACCTAGTTGCAGTTTTCCATTGATAGGCCTATTTTTGAATTGTTGATATCATAATAAAATTATTGATAAATGCACGAGAAATATAACAGAAATTCATTGTCATACTCATCACAAGTTAATAATGAATGATCTAAATAGGCCTAGGTGAGAAATGAGAATGTCTGAAAGACACAACGAAACATCTTTGTGGATGCGAGTTAGTTGACTTTAGAGATTGATTTGAAGATCACTTCATTAGAACCTTATCCATAGCTAATGAGAAGTAGTTGATATGTTAGTGTATTATAAGGAATTAATACACTTATGCTGGATATAGTCTAAAAGTGGCATGTTCTATGTTTCATTAATGTTAAGTTGAAAGCTCAAATCCACCTTCAACCTCAGATTGCATCAAACAGAAAAAAACAACTAATTGAGTGCAACAACTGAGCTACAAGAAAAAATAAAAATCCTCCATTAACTTCAGATTGCTTCAAACGCAAGACAACAACAACTGATCTTAAAGTTTCAACATAAATGCACAATTTCCAAGCGATGGCTCGAGCCGCGCGGCTCAAGCTGTCGCGACTTAAGCTGGAGCTGCCCGGCTCTAGCTGCGCTGCTCCAGCCATCACAACTGTACTCGCCCAACTATATTATAAATGTTCATTTTGTTATCAAGGCTATTAATGTATAATGAATCAATAAATAGAGAAATTCACCCTTTTATGTCATTTTCAAGATTACAACAACTAGCCTAAACCTTAAGGAAAAATTTAGCATAATATTTTGTTGGGTATTGGTAGACTACAGGCTGTTTGGTGGTTGCATACTTTAGGCCGCAACGATAGACGGAATTCGGACAGAAATCGGTCTGGTTCGAGTAGCGTGGTGTGCCATCGTTTTTAATTAAGGACGCCTGATGTGCAATACGCCGCAAGCGCACCAGGCATGCGCGTCGCGACGTCTGAGGCGTCGGATCACTCGTCCGATCCTGACTCAGTCCGTACGTTGCTGTGGACGCGTGCCAACGTCCCACCATTCACGTCTAGTTCCAATCCCGGACGTATTATTGTGCGCGATGTGCAATGAACTCACAAACACCTTTCACCTGCTTCCAAACTGAGCCGATTTCTTTCCATTGAAAAGAACTGCGGTAAGTTTTAGTGCATTGGAAACTAAAAATAAACTTTTTTCCAAGTAATTTCCTTCATGGAGCGAATTTTTAGGGATTATTCATTGATTCATGATTGAAAAGGTACTATAGAAAAGAAGAAAACTACTATTTTGCGGTAAGTTGGAGTACATTGAGAATCTAAAATAAAACATTTTCCTGTAATTTACTTCATAGAGGAAAAAAGCTGAGAATTAATTTATTGATTTATAATGGACATTATGTATTTTTTGAAAATATAGGAATCTGTAGAGAGGGGAACATTGGAACCGAGGATAGAATATGCATTTCTGTATTTTTTTATGAGAAAGATAAGATAATCAGTATTTATTCATTGATAGCTGATCCATAGAAATTTGGAGGATCTTCAGTTTAAAGGTGTTTAAAGGTAATAATTATCATAGATTTGAGAAACTCTCAAGAACGACATTCAATCACAAAAATTGAGAAAGAGGATTTCAAGCTTCGCATGGCAAATGGATAGATACACTTTCTGATGTGGATCAGGGGCTACACTGCTGATGCGCTAAGAATTGAGCTTTTCCGTTTCAGTAGGTTCCAATCAAATTGTATGAATTTGTTTTTGTCAAATCAATGGAAAATTAGAAACATGAAACAAAAGCCACGAGAGAATAAGGTCACTTAAGAAATAATTTGAACATGAATACAATCAAGATTGAAAAACAATTTTTCACAACGTATTCAAGCTCTAATGTACAAAACTTGTATTTCCATCTTGGAAACCCATAGTTCTATTTTTTATTTATGTTGAGTTGACCATAATTTAATCTTGATTTGTAAAAGGGGCAGGCAAGAGGAAAATTATCATGATAATGAAACATGGAAGCATTTACAGCGTTTGGTTATTTTTGAACCACTGGAAATTTTTATGTGAAGTTGATTAGTCCTATCCCAAGAAAACCCACCCATCAAAATTCGAATCCATATCATGAACAGTTCTCTGGATGATTGTGGGAATCCAATCTACCAATAAAGATTCTATATGATGAATATTAATATAATAATAGTCAATTTTAGTATAATATAATAAAGATAATCACAAGATAGGACCTCTTCAACATACTCTGTCCCCAGCCAAGACTCTAAGATTCTAGGATTCTAAGATTCTAATATGAATTTGCCAAACATTCTTTGTTTCTATCCTGTATCCGTATCTAAAACAAACTCCATAGTTTGAAATTTCGTCCCGTTTCAAAACATGTTGGGAGTATCGTATTCAAAGATAACAGTAATTACGTATTCGTATTACGTAGATCACGTATTCGTATTTAGTACAGTAATGGATGTTCAGGTCTTCTTCTTCTTCTTCTTCTTTCTTTCAAGGATTAGGCGTTTGCCTGTTTCGACTCACAACGTAACATCTTTTTTTATTTATTTTAAGTTTACTATTTTTATTTCATTTAACAAAAATTCAATTATTACTCCTTGTGATTGCATCTTATTCTCATTGTCATCTCTTTAATGGTCTCCCTACATCTCTCTTCCCAACTGGCCTGAAATCCTGTGTACATGGCCTTTCAAAAATTGACGGTACTGAGCTATTTTATCTTCCAAGCAGAAAATACCTAGCTCTGCTCGTATGTCCTCATTTCTCATTCTATCAGTATGATCGCAACCCTTTGTCCGACGTAAGAATGTTCAGGTTCCAGACGGAACTAACTTTCAGACAGACATTACTCTCAAGATGTAAAATTTCATTTCTATCTTGGCTTTATTGTAACAATAATTATTTCAATTTCATTAAAAATATTGTTAAGGGGGTTTGAAGGTGATATTGTGGTAGTCATCCATATTGAATAGAAAAAAGATAATGTTTAACCATTGATTTATCAAGTAATCGAGATACCGGTTTCGGTTGTCACTCTATTTCAGGTAAACTTCATTTTCATGTTTACTAGAGATTCATGATAATGTAGCAACAGGAACCGGTACCTCGTTAAAAAAACAGAGGTTTGACAATATTTCGTCTTTTTATTCAATTTAACATATGGAATATTCAAATCTAAATTAAAACCATGATTTGAATTATTGATTTCGATTTTAAACCTTAAACATTAACTTTTACATCAATACTTGATTGGAATTCATCACATTGCATGACGTATTATCTTATTATAATGCATTGTTGAATTGTTGAAGACATGTGGAATTGTTAAAGTTATTATTACTCCAATTTCAAAAGAAGTATTCACTTGAAGATGGTGTGGAAAACGGGATTTGCTGTTGAAAAATTAGGATTAATTATCTTTTGTTGTATAGTAAGTTGTAGAAAAGCTAGTAACATGTAAGGACAAATTGGAATTGTGTTTCATGAATAGGAGTCAAAGTGTCTGAAAAGTACGGTAGCTTTCAACTTTGCACTAGAAACCTTGTTAAATATCCAATTTCCAGTTCACTCGAGTATAAAGATTCAAGTTCAAAAGTTTTTCGATTTTAAAGAATTTTTAAAACTGTGATTCATACTGATCATTGGATTTGCCTTTAACTTATTTCTGGGGAGATTTCGACGTGTAACTTGGAATTTCGAATACCAATATTGAATTCAATTGCTCATGTTGCCTTCGCGCCTGTTACCTTAGACCGCCTCTGGTGAGATAACCTACATCTATTATCCAATAGACATTGCTGACCGAATAGAGAGAGTTCCTTCACTGTTGTTCTCTTCCTTTGCTCGTAAAATGCGAACATTTCTCATATTACTGTGTGCCCCAGTGATATTTTTCCATTTTATCTTCAGAAAATATTGAGGGGTCCAGGATATTTCAGCTTCATTCCCCTTGGCAATAAAGTCATAAAACTTCTAGGGTAAATTGAGAATACCGTTTTGTATTGACTACCGTATATGAATACATTGCTTATTTTATCAATATAATATTACATATGATAAGTAGATTATTGATACGGTACTTTATTCAAGTGAAATGTGAGTGTGCGTATGAATAGATGGATTTTTTTCAATGGAATGATTTCCATTAAAATAGTTCCGAAATAAAAAGATTGAACTATCTTCAAGATTCAAGGTTCAAGAATCTGATTCAAGATTCAAAAATCTTATAGATTCTGAACTATCTTTGAGCTGGAATACCAGGCACTTCCCTTGAATAGAAATCCAAGCCAATTTTTTGCGATCCAACACTGGATTTTCTAGTTCCGCTTCCTCATATTTTTCAAACATAATAAATTGTCACTAGATACAGGAAAAATGCTTCTGTTCGAACGCTTACGCCGAGGTTCATGTAAATTAACAACAATGTATTCAAGAAATCTTGTGGCTTACTATCATCATACTATATTACAAGGTATGGTCTAAATGAACATCTTTCTGATGACTAATTAAACAAAGTAGGATGTAGTTCATGAAATCCAGTACTCACCTGTCATAGCGAAGTATTTCTTGATGGAATACTTATAAATAGAAGCTTGTGTTTGAGAGAGGGCGTGCACTGGGATTAAAAATAACCTTTCTAAAATGGGGTCTACCTGCTTTCAAGCAACCAAAAATATAATTGTTCTTGAATCATAGCATTGTAAAAAAGCACTTGGCATAGTTCCACATACTGAGACACCTGGTGTTTAAAGATCCCAAGGCTACACAGACAGCATCCAGTGCAGAGACTCATCCACAGTTACAAACTAAGGAATTTGCGCACGATGTTAGCTGTGCCTAGAAGGGCTGCCTTCTGCATTCTGCATTGTTCGCAGGTGCCAGTTGCTCAAACCTAGCTTATCCCTGGCTGCTATCCATTCACTCGTCACCAGAACAAAGTGGATATTACAACAGGCACTATTTCCACTCTATTCATTCTGTACATATCTTTTATTTCAACAGAGAGTGGTTGGTACTTCCTCTTTTTCTCAGCAATAGTGGACACACTATTACCATCAAGAGGCACTGCTACATCTATTATTAGAGCTTCTCTCCTCTCTCTGTCCAACACTACAATGTAGGTCGGTTGGCCTCTACTGCCCTGTCAGTGATCATATCAGTATCCCACAGTAGTCTTACCACTCTTTCACTCAGGACCTGCTCTGGCTTGCATTTATAGAAGGGCATTTCATTTTCTATAAGCCCATACCTTCTTGCCAGAGCCTGATGGACTACTTTAGCCACATTGTTATGGCGCTGAAGGTAGTCTGTCCTGGATAGTGAAGAGCAGTCGCCACAAATGTGCTGTATTGACTCAATTGTCTTTCTACACAGGCGACAGCCGCTCTCCCCTGCCTGACCCATCACGTTATTATTATTATTTTTATTATTATTCAACTACTCTAACATGATAGAAACACTGATTAAAGCTCTGCCTCTCCAGATTAACATGTTATTAATCTATGTTTACTCAAGAAGCTATTATAAATAGGGTGACTAAAAAGCAATCAAGTGATGATTCAGTATCAATTGAATAATTGATTGCCTGATTGGTTGAAGTGGATTGTTGGTTAGGTAGACTAAAACTCTTATCCAATGATTTCCCTTCTAGGAATAGGTCCACATAATGTCGCATTCCACAGTAGTTTGAGAATACGTGAGAGAGATAATTTATAGAGTATTAGAGCGTGAAGAATTCGACAGGAGTATTTTATATATCTCTCTTGGAAGAATGGGAAAATATTCGAATGTATAGGTGAATATGATATGGGTGGTGAAACGAGGATCAAAAAAAGATCATATTATCACCCTCGGAAATAATGAGAGAAGGAGTAAAAAGGCTAAATAAAGAAAATACTGCTCAGCAATCGAGATAAATTCTTAGAATTTGAAGACACATGCAGCCTCTTTGAAATGAATTCTTGGAGAAAGATTCTCATCCATTAAACAGTGTTGTGAACATTGTTTGAGGAAATGTAAACTACTATGGCAAATCCCAAAGAAGGAATAACTATGAGTAATGGAGGATTTGAGCTTTAGAGTGAACGAAATAATTTTTTGAGAAGTCTGCTCTTCAACTGTTTTAGTGTTTGCTGGATTCAGTGTGATAAAAATGAGGCGAGCTGCAGTAAACGTGAGATTGTAGACTGTTTTCCACTCGATGAACAGATAAGCCAGGACTTACGTTTTGAGGGAGCCACGGTTGGTTACCCTGCCATTTATTCAATGACTCTGGGGAAGCATGATTCGTTACAGTGGACCGGTGAGCGCAGCTGGAGAAAACTGAGAGAAAATACTGATTTGAACTGGAGCTTTCCATCTGAGCTCTGACCAGGGATAGAAAGAGGTATTTTAGTTCTGGTATTTTTAGTTCTTCCTTCTATCTAAATTGAATAGATGGTTCAATAGTACATAACAAATTTGATGTCAATACAATTTCAAAACGTATTTGAACTTATTTGAAATACTTTCTCAACGAACTTTGAAACGTTTGTATAAGGATGGCTTTTGGATGATAGCTAGTTGAGGAACGACTTTATCCTTCAAAATCATATTTCAAGCCCGAATTGGGATCATAGTTGACATGTATATGATCGCTAAAGTTATTATTTGATATCAATAAATTTGTCGTGGATTGCCTACTTTTTTACGAGATTCTTTCACGGCAAGACTCCCAACAGTACTTTTGGACCAAAAAATGTCTGCACTTTTTCAAGTGAGATTTCTGAGTTGAGGAACTATTTCTATTTGCATTATTCTCTTCCGATAGAGTGTAGTGTAATGTACCAAGATTTGTTTGGTACCATTTGTTTCAACCGGAAACATGAACTATTCGTATGATTAGTCGATGCCTGAACACTTGTTTTGCCTGTGGGAATTCAAGCCAATTAATACAATTCAAAGTGTTATTCCTGGATTGAAAATTATGTGCTTAAGCAATGCTATTAGACCATAACCTCATTTTGGAAAATATTGACTTATTATGAAATTTTTGGGAGAGAAATAGTACTGGCTATGCCTAGTTCTTCCTCCCAATTTAAGTAGTATAAATACAAAAATATGATGTATAAATGAAAAATAAAGACTCTCACTTGACTCTCATTTCACCATGAATATGGAAGTGGAATGCAAGGTTACTCATATAACTAGTGAACGAGAATGTAAATGGCAGATCGAAATGGCATATTGATTTGATATTCAAATATATTATGCTTTTGCCAAATCCAAAAATCTCATTGATAGTTTGTACGTATTGAAAGCGAACTACAAACAGCGTTCGAATAGAAATGAAAACTGACGAATTGTTTTCTAGAATCTAATCGATAATGGTCTAGCTTTTTGCATTGACGCCCGTATGTGCTTTCAGCTTCGAATAATGCAAATGATGTTACGTCGCCATCATTTATCACTGACTGTTGCTCAGACAATAACCGTTGTGTTAATGATAATAATTATTATGATGTTTCAGTTAGTGGAATTGAATGTTGGGACTGAATGATAGAGCAGGTTCCAGAAAATTTATGATTAGGTTTGACGTGATTATTTTTAAAAACATTTATTTGAAGTAAGTTGATTAATCGAACAGAATTTCAGAGAAAAAAATGTGATATGATAAATTTCATGCAGGTGATAAGAAAGTAAGCGATGATTGCAAACTTTATCTGTGCACACAAGCTCTCGTAAACTTGGTGAGAATGTTATTAATATGAACCTTCACAATGATTGATGATTCCTGAAAGGATTTATTGTACTTGAAATTATTATTATAATCGGAGTTTATTCATAACTTCATTTGAAAGATACCATGAACACAGTGGGTGAGGCTTAAAAAAATCAATTTGTTTTTATTATATAGATCTACAATCTATTATGTGGTACATTACGCCGTACCACAATAGTAGAGTAGCAAAAACGCTACTACTTCGCAGCAGAAAAGTCAAAGTTTGACAAAAGAGATCCAAACAAACAAACATATAATCACCATAATGACTTTTTTTCAGAGAGAAAAAAAGGCAATTCCCTATTGATTTAAGCATTATTCTCAACATTATTACTCCAGAATTAAATAACTTGCAATCAAAAGCGTTTTCCTCGCTTCTCAAATAGGCCTAAAGTGAGTGAAACATCAGTTGAATAAGCAGCATGATAGGTCCACAAAGAATGAAAAATTGTAGATAAATGACCTTGTGCTTGATGGTTTCAGAACGAATGTTTTATTTTTGCGAGACAAATTGCAAACACGGAAAGCACTCATAAATTCTCCGGCTTATCTTCGTCCGGGTTCTACAAACGTTGTTTGTAAACCTAGTCTCGCAGCTTATATGATAGCAGATATTCTTTGTCTCCCACAAGATCGCGTATACTCAACTTGAAAGTAGTCAACATTTCCGTATTGCTTTCAGAGGAAAATTTGTACTCGCACACAAGAGAAAGGTTTCATCACGTTAAATTGCATTTTGTTTGTTCAAGAATACATAATATGCTCGAATTTCACTCGGAGACAGCAGTGGAAACTCAGTATGATTTGTACTCTTCTTCAACGAAAATACTAGTTCTGAAACAGTGGTCACCAATTAAGTTTCATGAAGGTCAGTTTCAAATTCTTGGCGAGCTTTCTGTGGGGGGGGGGGGGGTTTATAATCCCTGGAAATTTCTTTAGAAATTAATAGTTCAACTATTTTAATTTTAATTATCATTCAAATATTTGGGATACTTATTAATCTGTAAGTATTTTGATATTAATGCTCTTTAAATATATTGAAGTTTGATATTATTATCCATTGATCTATTAAAATAAAAATAGAGGCCATCATTCCAAAGGGATTATTGGCAATGGCAATGGAAGTTAATTTATTGTTTATTCTATTTATATGAAGAATGTTTACTTATAAAACTGTCATAACTATTATCGAGTTTAGTCCTTGACTATATCTCTTTAGCTATTGAAATACGAAGATAAATTCAATTAAACGTTATACTGAACATAGAATAATTGTATAAAATAATGCAACAATATGAAATGAATGGCCAAAATTTTTATAGAGAGTTGTATAGTAAGTACTTTTTATTCATTTTTGTGGTTGTTTCTTTAATAATTCAATTTCATTTAGACTCCAGAGGGTTTCTTTGTTTCAGGGTTTTTTAAAGTTTTTTTTTTGAGATCGGTATGACATCGCGGTCCGCAAAAAACTAGCTGGCAGTCCGGATCCGGACCGCGGTCCACCATTTGGTGACCACTGTTCTGAAACAATATTGAATTTTGCTTGTTATTCTTAAAAATCTCTTTGTGTTTTTCTTGTACTATTTCGACGTTATATGGATGATGTATAGAAAACTAAGATGAAACAAACTTCGAAATTGGCTTCATTCGATAGTTCAGGTTTTCGGGTTATAATTTTGAAAATATCAAAACTTGAGGAAGATATGAAGTATTATGTTTTTTTATATCACAAAAGATCGAATAGCGGTCGCGGTGGCTAAGGGTTACAAAGCCCAACCCATTAAAAAAAAAGATATGAAGTAGGCTATGTTAAGTAACAAAAGAAGAAAGAGGTTGATCAGTACACGATAGATTGTTGATGGAGAACTCTTTTTCACTCCTTAACTATTTTATATCCATCAAACTAATTCTTTATTCTCTCATGAATTCAATCATCGGATTTCCTCAGCAGTTAAATAATGGCAAAAATTTCAAATTACTCCTTCTCAAGGTTTGTTTGTTTTGGGATTGGTCACTTGAGCAGGATATCAACGTGCAAACAAAGAAGTTTTAAAACACTTTAGTTATGATGCACCATTAAAACTTTGTAAATTTAATCCCGACGCCAACATCATGAATCAAAACTTTCGAATTTCAAACTTCTTTACAAACTAGGGAAAAGTTCCATGATGCTTTATAGGCAAGCTTTTGTTGGCAAAAAAAACAATCACTCTATTAGACAAAAACTAATAGTTCATTCATTTCATACATAATTTAGTCATTCCAATGGAGACCTGGGAGTTGAAAATACCTGAAGTTATATCATACCATGGAAGAAAATACCATGAAATAATGAAGGGTACTATTCCTCACAGTCAAAATTCTAAATGATTGTGATCTTTCAGCACATCTCATTCATATAACCGATATCAATGCACTCAAATACGATGACAACACTAATATTCAGATCAGTTTGAGCTGGAAATGACACATCTAATAGAACTGTGCCAATGTGCATTGATAACTTCTATTTACAAAAATAATTGTTTTATTATAGAAATAATTAAGAATATGAAATTATAATGTGTGTTGATTATTTCGGCCGCCATGGTGAACTATTAACATATTTGTATAATTATGATCATTATCGTCGTTAAGTTCATAAGAGTTTCAATCAAAATTCATAAAACTTTGAAATTTGTATTCAATTGAACAATTTGCTCAGATTCTCCGAACTTAATCCGTTTAACCATGCGAATTAGCGACACACCTGAAAAGTATAGCCTAAATCTTTTTAAATTCAATCTTTAGCGCTTTTTTGACAATATGGAACTGATTGAGAAGCCTAATATAATGATTTTGAAAGTTCGCCAAGAAGAATCCAGAGAAATCTAATACATCACGTATCAAAAATACAAAGTTCATTTTTAAGCAGAAAAAATTCAGAATACCCAGGGGTCAAAGTAATCCGAGCCATCGATGATTAGAAAATGAAGTTCGTCCCATTAAAGTTTGTATTTTTCAAGATGATACCAGGTTTATGAGATGTATAAAGTTATATTGATACAGGAGAAGATCGATTTTCCGCCTTCCAATTTTTTCTTAAATCTCTGACATTTTGATGGAGAGAAAATCTTCCCATAAGAAGCTCATTTCCAAGAATCTCTTCCGATCATACTTCAATATTGACATTTAACAAAGTTGTACGGTTCAACAGCGGATATCAAATGAAGTTCTAGTGGAATTCATGAAAGTGCTATTGGCAAATACCTCTTCTCTTAAATGCGATTGATTTCCGGTTCCTGGGGATTTCAATTTCTCTTCAGTAATCCGCTGTTACTCAAACTTTGCTTCCCTCACAATATTTTCCGTTTCTATAATTCTAGAAGCTCCTTTCTCCATTTCACAACAATCAAAATATAACTTCCAACATGATGTGTAATGATCTTTTTCAAGATAAATCTTTCTCCACTCTCATAGCATAGGTTTTTCTTCTCATTTATTCAACAATAATTATTGTGGTGGTTCGAATTACCCGATTCAACCGGAGAAAAAACTTTATCAAGGATTTTCTACACACATCTGAATACAATGTGATTAGGCCTACTACATCTAAACATGAACCGTTTTCAACAACGAGAACTTTTTTGAAGCATAATGAAAGAGAAACATTGCAAAGAGAATTGGATGGAATGGGTTTATCAGGAAAACACAATCAATCTCATAGCACTTGTCCGATTGATCAGAGGGATTTCGAAATATTGATCCACTTATTGAACTACCGTACAATGCCATAGGATGGCAGAAAATAATTTTTTTATCTTTTCTCATATGTCATGGAACTATCACAGTCTTAATTCCTTGAAATCCAATATAACTAAATCAATGAATTTAGAGTGCTATTCATTTTTTAGAGACTAAAAATTGATAAAATCATAATCGCTATGAGAGGGATGATGTTGAGAGATTGACGATTACTTCTTTGTCCGTCGGCACTAACGGCTCCATTACACTTTTGAAAGAGATAGGCTAACCGCAGCGGTTTATAGTCGAAATCTTAGCCGTCAACTGGGATCCAACATATCTAATAACGGCCACTACTCCTCTTCGGCTACTCAATTACCTCTAACTACTTTCGCAGCAAGTGGTACAGTAAAAGATACGTGTACTTCACCTGTTTCGTGGGCACGAGCCGCCAGTGGTACCTATTACCACTTTAAAGTGATATCAGGTCTCCTGCTTGTACTCCGATTATAGGAAATCACGACTCAAGTCTAAAAATCTTTTCTGAAAAAAAACCGGTAATAGCTGATTTCCGAAACGTCTCCAGCAAAGTTATTCGAACGGAAGCTGATCACCTCTCCGACATTCGAGTATCGCTTCAAGCAGTGATCCCATTTAGCTTTTCCAGCCTGAGGCAGGTTTATGAATGGACTGCAAATTGGACACCGTGTGAAATGGCATACCTTGGAGCGGATAGAATGGCATAGGCGAATTTCTTTTGTGATGTAATGGAAGAGCTAGGCGATGGGAGACGAGATAAATATTCCTCATCGTTGTATTGACAAGAACATCATCTGGCGAAGGATGAGATTTTTCAACAGCCATCTGTTGGGAAAAGCCCTGGGCTTTTTACCGATGGTGATAAGGACGAGAAAAGAGTGGTAGATGAATTGGCACGACCGATTCTCGCAGCAAGTGAACGCGCAAGCACGCGCTCCGCTCGTCCTCCATCCACCCTACCACCATCTCTTCATTGCCAGTTCAATTTTCCGACTGCTCCCCAGGATTGTTCGATCGTCTAGTGGTCGAGGGCCTTCTTCCACCGCAGATGGAAATTTCAAGTCGAGCACCCCTCACTATCGTTATTCTTTTTCTAATTCCTCCTATTATTTTTAATTGAAAGCTTTGCACCGCCTTTCGTCGACAGAACCTAATTCCTCACGCCTTTTGACCACAGCCTTTTGATTAAGACCACGTTCAGAAGCCGTTCGAACAGAAGCCATCGATGATATTAAATTTTCCAATTGGCTCCTTCTTATCCGGTTAGCATTGTACAGAAATACTTTCGGACCAACCCGAAGCAAAAGTCAATAGACATCGACAATGCTTCATTGACTCTCGGCCTCTCTCGTCAATTGGGTTTCCACATTAATGGCGAGCCATGTTGACTCTTCAACTGGTTCGGAATCAAAAATTCAATTACTGAACTGCACAGGTTCAATGCAACACGCAGGAAAAATGTATGGGGATTCTGAAAGAACGGTGTTAATAGAAAGTGTTCATCCATTGAGCGTTGCACAGAAATTCTTTCAGTCCGACCGCAAAAGTCTATAGGCTAATCATCAACTCATTCATTGAAAAATATTAATTGACTCTCTGCTTCTCACGAATTAAAAAGTTGATGAATAATTCTACATATTATCTTAATCTGAATAATGGAGCAAGCTTGGATTATAAACTGCTAGCTTGCCACTCCAAATTTGAAAAAAAAGAATTTAAAAAATTTGAAGAAGAAGAAGAAGAAGAAGAAGAAGAGGAAGAAGAAGAACAGGATGAGGTGTTCTAGGGAAGTGGGAAAAGGCAGATGAAGAAGAGAAGGTTGAGGTGAAGACATTACTCATGTCAAACTTAGATAGATTTGGAGTTAGTTGAAGCTCACATGTCACTCATGCTGCTTGCAGCCTGTGAGGTGGATACCAATCAAGGCCTTAATCCTTGCCTCTCAATTAAACCTGCAGATGAAAGTTCAACTTGGGTTATAGACTACGTGCTCCAAATGCTGCATCAAGATTGCTAGTCTAGCTTCTGCTTGATTCTATATCTGCTTGATCCATGCAACTGATGTTCGAGCGTGCTTTATCAAACGTGGCAGTGATTAATCTAAATAATGCGAGTTTATTCTGAGAATAAAAATCAATCCACTAGTTCATCCTACTTCTCAACATAGATATATAGATATCTATACTATCGTAATGCTAATAATATCCGTAGGCTATTACTGTACTATTTTTCCTCTTGAAAAAAAAACTCAAGTCTGAGTTTCAAATGAGGATCTTAACGGAAAAATCTTATTTCTTAAAGAATTCTTCCTATTCAAGAAAAGAGTACGATAGTACATGGATAATACTACATGATAATGTACTGTGGATTATGTACAACATGAATGATTGAACTATTCTTTCACCTTGTCCTATGTCTCAAGTGCATGTTTCTTTTTTTGTGTAGCCTGTCTTTTCATTTGTGGACCATAAAGGTTTTTATGAAAATTTTCATATTCCCTTTATAAGGTGCGATGTTTATCAATGTAATCTAATATGAATTGGATGAATTTCTCCACATATCAACCTATAATATTGTACGATTAACCAATAAATTTAATATTGTACGATTCTCTAATTGGCTTATACTCGTAGTGTGTATAAGAAAAAAGAGGGAACCTCGTTTGCGTTGGCAGTTTGAATCGATCTGTGTGGTAATGGTTGCCTTACTTGATTCAGACTCAGTCTAAAATTGAATGATCCCGATCAAAGCAAGTGAACATTAATTTCGGATCGAAACACGTTAACAGAGAAAAACTGATGTAACTACTAGTAGTCTGATGTAAAGGTACTATGCTACCGAGCGATAGTGAGCATCCTTCAGAATGGGAGAGTGAGAACCTTTTTGACGTTGTCAAAAAAGTGCAGCCTCCAAATTTTTCCAGTGGACGGGACTAATCCGATTTGTCACGAAGAGGAATGTTGTTTGATTGCGCAATTTTGGAATTCATGAACTCTTTGATCTTAATTTTATCATCTGCTTCTATTCGTGATTGAAAAAAATTCAGTTTCAACGGAAGGCAATGATATTCTGGTTTGATCTTGCTCACATTCTAGTCATGCAATACTCATACGATAAATTTCAAATTGAAAAGTGTCATTTCAGTCGTGGTGAATGATTGAGAAAGAAGTGCTGGGAACGATTAAATGCTTTTTCACATGAAACTTGCCAACACTCATACTACATTACTTTGATACACTGATACACCTATACGATCTCAGCGAAGTCTGATGGAATATTTTTTGCGTTTTTTCATAGAAACACCATATAAATTCTCTAAGAATGGAAAAAGGATGATTCCATAGGAATTGACGTTGTGGTATGTGTACTATTGAGTTCTATCGTCCATTACAGTATCGATTTCGAAAAACACGGGTCAGTTAGTTGTGATTTGTTCTAAAACGCCATCCATTGAGAATCAATTACAAAAGCATACAGTTTCACTAGTATCGATTTGGGAGCAGAGCTTCAAGAGCAAACAATTCTATCGCTAACAGCACGAAGAGAGAAGTGCTCCACTATAAAAAGGCTTCAGTTACATGCGCCGTTTTTATACCCTAATTGATTGTTATTGTGATAAATAATGGAGCAGCGTTTTTGTTCAAGATGGAATAATAACTTTGCATGGATAGAAATATTGAATGCGATTAATTGAAGTAATGAAATTCATATTATATAATGATTATTAATCAGCAATCTGAACTAATCCCAGGTGAGGGAGCAGAGGATATCGAATTACAAAAACTGAAAATCTAGTAATTTTGTAAACTAAATTTTCCATTCCATTATGCTGCATCACTGAACTATGAACATTTTCAATAACTACCGCAGCAAATTTTTCTCTTAGATTGCCTGCAATTGAAATCATGAACTGGTCTGTTAATATTTATGTGCCCCGCTGGCCACGCTGCCTGTTAAAATTCAACAATGATTGAAATTTTGAATACCTGTAAAATTCAAATTCAAGAGGAGGATGGACTTCGTGATGAAAATGATTTTCGTTGAACTCCAAATTGTTTTCCATAATTAACGGAACAGAGAAAAACATTAATGAAATTATGGTCTAACAGCTGCATCCAAGTACCGATGATGGAATTCGTGAATAGCATCCCACATAATGCTGCCTCAGCATTTTTGAAAGTTCCAGCAAACAATGAAAAACGCTCTTATTCCACAGATGGGAAACGCCTTGTATGGGTTTCAGGTATTTCTTTTCAAAAACTCGTTGCAATACTAATATTGTGCCAATATTTTTTGTTTCTCGTGAACTTCTTCAAAATAACTGGAATATTCAGAACACCCATTAGTCTGAAAAATACGACTTGATTTTTGAACTGGTAATTGCTGGAATTCCTCGAATATTACGTTATATTGAGTTTTCTGTTGTTAATTTTACTCTCAGGAAAAACTAAAGCCTGAAATTGTAGGATATTTGAGAATGTGTTTCATCATCGTTGATTTGAGAGGTTCGCCCTATTACATCACTTTTCATAACAGGAAAATCTTTTAAAGGTAGACTTGTTTCCTTAGTGAGTCTCTTGCTTGCCAGTGATATCCCAGATGAGAAAATTCCATTGTTACGATCCATTAAAAATGCCTCAGCACCAGCCTACACAAATGAGATACGCCTCACTGACTTCCAGATTCAGTTTCCATCTTTTGTGCATCTTTGATGCCATCTCATCGCCACTCCGAGTTATGTTCGTTATTGCCGAGACACAATTTACTGAAAATGTTGTTTACTTTATTAAACGTCTCACTTGACAATGTGACACTTTTCACGCATCAACGGTGATTCAGTCAAAGCGCGCTGATAATGTCAATGCTGTACATTCTATTTAAAAAACCTGGAATCTATCAATACAAAAACTAATTTGAGAGCAAATAAAAATAGAATATTATTCTTGTTTAGACGTCATAAAATAATTATCTACTCAAAATATTTAGAAAAATTATTCATATTGAATCATATTCATTTCTAGGAGATATGGCTCCTTGAGATCACCAGTGATAAAATATAGAATAAACTAGACTACGATTGTAATCTTTGATTTAATAAAGGAATTCACATGTATTTGTTATAGAAGTACATAATATAATTATGAAGCTGAACATTCATCTGGAAACTCTTATTTATTTAATTAATTATCAATCCTACCTTTTTTCAATATCTTTTTAATGATAATGATATTCATGAACTTTAAATGTGTTCTGATTTAACTTCAAGGTTTGATAAAATATGAAAATATTTATAAACAAATAACCACAACTCACTGTCAACAAACAAGTTATCTTTTCCTGGCAGAGACAGGAATGTCTCATTATAATGCCATTTTTCACAATTAGTTTCATCAGTATTTATTGCAGTTCTGATATTTTGTAAGTTATATTACTAAGAAGATGTTATATGCTCTTTCCGACAGGAGAATTGAATGTTATTTTGATGTGAAATGATTATTTTCAATAAATTTAGAATCATGGTTTGAGAAAGTTGAAAGATCTACATTAATAAAAACAAAATCAAGAAACATTTTTCGTATCTTTAATATTTCTTTGTATCATGTAGAAGCTTACACAATATTCCGTTCAAAATATAAATACTGAGAAAATGATTTTATTACGGCTTTCTCAATGATTTTTATTACGGCTTATATTGCATCATTCGTAACTTCTGGTGTAGCCTATAACTTTGTAGTATGGTGTAGAACTTTGGAGTATGAAGCCAGTCTTTGATACAAACTTGAATAATTGTACTTTCCAAAGGCTAACAAATTTGATTTTATTGGAATTGGACTTATTCAAAAGAAAAAAAGTTATGATTTATAACTCAGTAAGCGATGTGGTCGTAAGAGGATCAAAAATTAATTATAACCGACCCCTTAGAGAATGGAGCTGAAAATTAAAATCAAGTCATTCTTAGGAAGCTCCATCACATCCGACAGCTGCGTTGCGAACTTCTCGAGTTTTTTGCTGCTCATAAATTATTGCCAGTCTACTGGCATAAAGCTGTTAATCTCATGAAAAGTTGCTTTATTCCATTAGAAGTTTGGATTGTCGCTAGCTGCATCAAATCCATCTACCAGATTCTGATGTAATTTTGCTAATATTCATTACCACTGATTTTACTGTGTTTGAAGTATTTTCAAACTTTGTAGACACATGTCTCATTGCCATGTTGCGTATGAAGTAAGTTACCAAATAGTTTACAGAGAACCTCAAACTACATATTCCTGTATCAAAAGTCAAGCTGTGGATTAATTGTCTGTTGAAAAATTGCTCTAGGCCTATCGCGTTCTTGTTAGTCTATTCACAGTTCAATAAGAACGTTTAATTTCTTATTTAAAAAAGTAATTACTAGGCTACACTGTGTAGTCTAGTTCAACGACTGAAGGCGAGCGTTCAGAACGTAATCAGAGTAATTTCACTAATATCGTTCGTTCATTGATTTTTAGAGTGATTAGTCTCCAAAGGAGTGAACAAAGTAGTCAGTGCAACCAGTGGACAGGCTAGTTGTATAAAATCTCCTTCCCAATCAAGGAATTGGAATAGTTGTCAATTTACTCGACATTATCAGGATGCTCGTACATTTCTAGAGAAGGCCAAGTTTGTTCCACATTTAGCATCCCTAAAAAAAATAATTATTATTGAAGAAAAAATAAAATTGGCAAGATTCCTCTCAATACCAAGATCTAATAATGAAGGATAATCAGTAAAAATAGAAAGACAATAACTTAGAATTTTGTATTTGGAACAAGCAGTTGGTATGACATGCCTTCAAAGGCTTTCAATAGAATTCATTACACAATTATTATTATCATCATCTATGAGTGGAGAATATTCAGCTGTAGGTGAGGCTATTTATTTATCGATTTACTTGAATCGATGTGACATGGAGTAGAATTCCTCTCAACCGACCCCAAACCAAGAATGGCTGTTTCTGATTCACTAAATTCATCTGCTATTAGATGTATATTCTTGGGAGTTATTCTTGAATCATTATATTACAGAGAAAATACTCAAATAGTGGAAAATTTGAAATTGTTGGAAAACTATCAGTCAATCGGAAGCTTGATTCTTAAGATTTAAAAAATTAATACAGTATTAAGTTTTCTGGTAGGCTTAGGCCATTCTTGAGCTGTTGAGCCATTGACAAACAAATGAACTCAGTTTTCAATTGAAAATATTGGAAACGTTTTCCTTCAATACAGCTCCATATTCTAATTGATATTGAACTATAAGGTTTCTCATATTTTTCAATGTACAAGAAATGCTTATTTTGTATTCATTTTTCATGGATTATCTTCACAAATAATTATTCTAATTTATTTCAAACAATTTTTTAGTCACTCTGTGGATACACAGTTTTATCCGGATAGTCAGAGTCTTAAATGAGAACTGCTAAGTCAGTAGTTATGAGTGAGCCTATATTGATGGCAGAGGCGTAGTCTCGAAACTTACATCAGGCTAGCTCTCCTTGCAATCGAAAACCAATCCCCTCCCCCGCCCCTACTGTCAATATTGACCATCTAATGATGAGAAATACAAAATTTTTAAGCGTATATTCAAAATTGCAATAATTAATAGGGGGGTTGTCAAAAAATATTTATCTCACAAGATAATGACTATGAATAATAATAAAAAATCTGAAATATTCCTTTTCCTCCCACTACCACACAACAAAAAATACCTCAGTTATGAATCTTAAATATCTAGCACTCCTTGTGTGCTAAAGATATAGTGCCTCAAACATATCAGACAAGCAAAAAAAGTTGAAGTTTGAGTTAACATAGATGTAATATATTTTATCTTAAATTCTCACCTCATTCGTTGATTAAAACCTTTCAGTAGCAAATTGTTCACTAGCCTACATCACTCTCATCAACACTTATTTTCACAAGTCACAATACAAACGTACATGCACTGTTTACGTAAATTATTTGATTCACCTAAATTAAACAACTGAAAACAACGCGAATTCATATTAAACAACGTTGGAAAACGCGAACACACTGTGCTGAAAGATAGGCTACCGAACCGTCAAACGTACACACACGACTGATTATTTAAATTTATTAAATGCGCCTTTACTAATAAATTCAACTGAAATTAAACGCAAATTCATATTAATCAACGTTGGAGGACGCGAAAATACCGTGCTAAAATGAACCGAACCGTCGAATGTAACACCAAACAAGAATTACCAATTGACATTGCACGTGTCGTCCATGCTCAACGTCTCACGTCTGAACTAACCTAGAAATGCAGAACAAGCAGCCGGCTTCAAACCAGAAGCTCGACTTCGACAACGCCACTCTACCTTACTAAGTTTCTAGAGTAAAGGTGCATAGAGGCAAGATTCATAGAGAGCCTCAGTTCCGATGTTTTTGCTTTTCGATGTAACGGTAGCAACCCGACAATTTGCCGCCAATTCGCTTCGGCTGCAGTCGGCTGTTGTCGTAACACGTTCGGGCAAGCGAGCTCGGTCAATTGAGCTAGCGTTGAGCCATACACGACTACTCTGTGTCTTCCATACACGACTTTAACATCACTTATATGGGCTGTTGGACTACCGCGCTAGCCTTAGCTTGTTTGATTGGAGAACTTGCGTTGTGTACGTCACTTGGACTCGTCGCGCTGCAGCACTCGCGCGAAATTTGAAATAATACTTTAACGTTTTTTCAAATATTAAAACGTCTCGAATATATAATCCGAATAATTTTTTTTTATAAAAACTGGTTGGGTTTCGCAGCTAGCCTAGCTAGCCTAGAGAATACGCCACTGATTGATGGATTGGATGAAATTACATTTTTTGAATGAAACAGTCATTCTGTTAAGTGAAGCAGACGTGTCACATTCAGACATGAACGCGAGAAAAAGTGTGAATATTTGCTTGCTTCACAATCTCTTTCCAACACAATGTAAGAGCATTTTGAAGCTTATTACGACGCCTTCCATATTCCTTCTTGCATCCTGGCCTCCTTCTTCTCTCTCCCGAATTCTCTCTCACTCCCAGCTTCCGTTCTCTCTTGGACCACATTGTTTCTCTGTATTTCGTATAAGCAAACATTTCCCCGATTCTGAACAGAAGGGTCTCTTATTAAGCTCGACAAACTCAGTTATACGATTTCCATCACAAACATAGACTGGATACAATGTGACTGTTACTGTTCACAATGGCTGTTCTACTTGAATGCGTCAAAGTAATATTGAGCTATTACTTTGTGTGTACCAAAATATATACTCTATAGCATGCTTTGATTGCATTAACGTTTTGTATTCAACATAATCATGATTTACTGGTACACAAACACAACAACCAAACGCTTGATTAATTCCTTATTGATAGATGAGGTAATATTAGAACTTCGGCTTCGGAGTTCGGCCGTCATTTTACATACTTGAGAAGAGTTGAATCATGTATTCATCCAAGATCCACTTGGAGCTATAGTGGAGTGAAATGGAGAATAAAGGAAAATTATATTTCCATGTTAAAAACGAAGGAATAGAAATTGGCTTTTAGCATGATCAGCACGATCTGAAAAACGCGCATATTCAGCCTGAGTTCTGAGGAATGTGCCCTCCCCCTAAACTGAGTCAAAGGTTTTATTTTTTATATGGTAGACGAGTCATAGTTGTGAGTAATGATTATCCTAACCCTTATACTGAGAGAGAATAGTATAGAGAGCTATATTTCATTATCCCTGCTTATAGCAACATTGCAGTGCTAAAGCCGGTTTGAAATGATTTCTATACATAGGCGTTTGAAATGTAATTCTTTTCAATATTGGTAAGACCTCTTCCGTGTTTAATTCTTTATTCTTTATCCTTTCTCTACAATTGCGACTTGGTTTCCAAGTATTTTAAGCAAAGGATGAATGAGTGATGATGAAGGTTTAAGATGTAGGTTAAATGCCTACCCACAATGTCCACTTTCACTATACTCACAAATTCCAACTCTTGAGAATAAAAAACCATGATCCGAAGTCAAAAAGTTATTATGGCACATCACTCATTTGGTATGAGAGGGTGACTATTGGAATAATGATGTTCGAGAAGTTAAGAAATTCCCATTACATGGTAAGCATTCTTGCAATGGTGAGCATTCTTTGCAGAAGCGGTTTGTCCCAGTGGCAGAGAGCGTCTAATCGGTGAGATTAGATAAGCGACGTACCTCTGCCAGCACCGTTGTACTGGTGACCGGTTCCTCTGAATTCAATTTATGAGCCTCAAAAATCGCTTCCCGGTGGTTCGGAACCCACCTAAAGCAGTAGGTCCATTCATCTCTCATCATCATCCTTCCCATTACCCACGCACAGGCCCAATAGCCCATGTGGGCATTGCCCTAAAAAAAATAAATAATAATAATTCGATTGGAAAATGTTAAAATTAAGAATGCAAGATTGGTGATGAATTAAATTTTCTATACAGCATTATTTAAATATTTTGTCTCATTTCTCAATCTCCTATTTTTCTCGATAATGCAAATTTCCACTCACAGTTTATTATTTAAAAACTCCATTTTTGAACAACCTTAGCATATAATTCAAATTGAATAACTATCCACAAACATTTTTGTGTACACCAGTTCTTAGAAATCAGCCAGAAATACACGGATCACTCAGTCCTAAGCAACGTTTCAGCATAAATGTTTACAATAGAAGAGCTTCCAAGTTGGCAACACCAAAAGTGAAACAAACGCTTCAAACATCCGTGCAAACAGAAGACCTCTAGCAGATATTTTTAAAACATAGCTTTTCTGGTGTAGTATTTTCACAAAAGAAGATAATCATGCTATCACGCTGAGAACCTATCTCTCACGTTCAGTCAACAATATTGACATATTAAAAATTATAACAGAAATGTTATTAGAATTGTTTGTAATTTTTTAAACTTGATCAATCAGAATACACTAATATAGATGGATCATGCAAGAGAGAGTACTACCACAACAGACAAGACTCATAATAGAAAACATTTATGAAATCCATTCGCTCTCTTAACTTCTAGAAATCTCATTCGGGTAGATGGAATTTGTTGGTAAGCGATTCCCCAAGATATTAGACATTTCTTGGATGGGCCTAATAATTGATGTTTCAATATAGACACTAGCCAGAAGAGATTCTCTATTCCATCAAACATCAATAAAGTTTGAAGAAAAGAATAGGACGAAAAATTGTAGATAGTAAATATTGAAGGGAATATGAGTGGCAGGGTAAATTTTACTTCCATATTAGCCTATTACTATCTGTTCAAATCAATTTTCTGTAAGGAAAATGATCTGAGTTGAGAAAAGAGAGAAAAATAATTGAGGGAGAGTCTTAGCAGTCCGATTCTATTTGACCTTATTTTTTACAATGTTTTTTTATGAATAGGAATGATCACATCATATGACCATAATGATATCAATTGTAAGCGTTGAATGACTGCTTCATTATTTAAACAAGTCTTCTTTTACAGATCTACTGTCCAATGCGGAAAAACTATCTTTCAAGAAATTCAAGATCGTTCCAGATATATGTAAGTATTTCAAGGTGATCAGAATATACGTGATATTGTTGTATTATTCTGTTTAAAGAATAATATTCATTTAGGGAGAATTCAAATAATAAAGTTATACCTACGTTTCATGAGTTGTAATTTTAATGTTCACCTTCATCATAAAACCAACACACACCAGACATACACACACCAGCTAGCTTGGCTCACACACTGCCTGCTGTATCCCAATGTAATATTATACACTTCCCCATTTTTACAGCGAGGAACAACACTGAATTTGAATTTGAATCTGACACTGAATTTTCAAATTCGTCAAAAAAGTTCGAGAATGTTTGACCTGGTCGCTGTAAAAGTTTGAAGAATAAAAATAGCTGGTACACAATGTTTTTCTTTGGTAAAAAATAGTCATCAAACGCTTTGATTACTGTCGGATATTTTATAGAGTCCAACGGTCCCAACTTGAATGTCTTGAAAATGTTGTATGCCTCTTCTCCTATCACATTGAAAAACTGAGCCACTTTAATCCGATTTATTTTCTGTTTCGGTCGCGGCTAGGAATAACGAGAATCTGTCTTTGAAATTAATCCAATCATTTGCAGCATTGTCAGTTATCGTCAATGCTGATGGTGGTTTAAACGCCATTCTTCACGCTAGGCCTTAGGGCCAAACTAACCTGGAAAGTTCACTGTTCACTCCAACTCAAAGCTCACTCAAGTGCAGCCCACAAGCAGATGAATTCACGGTTCGTTATCGACTGCGCCATGTTGTATTGTTCTGTTTAAAGAATAATATTTATTTAGGGAAAACTCAAATAATAAAGTTATACGTTTCATGAGTTGTAATTTTAATGTTCACCTTCATCATAAAACCAACACACACCAGCTAGCTTGGCTCACACACTGCCTGCTGCATCCTAATGTGATATTATACAACAATATTATAATGTATTTTGTTAGTGGGTGGATCCTCACCAATATTACACCACGCACTAGACATTTGAGTAACAGGTTGAGCGTAATAGCATACATGTAACATGCTCCTACATATGTAGTCCCGGTCCTGTGGTCCTGTACCACTGGATTGTTACCAAGTATTATGAGTCATATTCTTGAATAATAATCTCAAAATTCCAGTGATTCTTATTTAAGTCACGTATCCAGTTATGGTACGAGGTCATATTAATGAACTTTCATGAGGTCATATCCTCTTACTAGTTGATTATTAGTTTCAAAGAAAATCTGTTCACTTTTCTTACTCCAGCTGAGGGAATAAGAAGAAAATCATGCTCACTTCTTGGTATTGAAGCCAATGAAAAAAAAATTAATTCAAAATTGAATATTAGTTTATTAGCCATGAAAAATAAGAAACAGAAGCCATCGAACTTTTTTCAATAGCATTTCTTATCAACATCACCATTCTTATCACCCAAGTATTCATGTTAGTATCACTTTAAGAGAAAAAAGAGGGAGAAATTCTATTTTCACAGTGGTATAGCTGATACCAAACAATCTAGCCGATTTCGTCTGCTGCTTGCTGTGCGCTTCAACAGCTGATATAGTCATTTCGCTATGTCTAGATTATGTTTTTGGAATCGAAAGAATGTTTGTATCAGCTGTTTGTATCAATTGTATTTGTATTTACATCAGCTGTTGAAACGTCTCTTCACGTAGGCTACAACAAACAGATGAAACCGCCTAACTTCTTGGCGTCAGCTATAGTCGTCCTTTCACAGAGAACGCTGTTATCTTTCAAGGTCATTATTATCAGGCATCTCCTTTGCAGGAGGTGAAATGCTTCGTATGGTCTTTGTGAACTTTATAACATTCTCATCTGAAACTTAATTAGAGAATAATCCTCTGGCTTACCAAGTAGAAAGCTCTTCCATGCCAACATCTAACATGGAAATGATATGTAATCGCCATAAAGCTTGATTGGCTGGGGATTTGGGTTTTAGAGGGTGAGAAATTAGTCTACAGTCAAAAACCTTGCTGGAAAAGCTTAATTATATCGTGTGAAATACTCTGAAGCATTCATTATTATTTCGTTAATCTGTCGAAAAAGTTCAATGTTATATCTTTTAAAGTTCAATGTTATATCTTACTCATTTAAACTTGAAGCAACTCTCAATTATCTTTGTTGCATTGAATCCAATGAACTCAAAAACTCAATAACAACTTTTTGACACATAAACATTTGAAACTGCATTCTTACAAAAATTAATGATTCATATTTATCAGCCTCCCAATTTTTTTTTCAAAACATATTATGATGAATTTCAGTATTGAATTCGATTCACATAAGAGTGATGATTGTATGTGAGTTTTTCTATCTTCAAAACTTCTTTTGCTCCAATAATATTCTATCATATACAGAGAACGCCAATAAAATATATATATAAGCTTTTGTTTTGATATTTTAGTAAATTTCGATGCTATTCAAATTCTGTCTCAGAGTCCAATGAACTTCATGTGAGAGAATTCAATGAGACAGACTCTTCGAATACTGAGAAGAAACTTTACGGACGTGGTAGAAATAATTTTCGAACTGCCGGTTGTAGCCTATTCGATTTCAAACCAAACGATAGATTACAACTTATTACTCGAATCACTGTCACTCAATTTTAAAAAGCATTTGTGGCTTGGCATCTCACCCATTTAGTGCCAGCTAAGAACATTGGACGAGAGACACCTGGCTTTCAAGTTTCTCTGAATAGACTTACTCTTCCCCCTACTCCAATGATCTTCGAAGCTAAATTTGTTAAAGCTTTTCTCAAATATGCCTAGACTGTGAAAAGTTATGATACAGGTTTTTCAGGCAAGAAGAAGTCTATAAGCATGGTGAAATCATCTTTAAACCTATACTGATGATATAACATTATAGAATAAAGCCGGAGAACAGAAACAGCGAAAGGATGTGAAGCTAAGAAAATAAATAATAAAATGAATTAGAAAAGATTTGAGAAAAATCTGAAATTGAATCCATTGATTGGAGTTTCAAAAAATAGTTCCTACTGCAATCGATTCAAATATTTCTGTTCATGATGACTTAGAACAGTAGTTTTCAGATTTCCAAATCTTGGCATGCTTCCGCGGTCCATTCAGGGAAAACCTCTGGGTGGGGAAGGGGTTCTCTCCTGGAAATTTCTTTGCAAAATTAATAATTCACCTGAATAAATTTTAATAATTATAAAAATATTTGTGATAGTTATCACTCTGCATGTATTTTCATATTAATGTTCTTCAAATATATTAAAGTTTGATATTATATCATTAATAAATAAAGATAAAGGCCATTATTTGAATCGGATTTGTCAATAAAAATTACTCTATTTTTTATTTTAATTATATGAAGAATGTTTACTTGAAAAATTGTAAGAAAATATTCTCGAATTTAGTCCTTGACTATAACTCTTTAGCTATTGAAATACCAAGATAAATTAAATTTAAGTAATACTGGTTGTTATTTTAATAATTCAATTTCATTCAGACTCTTGAGGGTTTCTTATTAAATTTTCGGTTAAGGATTCAAGTTTTTTTTTTGAGATCGGTATGATACCTTGGTCCGCACAAAACTAGCTGGCGGTCCGGATCCGGACCGCGGTCCGCCACTGATGACCACTGACCTAGAATATAATTATACGAGTATCAGGGAGAAATACAATTCAGTATAAATAGATTATGACTTAAAAAGATATCTTGAAGATTTTTGAATCTCATCAGTTTTCAAACGTGAAAATTTTCAACTCATTTTGATGAATTGCATGTTTTTGACTTGATCTCATTATGAACATGTATTAATCTCATCTAGTTGATTGTCTGTGAGATGTTTGGAGCAGCAAGAATTGAAATCCTCAAGACAAAGATGATGACTTGAAAGGGCATTCCAGAAATTTAGAATGTGTGCGCGTACAGCGTATAAAAAGGATTCCTTACAATTCTTCTCTCTTCCATGCCTACTGTCCTTTCAAATTTCCTGTCTACTCCAAGCCACATTGTTTTCGCTACGTACTGAACTGAGTGGTATGGTTGGAACTAAGATAAAGCTTTAGGAAAAGGCTTCCCTTAGTTCCAAGTGAGGGAGAAGTGGTTGGAGGCTGAGACCAGAAAATATGAACTCTCTTGTCTCAAGTTCCTCACCTCGATTCTACTTTCCCGATCTCTCTCTAACCCCCTGCAGGCTCATCACTCTCTTCTTCTCATTGGTTCATCATCTCTGACAAACCAGAGCGAGAGTCACCTGCTCGTTCATAAATATCCATACAGCAAACAAACGAGCACAGATGCAAAAAGCTTTCAAAATAATAGTCGCAGTTCATATTTTACCCCTTACTTTTCGCTCACAATGCGCTCTGAAATATTACCGTTCGCAGTTCTACCGGGAAATTTATCCTCTCGTCTTCCGAGTGTAATTTTGAATTCTGGAAAAGCAGTATATCTCACTTTCGATAGATTACTTCCACATTTACTCGAATATCTGAAACAAACTCAGGTATCGCTTTGACTGCCCGTCTGTATAAAGCCTATCTCCTCGGATATAGATTACTCCTTCTCCTCCTCCTCCTCAGCCGTATGAACTCACAAACAGCCGTATCGTTAGCACAAGAGTAAGCTTCATTCCAGCATAGAATACATTCGCGAATAACTTCTATTTGCGTTTGTTCGCCTGGTTCTTGCTTGTAAATTATAGCATTGCTTGAAGCAAACAGAATAAATGATAGCGTTTTGTAGGTTGTATGTAATAGCTCTCTATTATTATTTCAGTGATGATTTTGTTGCTTTCGTCATGATTGTCAAAAGCAGACTCAACATAATGATTTAGATTTATTTACAGTTCACGAGGTTTTATAAGCTGCAGAAAATATTACTGCCACGAGCTCACTGAAAATTCCTTCAGAAACTTTCGACTTGGAATACAATGTACGAGTACTCCATCATATTTATACAGAAGCTACATCCAATAAATATGGATTGATAAATTATTTTCAAAAAACAAATTCATCGATAAATTGTACTCTTTGGAGAATGGAGAGTAGCCTCTTATTTATACTATTAAATAACTAAAAACTCGTTTGAAGAGGAAAAATGAGATAAGAAGAAGCAGAAATGTGGAAATAATGAATGACAGGGGAAAAAACTTACGATGATCAATTCAAGAGAAATAGAGGAGTAAAAAAGAATGAAGACTGCCTATTAGGAGTCCGCCTGGGGAGAAAGTGATAAGAGAGGAGTTTGGAAGCTTCTCTCTCTTCTTCTGTAGAACTGGGAAAACAGGAAATTATTATTAAAAAAGGTGCCAGAGAGAATAAATTGCGGGAAATGAAATAGACTGCAGTGAGAGACCTGGAAAGGGACAGAAAGGAATGATAATGATGTCGATGATGTTTAAAGAAGCATGACCTATTTATTTACCTTTTCATTATTTGTCTCACTTAATCTTAATTCTTCAATCTTCCACTTCCACGATGTTTTCATTCTTTGTCTCCTAAAGATAAGAAACCGAGGATGAAAATATTGTACGAAGTAGCCTATATCACGAAGAAAAAATTACAGAATATATAGCATTTCCACAGTCCTAATTGAGAATGTTAGTTGTAGTCCTTTTGTCGTGAGAATACTCTGAGCAAGCGTTCAACATCTACATCATCTACGTATTGGAATATAAAAAGAATAACAGAATAAACTATTGAATTTCTCAATTCAATATTGAGTCCAATTCATCAATGATCCTTCACCGCCTACTGGTCTAAGGGGAAGAGCGGGTTCTTGTGCCTCAACAACACTTTTCATGATGTACAAAGTGGTAAAACGAAGACATTCATTTATCTACTCATCCACTTAGTTGGATATTCAGGAAATATTGAGAAAATATTGTTACGGGTTTCCACTATAATAAAAGACTTGAGACAATTTATACTGATTAACTTTATTAATTACACTGCTATAGCACACTGGAAAAAGATAAACTATAACACTAAAATTAACACTGCACTGAATAAGAAATGAGAACAGTCTTTAAGTTACACTAAGAAGAGATAGGAATATAACTATAGAGTGTCTATATACAATGTCATCATATACAAGGGCATCACCCTCACACAAAAAAAAATGTCTGGTCTGTCACACAATAGAACTGACACAACTAGATTCAATGCTTGAGTAAGACTGACTGACTCTGCAAACATTCCATCTAATATAAAAGGCTTTGAACCTACTAGAAGGTACAAGAACTTACAAGAGGGTGCTAGAAATTGCTGGAATAATGAGATAAACGTTTGTTTGCAAAACAATGTGATCATTTGTTGACACAAAGCCTCCCCATCCCCGCCTTGTCCATTACTTGTTGTAATACCGTCTCAAGGCCATCAGACACTGTCGAATTCCGTATCAATATTTATTAATTTAAATATTTTGAGACATTGATAAAATAAATATCACTAAGTTTTCTTATTATGAAATATATGTGAATCATAGGCTTATTACTTGTCGCCCAACTAATGATAACATCATATTCTATAGAGATTCAATCCAGTAGGCTATATTATTTGATGCTCCTCCTTTGGGAGATTGGCTGTGGTTAGTCAAGACAGTCAGTCGTTTCCCGTTTCTGGAGGAATAGTAATTGTTGCATTACACTCTAACTGATTAACTGCATTTTATTCAGAGGTGTTCTGCATCTTCACTTGGTTGTGAAGACTGGCTTATGGCTGAGAGGATCGACGTGCTAACCACACGTTACCACTATCCTGGTTGATGATTATTCGCCTGCTTTATTTTATGTCCGGGCTGGGAGGGGATTCTGGAGGGGTGGGGATGGCTTCGGCTCGGTCGGTGTTGGTTCGGGGGCTGTGGGTTCTTTTGAGAATTTATGGCTTTTGGGCCGGTTTTGGCCAGGCTGGACTCGTTCTCCCGTCTTGCCGGAGTGTCTTCTTTGCTTGGATGGACTGTATAGTTTGTTGAATATGAAACTGGCAACCAGCTGGTAGGCCTAGGCCCTTCATACGGCTGTTGCGCCATTGACAAAAAAACAAAAAAATATTATTTGATGCAGGAAATATCTAGAAATGATAAAATACATAGAATCTATCTTGATACAGTTGTATATACGATTGTACAATGTACATCAACGAGTTCAGTTGAGTTTTTCACCTGATATTCATAGAGTAAACTGAGAATACTCTGATGATAATTTTGGAATTGGAATTGGGAAATCAGTCCCATGTTGATGGTCAAGTTTCAAATATGACCATATTTATAGCTTGAAGGAACAATAAGACAATAAACAGAACAATAGGGGGTTGCTGATTATAAATTATCTTAATTGATTTCCAGTTCGTTCATGGGCTATAATCGCATGCATGAATCGAGATGCCTATGACGGGCGCGTTTATGACCGGCTGATAATTTATGACACGGAACATCAACTTAACGGTCATTTAGCGCCTACTACTGAATGTCAAGCTGATTTGGTCGCAGTTTTGCTGGTTAGCTGTGACAAATGGCCCGTGTACAGTCGTGACAAGAAACAAGTCAGCTTTCGAGCCGTGAATTATAATCGGCAAAAACATGCTTCCGACAAACTTCGTCCTTGTTTAGCATACAGGAAAAACGCTGCTTAAATTAATTGTTGATCCAGCTGTGTGTTAACAGCTAAAACCAAATGTAAGTTACTTGCGAGTCTCCGGAGACAAAATCTGTCCCATTACGATTTGGTCTTTTTTGTTTGATCATCTTTTCAAAGAGAAAAAATGGAAAGTTGTTTGTATTCCCCCAATAAGTTAACCCAAAAATATCCATTGTGGTTTGATTGGTTTGATGGTGGATCATCCATGAATTTTTGCAATTTTTTAAAACAATTACATGCAGTATAATATTTTCAAAGAATTTCAATATCAAGAAGGATAGGACGAAAATTTTTCAACTGAAATTGCAGCTTTCGTGTATTAAGAATGTGTTTGGCATTCAAAAGTCAGTATACATCTATGGCTTCCGGAAATTGGTTAAAAGAATTCGCTATTTCCTTTTCATTATAAAAATCTTCGCAATGCACACAGAAATTACTTTGAGAGATCATTTGATTGTTACGATTGTTACTGATCTTGCTTTCACTAGATAGTTTTGATTAAATTAATTGAAATGTTAGGTCCATTTTATCATTCAAATTACGACTGTGTTATAGTCTATCCAAGCAAAGAAGACCCTCTGGCAAGAGGAGAAAATGACTACAGCTCGGTCAATATTGATTCAAAAGTTATACCGCTATTGAATCACAATCTGTTCTAACGCTTGTTACTTGTTGCGTATTTGATAAAGATCAAATTCATCATTCAGATTTTAAACATCAGCTCGTAATTTTTCATCGTTATCGTTTAGGTTGAAAAAGTGCCATATTGATGATCTGAATTCGTGCTCTATCAATTTTTCCTACATAGGGCATTATCAGTATTGTATTTACTAGACTTACTGTCTTATCGATGAACATTTCCATCACATAAACCATTGTTGTCATCCATCATCCATTTGTTGAGTGAGTATTCAAAAAGAACGATTCTAATCAAAATCGGAATAGAAGAAGTTTTGGGCTAACGCCTTTTTTCATTCCTTTTATTGTATTTTCCAATGAAATAAAAATAATAAATAATCATCATCTATTTTTTGGGGAGAATTGGATGAAATTAAGTCGTGTAATATGCAGAGTGGTCATAAATTATTGAGCGCATTTCATAGGTGAATAGAAAAATAACAAACTGCAGTAGGGCGCCTATTTTTGTCACAAACATTAGCGTAGATACTAGAGTTTGTGTTGAACTTCAACGAACAGGGTCGGCTCTATAGGGGGTGACACGGTCGGCTATGATGAGGGGCGTCAGGGTTCATTGTGCTGAACGTTGATCATAGAATTTGTCAAAGGATTTGTATGCAACCATGTTACGTGATATCAATGAACTAAAAAGAAAAATCACAGCCGTAATTGATTTAATCACTCCAGATATGTGTATGGCGTGTATCTGTATCTGATCTCCAGATCAATAATGTATGGCGTGAAATTGAATATCGTCTAGACATTTTACGTGCCACAAATGGTGCTCATGTGGAAATTTCTTGAACTTGTCAAGTGTTGTAAATAAAACTATTCGAAATTGCCTTTGCAATAAATCATCATACAAGTAAGTACATTGGATGGTTATTTTTCTATTCACCTATGAAATGCGCTCAATAATTTATGACCACCCTGTATAATGATCTGTCTTCGATGTTGAAAACGCTATAAGGAATCTCTGGGCTCGATAACTATGTAATTAGAAGTCAGTTATAACCAACTATGTCATTCTATTTCTGTACTTTTGATCTAATATATTATTATCTATCCTAAATCAAACTTGAATTGATGAGGAACCACTCGAAGATATTTCAACCTGATTAATCATCACTTCAAATTGTAATCGAAATACTTGGAAGGGTACCGAGTCGGAGAAATAGTCTGTATAAACTTACTGGAGAGAAGAAAAGACGTTTGGCAATCATTATCAATTTCCAAGCAGGCTGTTGAAAAGGTTATCTTCCGTCTCAGTTTCGCCATGAATCAATGAGAATACGTTATTGAATACGTGCTCAGAATTGTAACGTAAGTTTCTCATGAATGGCTAGGCGTGCCTTTCATAAAAGTGAGACATTCAGATGTATTCTGTGTTATCACCACTTTTACGAGAATACTGTTCGGATATCGTTATTGGTGGAATATCCTTTACTCCTTGAAGCCAACAATCTGTGGTATGGAATATTTAAATGGGATGATTTATTGGTCTGAGTATCGAATTTGTAGAATTTGATCATTTGAGTTTATCGCCCCATATTCCACTATGTTTTATTGCTCTATACAGATGCCGCCACCACCACAGTGCACATGTTCCCAGTGACCAGAACATCAGCTAGAATATATTACTGAACGATTCTTCACAATACTCTGTATCCTCGGTTTTTCGGAATGTATTCATGATAAACCCAATTCTAGAAATTCTAACATTATTTGTTTTAACTAAATCGTGTAACATTTAGTTAATGAACTGAAATTTAGTTGATGAACTGTAACCATAGATAGAAAGTAGGTTATGGTTAGAGTATCAAAGAGACTAAAATATAGGAAGTAATTATGAAAATCAACTTACAAAACAAACTATAACCTATAAACTATAACTCTAACCATAACCTACTTTCTATCTATGGTTACAGTTCATCAACTAAATTATAATTTGGTCACAGAATTTTAAAGAGTTTAGTAAGTTTCTTTCTAGATTGAATATGTTTTTAATAATGTTATAATTTATTTACAGATACAACTACAGCTCCATTATATTAGGTTAGCCACAAATAGGTTCTATAAGTTCAACATGTTAGTATTTTGTTTGAGTATAATTTCAAGATAGTCTATAATTAGTTTTCTTTATTGGTTTTTTTCTTAGTCATTTTTAAGTTTTATTCATTTTGTAAGTTGTTTTTCATAATTTCTAATAGTTACACTATCTTTTAGGTCTTGGAACATGAGACCAAACTTCACTTTCTTGGATCTCCAAATCATTTTCCTTTAGTTATAATGGAGTGCAGAGTAGACTTATAGGCTTAATATATGAATAAAAAGTAGTTTTAATATTAATTGAATATTTAAGAAGAATATATATAATTATGTATAAATAAAATAATTATGGACAACATTGTTAGAATTAAGTTACATTTCCAAATTTAATCTGCTATCCTAAAAAACTTGTTATTTTGGTTTGTATACCTGGAGATTCCTGCTTCCAAAGGTTAAACAGCTGAGGATGTGTGAGTACACATGAAAACATGTTACTGTATATTTTCTAATTTTATTTTATATTAGTAATAAAGTGGATTTAGACAACTTCTTTTTTCTTTCATTATGGAAAAATTCCACTACATCAATATTCAAACAACAAATTTTATCAAAGATGCCAGTCAAGCAGTTCAAGTGAAAATGTTTTTGAGGTTAAAGGAGAAATTTGGGATAGCAGAGAGAAACATTTGGTTCAATAGACAGTGTTTAAAAAAGAATGTGGTTCCCAATTATGTTTCTAGGTTTCTATCTATATCAACTCCATACTCAACTAGGGAAGAAAAACAGAAACCACCCATCAACTAAAGTGACTTCTGCTTTCACATTTTCAGATCGTTTAAAGAATCTTTCTGATACAGTTTTTAACAAAAATGAGACTGCTCTCCTAGAAATGGGAAATAAAATAGCCTGTGAGAAATCTAAAAAGAAAGACTTTCTTCTTGTAGCAGCTCATTTAGACAAGAGTATTGACATTTCAAAGAACAAATTGTTGAGCAACAAACTTGCATCCATCCTCATACAAGGACCTGGGAAGAATCTACAGGTAAAATATCAAGAGCAGTTAAATTCCATTCTTAGTAAATCTTTGAAGACCGTTCAAGAAAAAGTGAAAACCAATAACTTAATAGTGAGCAAAGCAGACAAAGGTAGTACAACTGTGATCTTAGACAGAAAAGACTATGTTTCTAAAGTTGAAAACTTCATCCAAGAGAACAAATTTACAGCAACTAACAAGGATCCAACTTCATCTTTCAACTCCATTTTAAAGAAAAAAGTCAAAGAAGTTAAGAATTTACTTACTGAAAAAGAAAAGACACTTTTAGTTCAGATGAATCCACAGACCCCCAGACTCTTTGGACTACCCAAACTACATAAAGAAGGTATCCCCATAAGGCCAGTGGTCTCATCAGTGAATGCTCCAGCACATAAACTAGCTTATAAAATCAACAGTTTATTCAGGAGCTACACTTCATTTAGCCCTAAATATGGTGTAAAGAACTCTATTGAGTTAGTGGAGAAACTAAACAAAGTAGAAGTGCCCAACAATTGCAGGTTAGTTTCTTTCGATGTTTCAAACCTTTTCACTAGTGTTCCTGTCCAAGAAAGCCTCCAACTGGCAAATGGTATCCTGGATGAGACACTTCAAGTTTGTGAAGAGAAAGAAGAATTGAAGAACCTTCTAAAATTGTGTACAGAACAAAACTTCTTCAAATTCAATGGAAAATTCTATATTCAGAGTGAAGGTCTAGCCATGGGATCCCCCCCTCTCACCACTCCTTGCAGATATATTCATGGACAACTTTGAGAAAAATTTCATTCAGACTTCCAGATTCTATAGAAACATTAAATATTGGTTCAGGTATGTTGATGATATTCTTTGCCTTTGGGAAGGATCTCTAAGACAATTAGAAACTTTCTTTAATGAACTCAACAAGGCTCACAACAACTTAAAGTTTACAAAAGAAATAGAAGTGAACCATCAGCTCAATTTTCTGGACCTCACCATAGTCATCAAAGAACACAAACACCACTTCAGCATCTACAGAAAGCCTACAACCACAGACTCTATAATACCTTTGAACTCTTCCCATCCCTACCAACACAAACTAGCTGCCTTCCACTCTCTACTCAATAGATTAGTCAGAATCCCAATGACCCCAGAAAACTTCAACAAAGAACTTGGAATCATCCTAAATATAGCCAAAAACAATGGATACAACTCAAAAGTAGTATGGAAAATTCTCAACAGGATAAAGCAGAAAGTAGCCATCCAGTTAGTCTACTCTCAAAAAGAAGAAGTTCTAAAAAGCAGCTGGATTACATTACCCTACATTGGAAATGTTACTCAGAAATTAGGAAATGTAATCAAGAAAGAGGGGCTACAAGTTGCCTTCAAGTCTACACCAATCCTCAACACTTTGCTGAACTCATCCAAAGACCCCATAGGAGAATATGAAAAAAAAAAGTGGAGTGTACAAGCTGAATTGTGCTGACTGCAATGCCTGTTATGTTGGACAAACTGGGAGATCATTCAAGACAAGGATCAAGGAACACACAACAGCCTGGAAAATGGGTAACAGAAATTCGAATTTTGCTGACCACCTGATAGAGAATGGACACAACTTTGACCCAAGAATCAACTGTGAATTACTTCACTTTTGTCAAAAGAGCAGGTTACTGAATATTTTAGAGGCAATAGAAATTCACAAAATTGAAAAAGATATCTCAATCACTAGCTTGAATGACCAATATGACTTCATCAATTGTAATACAAGTAGATTAGTACAAGACCATCTAGGGTTAGTCACATAATGACAATAGACAAACCACTCCTGACAACTAGGAATCAGTTATTTGGGAAAGTTTTTATTTGTATATGCACATTAGGCCACATAATAATTTAATATTGACTTTATAGTGTTTCCAATTATTGTATAAATATAGATATTTCCTATATTATAGTCTCTTTGATACTTCTGTCTAAGGTTGCAGTTCATCAACAAAATAATAATTTGATCACAATTAGGTTAGGGTACAATATGTTTTATAGGTTTAGTAAGTTTCTTTCTAGATTAAATATGTTTTTAGTAATGTTATAATTCAATTACAGACATACATCCACAGCTCCATTATATTAGGTTAGGTACAAATAGGTTTTATAGGTTCAACATGTTAGTCTTTTGTTTGAGTACAATTCCAAGGTAGTCTATAATTGTTTTCCTTGGATATTATATATATGTATTTTTTAGATATTTTATATTAATTCTCTTAGGCTTTTATAGGTTCCAATTGTTTTGTAAGTTGATTTTCATAATTACTTCCTATATTTTAGTCTCTTTGATACTCTAACCATAACCTACTTTCTATCTATGGTTACAGTTCATCAACTAAATTATAATTTGGTCACAGAATTTTAAAGAGTTTAGTAAGTTTCTTTCTAGATTGAATATGTTTTTAATAATGTTATAATTTATTTACAGATACAACTACAGCTCCATTATATTAGGTTAGCCACAAATAGGTTCTATAAGTTCAACATGTTAGTATTTTGTTTGAGTATAATTTCAAGATAGTCTATAATTAGTTTTCTTTATTGGTTTTTTTCTTAGTCATTTTTAAGTTTTATTCATTTTGTAAGTTGTTTTTCATAATTTCTAATAGTTACACTATCTTTTAGGTCTTGGAACATGAGACCAAACTTCACTTTCTTGGATCTCCAAATCATTTTCCTTTAGTTAGAATGGAGTGCAGAGTAGACTTACAGGCTTAATATATGAATAAAAAGTAGTTTTAATATTAATTGAATATTTAAGAAGAATATATATAATTATGTATAAATAAAATAATTATGGACAACATTGTTAGAATTAAGTTACATTTCCAAATTTAATCTGCTATCCCTTGTTCCTGCTTCCAAAGGTTAAACAGCTGAGGATGTGTGAGTACACATGAAAACATGTTACTGTATATTTTCTAATTTTATTTCATATTAGCACTACATCAATATTCAAACAACAAGTTCTATTATGCTTCTGTAATCATCAATCACCATGTAAAATCAGCAGAGAAATCCAATAAGAGATATTCAGTATCCAATAATAGAACTTATTTCCACCATTGAAACATTCAAGAAATCCACTCCAATTATTATATTACTCAATTAACAGTGTATAAATTTGAAGTGTCATATGAATATAAATACATTAAATATTTGAAGAGAAACTACAATAAGACTATAATTCCATCATAGCTGTAAATGTCACAGCTTCAAATTGCATTCTTCTGGTCACATAGAATAATTTCATTTTTTGATACTAGCTGAGAATGACATATTATTCTTTCCTGAGTGAATTATGGAGTGCCATGACGCATAGACCCTCATGTATTATGGAAGCAAGACGATGAAGGAATCGTCCACAAAAGTGGAATCTCAGTAGGCAGCTAGCTCTCTTCAAATTTTATTGTTGTGTTGCAGCCACGAGTGGAATGGACAACAGACAAGTAACGCATGAGTTCAGTTTTTGAAAAGAGAGATACCTCAAAATTTCCTGCTCTTATTACTGTAGGTTAAAGGATCTTATGATACTGGAAGCACTTTAAAATAGACTTCTTGTCGTTGATTTTTCTCATTCAAAACGCTAAAAATCGGAATATGCTCTATATTCTATGTTCTATATTCCAATACCTTATTCACTCGAGGGGAATTTAGGTAGTGTAAAAATGCACAAAAAAGCTTCAAAAATTCATAGCTCCTCCTTTTAAAGTGAATTTGAAAGATCAGTGAATATATTCAGAGTAAATTTCACACAAACGAAAGTATTAAGGGTGAAATGTAATCCATAAATCCATATTATGATATCTATTGATGATATCAATTTTTCATGTAATGCTTCTTGCTTCTTTTATACGTCTTGAGATTTATACTTGACAGTGAAAATTCTCTCGAAAGTTCTTTTTGGGCTCTCGAGAATTGGCTATTAAGATAATATCATCCATAAGCACTGTCACATTTTCATCAATAGTGATATTTTCTCTTCAGCAAGCGAGTCAGTTGGGAATACTGTATTGTTATTTATAGACTTTGATAGAGGAGGTTTTGTTTCTTGTGGATATATTGTGATTTATTGGTGAGTCCAGCGATGTGTGAAAAGTCATTCACATATGAACTTTTCACGGTTGGTTCGACCAGACCACACGAACCGAAGCTGAAATTAACTATTGAGTTCTGTTGGTCTCCACGGTAACAAAGCGTTCTACAGAGAAAAAATGCCAAAAATATTTCAAAGAGATATTTTCGTGATATCATGTTTCTACGTGTATAATTGTTGACTATTACATATTTCTGGGGTGAATGAGTTTTCCAAATAATAATAATAATAATAATAATAATAATAATAATAATAATAATAATAATAATAATAATAATAATAATAATAATAATAAAAATAATAATAATAATAATAAAAATAATAATTATAATAATAATAATAATAATAACTTTATTACAGGAAAAAAAAAATCACAACAAAATTATACAATTGGTAGTTTGCCATTTACAATTGAAAAAATAAAATTCCAAACAAGTAATCATAAAAAAAATCACCATAATGTACATAATCTGAAATATAAGTAAATAATATTTCCTGTAAAAACAAGCCCAACAGATCCAATTGAAGGGCTTGTCAAACTAAATAATAACACCACAACTAACAATCAAAATTGTATACAAGAAAAACAACTCGCATTAGAATCATAACTTGGAAGGAGCCTAAGATTCATTCATACAACTCAATTTAGAGGAGAAAAGTGTAAAAACAATATAAATAAATAAAGTAAAAAAGCGACAAAATCAGAATAAACACATGTTCGACTTATATCAGAAATAACTCAGAAAGTTTTATAATGATAAATGATATGTTTTACATGATAAATTTAGGTCCGTACAAATGGGGAAAATCGTTGTAGAACATCCATCACAAAAATCAGAGACAAGTCATATCGTCGTTCCATAAAGAAACATAATGAATTTATAACAGTTCAAATCATTGGTCATTAAAAATTGGTACAAAAAACAATGGTACAAAACTAGCGTTCATTAGCAATTTCTCGAGAACAAGCCTGTCTAAAACATAAATGTGACATGGCAACATCAACACCACCTGACACGGAATTTAAGAGGGCAGAATAGAATAGAACAGAAATATAGGGAAAATAGAAAAGAATTCTAATTTGGCAGCAGAGGATATTAGAGGAGAAGCCGCATGATAAGCGGTACGTGCCATTCCAGGATAGAGCAGCCTGCTAGCGCGACCCCCATACGCCGGCACATACCAACATATTTTTGAGAGTATCTCTGGATCATCAATACGTCCAGAAAGAATTCCATGTAAAAAACAAAGTTTGATAATCTTCCTACGCTTTTCTAATTTTTCAAACTTGAACAAATATAGAAGTTCAGAATATCTTATTAACCAGAAGGTTTCATTGAAGTTTTCCAATGAAAGTGCGCTTTTCAAGATTAATGTCTTGAAATATCACAAGTTCACGGCGGTCTTTTCTTTATGCTTGAGGTTCGATGTAAATGTATTATTTCAAGTTGTATCTGTAGGAATAAGGTTAAATCAACAGCTTCCTCCATAACGAGCCATTCAAGTGTGTCAAACGTTTTTGAAATAATGATAAAAATTTAATGTTTGTTGTTAACTTGTTGAATAACATTTTCCATTATCTAAATTTCATAGCGAACGAACAATAATGGCCGTCGAATGACTGCTCTGCAACCAATCGATTTTTCAAAGTTACAGCACAAGCAGTTTTATTATAATTCCAACTTAATGACACCATATTCGACGAGAATAAATCACTTTTCTGTTCGCTTGTCTGTACCTACAAAGTTAACTATCTCGGCAAATTCGAAGTTATTTTATTGCTGATGAAGCACTAACTTGAAGTTTTCCAATGAAAGTGCGCTTTTCAAGATTAATGTCTTGAAATATCACAAGTTCACTGCGGTATTTTCTTTATGCTTGAGGTTCGATGTAAATGTATTATTTCAAGTTGTATCT
The DNA here is from genome assembly GCA_017141385.1 of Sogatella furcifera. Lineage (NCBI taxonomy): Eukaryota > Metazoa > Arthropoda > Insecta > Hemiptera > Delphacidae > Sogatella > Sogatella furcifera. Next base: position 31,807,946 of record CM029550.1, read on the forward strand.
GTAGGAAAATTTCCATCTCTGAGATATCGATTTCATAAATTCATCGCCTCCATTGTAACAAGCTTAATTCATAGAGTTTTTCAGTAAGGAAGCTATTTCTGAAAGGAAAGTTGCACCTTTGAGATGAATATCGATTTGGTAGATTCATCGCCTCGAATATAACAAGCTTGTTACTCACGTCTGAGACAAGCTTGTGATCCTACCAATTTGTCATAAAGCAGTGTAACTTCAGATTGAGTTCTAAATCTAGAGTTGTTAAAAATCCATCTGCCAACATACAGTGATCTCTCGTTACTGTCTATTGGGTCTTACACCTTTTCCTATTGGACCTTTTCCTATCATCCAGTCATCACCTGATCAGAAATAGGCTCCTTTTCTAAGATCTTGTTCAGTGAAAAATCTGTCGATCCCAAACTGAATTTCTTTAGAATGATTGATAGCTTTTCGAATAGGATCCTCAATTATGATGTTTATGAAGCCCTAAGAAAACTAGAGTATCTGTGATGATAATAATCAGATAATCATTTTGGAAATGAAGAAACTACAAGTTACTGAGTATTAATAGTGTGCTCTCTTCATCTTTATAAACTCTCAAGAATGATGAATGTAATAATGTATAATTCAATTATAAATCAATGTTTACTTTGTTGTTGTAGACTAATATTATTTATGTAGAATTAATTGAATTCAACTCAGCACCGTTTTAATACTTTTATTGAGTAATATTGATATTAAATGTTGTCTATTTTCTCAATTTACACTTGAAAATGCCTAAATGAGCGCGAAACTAGTTGCGTTTGTATAAGAATATCGAAAGGATGAGGTGATTTTCATTTCATCTATCATGTGTAGCTATGATAGCCTACGTTATAACTGAATAATTCATCAAATTTCAATAATAATATAAGAACTATACATAACAGTATACTCGTATATGTGGACTATAGGCTACCAAGAACTTTAGTTCTTTATTTCCTTATTGGAACTGAAAAATGAATATTTTCATTCTTCGTTTGTGAAGGCGCTGTGTAGGCTACACTGCATCTCTCCAAGTATTTCTGTTACCAAGACCCACTCTGTCACATTAATGATGACTTTCTAATTTGAAAGCGTGAACCATAGACAGGCCATAAAATAGAGGAATAGACTATAAGATGAAATTTTATTATTTTCTATGTACGTGTGTATGTTACGTGCAAGCTGAGAAGGAATATCGTTACAATGTAAATCATATTGTACGGCGTGTCTGATAGCTAGCTATTTTTCAGTCGATTGCTAACTATTTCATAACTACAATATTTCATAAACCATATTGTAACGGCTTGTCTTTGTGAGCTTACGTATACTATGTTGATATTACAATAATTATCAAATAATATATTATATTATAGTAGATATTTATATTTATAAAAATATATTATGTTCTTAACAACGCTCAAACTTTGAAAGAGTCCTGTCACTTGATACATAAAAAAATGCAACAGAGAAGTGAGAGCACTAGAAGATGTTTCCTAAAATTTGTGGGAATTTCCCTCTCTTTGGATGAGATAATTTATCAGATGGCTGAACTTGAAATCCTCTAGCATCTATCCCTTCAACTCGAATCCCATTGCAAATTACATTGCAAGCTCACAACCACCTGGACTGGACTTTACTGGTCGTTTGAATTTCATGTATAGTAGCTTCCTGACAAACTTTTCCCATCAAATCACAGAAGCTTTAGAAAGGACTAAATGTGTTCCAGCTGGAAGATGCACTCTCACTGTAACTTGTTATATCTTCTAGCTGTATTGTACTATCATAACTCTGGGCCGACTAATGTAATTAAATTCCTGATTCAAACAATACCTGAATAATCTGCGATATGAAATTTGAATACCAACGAGATTTCCTCCTGGAATCGTCCAATTTATTGAATTAGAAGAGCATTTAGAAACTTGGAGTCTTGTAATGACGTGTGACTTGCATTTTTAAACATATCAAATACCATACTATAGCTGATTAGCATTATGACCTTGCATGCTCTTTGCGTCTGCATCTCTGCAATGCTAGATATTACAATAAATATTTTTATTGGATTGCTTTTTCCAGCTACAAGTTGATGGTCTTCTAATTTTGGAGAATACTCATTCTTTTAAAGATGATAATTATTGATGGAAGAATTATAATAAATTGCAGTACACCAACTGCTGGATAGTATAATAATTATTAATTATAATCTTGTGATAGAAATGTATAGAGATTCTCATTAATAATTTTTAATGATGATAAATTATTATAAATTTATAAGAAGCTTTTATGGATAAAGAGTTTTGTTGAATGGCACTTATAGGTACGATGATAGGCGTACATCTCCTTCAAACCCCCAAATAAACCCCCAGAGCTATTATGACCCTTGATGATTATTCTTGCAAATGAGGCTATCTTTAGCATCCAGTTTTTTGACCTTAAATTTCTAAATAGAGGAAGATTGCGATAAATTCAGATTTTGAACACGGTGGAAAAAAAGAAGTATTATATTGATCTGCCTCGATCACTCTATGATTCACCATGTCAATATGATTCAAAAACATTACTCATGATCATTAAAAGGAATATTTAAGGCTCGTTTATTATTATTATTATTGAGGATTATTAGAGGAAAATGGCGGTTTGTCATCCACAAACGAAAACTAAAGGTGGTGAATATAAAACGGAATTTAGTAAGCTGATTGTAGCTGAAGTAATTTTACAATATGAGTGACAAAATGATCCATGACGTGGCTCTCTCATTCTCTCTGGGGAACTGGGAGATAAACTCGATCTCAGTCTGTTATACTTCCTACCATTTGTCAGAGATTCATATTCATGAATGAAACTTTGGTTGATAAGAATATTTATAACATTTTATTATTCCCATTCTGTCCTATATATCGTATTCCATCCTATTCTCGTCTTGAATAAAATGAAAATACAACATAGCCTATTGTAAACCCCAGATTTAGTAGAAAATCGATATAGTCGTTTCGAGAACCTTATTTTCATAGATATTAAAAAGGTGCTATAATGAGTTATAATAAGTGCTATAATGAGTTATAATAGGTGCTATAATGAGTTATGATAGGTGCTATAATGAGGAAAATAAAATATACTTCTTGGGCAAGGGTCTTGGACAGAGATATACTAAATTTCGTATTTTGATCATTGTCAGGAAAGGTTTTCGGTTGATATTCTAGAATATGCCGTGTAATTTTTTCGGCTAGGAGCTCATATTCCATTGATCGATGATCAGAAGCAGTGTTAAGGACAATAATTGGACTTTTATTGTGTAAGTACAATTATTGTGAATGTTGCTCTACAGAATGTCACCTGTAAATTATCCTGGAATTCTATTGCTCTCCATCTCTCCATTCATCTTGTAAGCAGATAATGTTTCATAATTCATAAGATATTCTTAGAAGATATTTCCATGCAATCTTCATGATAATAAATATTTGAAGTGCATCTTCTTCAAATCTCAGGGATAATAAGATAATGGGGATCAGGGATCATAAGTCTACTGCAATCATCAAAGCGAGTTAATTATTCATAGTTACAGACTGGAATCCCTTTTGTAGTACTATGGAATTCTCTGCTCTGAGAAATCGGGTTTCCATCAAAACAACACAGGGTATCAATCCGATAACATCAGATTAATGAAAGAGTGAGAGCAATTCTGTTAAACACATAAAAACTCTCAAATCTATCAACCGCGAAGGTTCCCTGTTCAATAAATACAGAATTCAGATCCAATCTATCATAAGTGAGAAGAATGCCAAACATCAACAAAATGTTATTGAACTCATATTGTTTGTAATATTATTTTCAGTTGAAGTAAATAATTATTATCTTATGATTATTCTGATCAATAATAACATTGTGTGTGACTTTTAATAGCTATTTATGTATTAAGAGCGTAATGCGCGACGTTATCGCTCGCGCAAAACAGTTATCACGCGACGCGTAGCGGAGCGTGATAATTTTGCAAGAGCGATAAAGAAGCATTACGCGCGAGGTACATAAAATATTTTTTCTACAACTGCACGAACCTGTTAATCTACAGTTTTTTCAGTCCTCAAATACTGCGAACTATTAAATTACTCTTATGTAATTACCGGTACATGTACAATCAGACATTGTCGACTTTTGTTAGGTTATGTTATGACTCCACCTGACCTACTTTTGGCGAGCCATGATCAGCTGATTAGAAAATAATAATTAGCGAGCGTAAAGTAACTCTACTGCTCATGCGCAGTTGCTTAGCGAGCGTAAAGTAATTCTACTGTGCATCCGCAGATGGTTAGCGAGCGTAATGAAGATTCTCCTCAGAAATGGGCTTCTTTACAAGGAGAATTCA